>OZ038510.1:16221165-16363665 GCA_964036315.1 Acanthosepion esculentum
TTTTAAAGACCTTTTCTTAAAGTACCAATTTTGAAAGTACCAATTACCCATTTTTAAAGACCTTTTCTTAAAGTACCAATTTTGAAAGTACCAATTACCCATTTTTAAAGATCTACCAACAAAAGTGACTCTGAACTTTTCTTATTCAAATAATCTTTAATTTTAAAATTTGGAATTTTTAGAGAACAAATAAAATAATTTTATTCTTCCCAAATCCTAAAATTATATTCTTTAGTTCCTTCATTCTTTGTCACTAATCCAAAGTAGCACCAGAAGCTCCCACCCCCAGCTCAGTAGGAAACTTTCAGAAACAGTATTAGAACCAGATTGCTAATGACAATCTGAGGTACTTTTTTTTTTTATTCTCTCTGAATGAAAGAAAACTAATCCTAAGAAGTATTTTTTTTTTTATATTTGACCAAGAAAAAAACAATTCTCTTGAACAAATTTTTGAATTTTGGTCAGTCTGAGATCTTTTACGGCATCCACTTCACATCTACTAGTATAATAGATCCTTCCATTGCCTGGTCCAGAAATCTGGAGAAATGATGGCACATTGATCATAGGCACATAAACTAACCTTATTTATTCATTTACTTTCAGTTATGCTGCATTTTATTTTTGAAAATGAAAGATTTCTGAATAAGAAATAGATTTTTTTTAATCATTTCACCTCGAGCAAGGCAATAAATCCACTAAGACGCATGAGTTTACTAGAGTGTTAAAGAATATGTGAAAAAAATCTATTAAGGAGAGAGAACAATAAAAGAACAAGAATTAAGAAGACAGAAGATAATGATTGACATTGCATTAAAATTTTTGAAGATCAAAGTTGATTGGAAAGCAAGAAGCCGAAAGAGAGTTCCACAAGTGAGAAGTATGAGAAAAGAAACTGTTAGCATAGAACTTATGGTTACATCTAGCCATTTCTAGTGTAAAATGATGAGACCTTGCCACCAATTTAGTACTGTGCTTAAATTTATAAAGTCTTGGTACCATAGAGGAAAGTTCATCAGAACAATTACCATGAAAATATTTATGAAAAGGCACAGGGAAGCTTCATTATGATGGTGGGAAAGTGACTGAAGCCAAGATGCTAGATCACAACCGATAACATTGCAGATTCTTCTTTATACTTTATCAAGAATCTCTAAATACATGGCAGAAGCACTAAACTAGATGTGACAGCAATATTCAAAGCATATTTAGCCAAAATGGATCAAACTACACGAGAAGAATATGTTTTGCCAGAAAAATTTCCTGGTTTGCTGAAAAGAATATCAGCACGAAAATATTCTAAAAACAAAATAATTGACAGAATTATTCTAAAAAATAATTTTGATATTTGTAGTTTTTTATTTTTTATTGACTTTAATTTATCTTAAAAATAACAATTAAAATGTTGAAATTTTTCCATCAAAAATTGTCTCTAATTCATTTTTAATGGAAAATTTCCTGAAATGAAAATTTAGATTTGTTGATATATTTTTTTCTAAATATACTTTGAAGAAATTGTCAATGTTGTTTACTTTCTAGCAGTGCTCTAAATGCTAAGGTCATTACTGCTTTTAGGGCAGCAAATAACTTTATTTGTAAACTAAGCAATTATACATGCCATCAAGAAAATAATTGCTTTTTTTAAAAATAAATATCACAAAATATCAGATTGGAAATATTTTTAAAAATCAAATTTTGATGTTGAATATGTAAATTAACTAACTCCATTGAGAACTGCTTAAGTTGGGTAAAATATAAAATGCATGCTGGTTGATATAGAATTGCATTTATTTGCTGTTTTCATGGGATATTTGTGCACATATAAAAATACAGTAATTTTAAGAATTTTGAGTGAGTATATGCCTAAACTCTTGGCTTATATTAGATAAGGAATTCTTTAGCAAAAACTCTTTTTCTTTAGAAGAGGACAATTCAGATAATGGAAATACATCACAAGATGAAGGATTTTCTTGGTATGTTAAACGGGATGCCTTCAAATGTCCAAGAGCTTCAAAAATCGACTTCAATGAAGGTTATGGTTTTGCAAATAAAAGATTGCGTGTGTTTGAAAATTTAAATGTAAGTAAACTTTTATCATTATTATTATACAAGGTGTTTGAAAACTCACAGAAGTATTTAGAAATTTTAGGAATCATATATGTGGCAGTTTGGTTTATTTTGTTTCACAGCACATCACCTTCAATGGGTTATTCAATGTCTTTTCCAATTATTATATGTTCGATGTAGAAAACATGATATTTAAACATATGTTGGCTACGTAGACAATATTTTTATTTTAGCAAATAACACAAAAGAAATAGATACTCTCAAGACTACATTTGATAAAAAATTCTGTCCTTAACTTTACCTATGAACTTAGTGAAAAAAAATAAACTCCCGTTCTTAGATGTTCTCGTAGAATATAGTATACTAGTAGAAAATACAAACTTAGAAACCTTGTCCACATGTAAAAAAAGATTAAAAATAATGGAAGCCTTAATAATAAAAAAGGAAAAGCCAACACTCAATAATATTAACTGTGAACACGGCCACAATGAGCTGTATTCAGGAAATAAAATATCCCTGTATCTCTAGATACATACACACAACCCATAGATCCAATTAACATGCAAAAATCATCCTTGATAATGGCTAAAAGTATATCCGAAATTGCTCAGAATTGCAGAACATTTGGACAGTTTCTTCACACTCTGTGTCCAGAAAAGAAAACACTTGTTTGAATACAAGAAAAATTAAATGAAAAGTTTAAATGTAGTATCTTGTCTGTCATCTTTAATGAAACATGTATAAATGAAAGATTGCTGCCTAAATATACAATATATATATGCAAAGCTCTTCAGTAAAATGGATGGAGCACTTTGGCTGATTGGCATTTGTTTACATTTGTAAAAACAATACGCTAGATTTAGTTATGTAAGTCTACCGAGTGAAGATAGCTCTGGCTGACACCAAATTAGTTGTGTTTCAATCCTGGCTTGAGGCATTCGGAAGTCTAGTCGCACTGAGGAGCTGTGATACAGCGAAACAGTACTGTCTCTGAATGACATAATATATATATATATATATATATATATATAAATATATGTATATATATATATATATATATATATAAATATATGTATATATATATATATATATATATATATATATATATATGTATATATATATATATATATGTGTGTGTGTTTTTTTTTATCAGTATCACCTCAAGCAAGGCACAGTAGAGTCACTAACATGCAAGGGATTGCAGGTTGTGGAGGAATTAGAAACAGAAACATTAGTAATGAGTAGAAAGAGAAAAGAGCCATCAGGAGTACAGTAGATAGTAATTGACATTGCATTCAAATTTTTGCAAATTAAAGTTGGCATGAAAGCATGACACCCGATGGGAGTTCCACAAACATGAAGTGCGAGAAAAGAAACTGTCAGCATAGAAGTTACAGCTACATCTTGCCAGCTGAACTATAAATTGATGCAATTTCGCTGCCCGTCTAGTATTGTGCTTAAATTCATACAGTCCAGGTACCATAATCACATCTTTTTACATATTAGTGCTTAAAAAATCTATTCCTTTTAAAATATCTTAGGCTTGTTGTGGACACTGTTATAGTTATACACAGTATGGGTCCACTTTTAATAACTGGCCACAAGAGAAACATAAAATTAAAATATATATATATATATATTATGAAATGGACAACGTCTGACAATTATTTAAAGACATTTTTATGTTCAACATTCTTTTTATAGATACAAGTATTTAATGTACGTGAGAGATTCATGGAAGATTGAAGTTTATAAGCAGTAAATTAGACCTTGCCAACCGAACGATCCTCAGTGGCCGAATCGGTTAAGGCACGTCAGACTATATGACGGTTCCGTATAGGATACAGGGTCAAATCCTGTCGGAGGACGAATATTTTCTATGAAAATTTCTTGGACATTCAGGCTGGTAAATGTTATTTAATACTGTTTATTATAAACAGAGCATTTACTTAAATACTTGTATCTATAAAATGAATGATAAACATAAAAATGTCTTTAAATAAATATATATATATATATATATATATATGTGTGTGTCATTCACAGACAGTACTGTTTCGCTGTATCACAGCTCCTCAGTGCGACTAGACTTTCGAATGCCTCAAGCTCGGATTGAAACACAACTCATTTGGTGTCAGCCAGAGCTATCTTCACTCAGTAGAGTTACACAACTCAATCTAGCGTATTGTTTCTACAAATGTAAACAAATGCCAATATATATATATATATATATATATATATATATATATATATATATATATATAATTAGAGATATTTATTCAAATGGTAATGGTAAATACATGTTCCTTTGAATTTTCAATGTTGTTGCTGGTCAGAAAGCAGGTCCGTACATTTTTGTTGCTTTGGGGGTCAGTCGTCAAAAGAGCGTTTCTAAATTGTCCACCAAAGTGGAAATGAGGCAGGGTTGTCATTAACTCATCTATTGACTAATCAGAGGACTTGTTACCTGTTGGTTGCAACAAGGCTGTGAAAGAGATCTCTGGATTGGCCAGTTTCTTTATTTTCCTATAAGGAGCTGCTACAGGCTTTTATTCTTTGTCAAGAGTTTTGTGTGGGATTGCTGAATAGTTGCTGTCACAGCTCAGCCTTCTGTCTGACAAAACATTTTTTCCTCTGATGGAGATGCCTGCATGTACAACATGAAACAATTTTCCCGGAAATTGTGCATTTTTCTATTTTCCATAGTTGTAAAAGAAATTTAAGTTGCAATTTTTAAATTTTCTATCAGTGTTTTTTTTTATTTTTTAAAATATCATGTCTAACCAATGTCGGTTTTTAATCTTTTTTTTTATTTTTTATTTTAGGATGAGTTTGCTAGTGTGATAGACATCAAGAATCCTGATATATATTGTACAAAGATGAGAATGGAACAGAAATATGATTTTGAGTCAAAGAAATTTGATGCAGACCACTTTATGTAAGTTACGGAATTAAAAATCTTTGTAAAGATTATAGAACGATGAGCCTTTGTTTCCTGTTACTATCAGTATTTATGGGATATATTTCAAGAGATAGAAAGTTTCTTTTGAGACAATAAGGCAATTTATTTAGATAAGATTAGAATCAAATGCCATGGTTATTTCTTGTGTGTGAGGAAGCTTTTCTTTTATAGATTTTCTGATTATTTTTAAGGGATAAGTTCCATCAGGAAAGAGATTAATGAATGAGCTTATATGTATATTGTAGTTTTAAGAGTCTGAACAAATTCTTTTGATGTGTAAGCATTGGCTATAGATTATGGATTTCTTTAGATTTGTTTGGTGGCAACCATCAAAATTTAAATAACAATGACTGTGGGTTTTGGGAAAAGTGATGTCGATATCTTATTGTTGGTTATGGGAATCTTTATATATCAGATATGGAGACCAAAGGATTGGTGGTTCTTTCACCGAAGTTGATAATGCCCACTGGATTTTAAATCTAATCAAGTTCAAAAATTTAACCAAGTTCAAAAACAAAATTTTTTAAAAATTAAAAAAAAAATTTTTTTTTTTAATTTTTAAAAAATTACAGAAAAATTTAACCAAGTTCAAAAATTTAACTTAAAAATTAAGTTTTAAATTTAAAAAATAAAAAAATGTAAAAAAAGATAAAAAAAAGATAAAAAAAATTTAACCAAGTTCAAAAAAAAATACTCTGAGGAAGGCTACATGAGTAACCAAAAACTTTTATCATTTCCAAAAACTATATATGTCAACTAAAAAAAAAAACAAAAAAACATCAAAAATTATGACTAATATCTTGGTCATTACTTTTTAGATAAAAGAAGTAGTACATAGTTTACTTGATTGTTTGCAATGTCTGTGATGGAGGAAATTATGCTGGTGAAAACCGGCTCTGAATTTTGTCTCCAATTCATGTATTATGTGTAGGTTGGTAATTCTGCCTAGAATCTGAGTATATGTTTGTTCTGATCTTAAGATCCAAACAGTTTCTCTAACTGGGATCATAGTAAGGTGTCTGAAAATATGAAAATTATTATTTCTTCATGCAGCAAAATATCGACCCTTCCCACTTTGTAAGTTAAACGTGGCACTTCGGTTGGTTTATCTAAGTTTGGACAAGGATTCTGGTGAAGGTTTCTTTCAGGCAGGAGGTCATCTCACATCCGGTGTCTGGAACAACTCTCTTGGCCGTTTTGATTTCTTGCATTTATTGACATTTACCCAAAAATTTGATACTTACATGATTACGGGATTCAGTTAATAATAAAAAGCATTTACAATTAACAGATGAAATAAATTTGTAGCTGGGAAGGGGGAGGTGGATTCATGCCTTTCACAAGAGCATTTATGTTAAAATGAATGCAGCAGAGGCCAGAATACTCAATTGCCACAGTGATATTTATGATGGTTTGGTTTGGTTTTACGGCATATCAACCTCAATGGGTTATTTAATACCGACAAAATTTTTATTGTTGGTAATATTTTTTTGTGATGATGCAACGTGAACACCACCTCAGTAATTCACTTAAGTGCCATAAAATAACTTGCTATTCCCTGAAATGCTGAAAACAGGAGACTATTCTTGTAGCACTGATGCCACACGGATTTGTGAACAACACTTCAGAAGTTCCAAATCGTTGACACAATTTATGCTTGACGAAAATCATCCAAAGATTTTTGACATTTTGAGTATGGCTGGTGTCATCACTAGCAAAGAATGAATCATCTCTGATATTTTGATGCTTACATGATTTGCAATACCAGCTATTAACCATTTGTTGCATCTTGATAGACATTTAGCCCAAATGGCTGGTTGCACTGTCAACTGTTTTGAATGAGCCGTCATTGGGCTAACCAAGACAGCACAATTATAGGCTCCCCTAAGAGGATTGCTGAGCTCCAATAAGCACCAGTTTTGTTACGTTTATTAAAATTAAATATTATTACAACAGGTAATGGTGGACTATGTAGCAAATAAATGCAGAGAACAAAGAACTGTTCTTGTACTACAGGATCCACATAATACTGCTGATGAATAACAACATCATAAGAGTAGATCCTGGGGTTGATTTCCTCAATTGCTGTTATGCTACTCGTATATCCATGAGCATTCCCAAAGACCATAAAAATATTTTGATGCTTACATGATTTGCAATACCAGCTATTAACCATTTGTTGCATCTTGATAGTGCAACCAGCCATTTGGGCTAAATGTCTATCAACTGTTTTGAATGAGCCGTCATTGGGCTAACCAAGACAGCACAATTATAGGCTCCCCTAAGAGGATTGCTGAGCTCCAATAAGCACCAGTTTTCTTGCAAAATATTTTCTCAAGATAATAATTAATTCAGAACGATGTTGACTGTGAGTAACTTGGTCTACTACATGACATAGCTGAAAGAAAACATTTTATTTTACACTGTTTAACTGAAAAATTACCTTTTATCATTTTCCCATTCCTCCATCCTGACCTGGCATCTTGGCTTCAGTCACTTTCCCACCACCATAACATAGCTTCCCTGTGCATTTTCTTTCATGGTAAATGTTTTGATCGACTCACCTCTATGGTGCCTAGACTCTATGAATTTGTAGTCAGTTTCGTTGTGCTTGAACTAAAATTCCAGTTCAAATTCCAGTCACAGATTACTTCCACAACAAAGAAAACAAATCGCAAACTCAAATAAAAGGGTAATGTTGAAATCTCGATTCGCAGGTACTATGTTACAAATTACAATGCGCGTAACCAGTCAAAAAAAAAACACACTCGCCTATGAATGCGGCAGTGAAATACACAAATTTCCCCCCAATTCAAGAACACCAACTGCTTTTATCGGTGGAGCATTTTTTTTCATTCGTCAACAACTGGGAGAGGACACACAATATTAGCATACCATGCCGAATACATGATCTTTTTCTCAGTAAGTAACTTTCTTTTTTGCCATGTTTTCTGTCGTAGAATACACATGACACACTGTCTCTTGTTTTGACAAGGTAATTTGCCGTTTTCTTCACTACAGAATTTAAGTGCACAACTAGATTGGCTGCAAGAGCTCATCATTTTACAGTCAAAATGGCTAGATGTAGCTGTAAGTTCTATTCTAACTTTCTCTTCTCTAGCACATCTTGCTTGTGGAAATCTCTTCTGGCTTCTTGCTTTTCAGCCAACTTTAAATGCAATATCAATCGTTATCTTCTGTCTTCTTAATTGTTTTTTTTTTATTGTCCTCTCTCCTTAATAGTAGTCTTGCTTATATTCTCTCACACTCAGTAACCCCATTGCTTCCTAATGGCTTTATTGCCTTGCTTGGGGTGAAATGATTAAAAAAAATATCAAAATGGAACACAATTGGAACAGTTTTACTTGTATCATTTACATTACTTGGACTGTTATCCTCATCTTCATTGCCATATTCACAACATTTCGGTCGTTGTACACTCCAGCTTTCTTCAGGTGATTGGAATTCTGAACTGAACTTTTTATTTTGTCCACCAGGATAGATTGTGCTAATTCCACATGCTATGCTTCTTCCGGAAACATGGTCCAGTGGATAAAGACGTTGGTTAGAACCAGTGACTAGATCCAAAGAGTTGGGAATTCAGTACCCGGCCACAGCAGTGGTGAACCAAAAATTTAGAGTTGTGTTAAAGGGAAATAACTGAGACAGTTGGAAGAGGCATGGCACGTGGAACTATAACAATCTACTCTCGGTGGACGAAATAAAGGGTTTCATTTGAAATTCCAAACACCTGACGAAGGCCAGAGCTTACAACGGCCGAAATGTTGTGAATATAGCAATGAAGATGAGGATAACAATCTGAGTAATGTAAATAATGCAAGTAACCATAATACCTCATCTCAGAGATATAGACAGATACAGAACAGTTTTGTCTATTAATTTTTCTCATCTGAACATGTTGCAGCGAGGAAGAGATTCTTGATAAAATCCAAAGAAGAATCTGTAATGTTACTGGTCTTGCCAAGGTCTCATCATTTTACAGTTGAAATGGCTACATGTAACCTTAAGTTCTATACTAACTTGCTTGTGGAGCTCTTCTGGCTTCTTGCTTCCCAGTCAACTTTGATCTTTAAAAATTTAAATGCAATATCAATCATTATCTTTGGTTTTCTTAATTTTTGTTCTTTTATTGTTCTCTTTCCTTAATAACATTTCTTTCTTATATTCTTTCACACTCAGTAGCTCCCTGTATATTATTGGCCCTGTTGTTTTACTTGGGATGAAATGATTAAAAAAAAACAACCCCCGAGTAAACGAATGTCAGTGTAGGTGGGTTTGGTGTGTAATTTTGTTACTGATTGTATTCAATTTTTCTTTTCTAGCGCTGATTTCATTGATGCAGACAAAAAAATCTGTAATATCTGTGATTATGTCTCCCCATGGGTCAAATTGTGGCATGAGTCTCAAGAGAAAGGAATCTCACCTGAAAGTCTGACAGGTAGGATATTAAAAAGAAACCCTGTTGAGCTATAAGCTTTAAATGCTATTCCTTTGTTTCTTAGATGAGGCATTGTTAACAATTATTCATTTTTGACTAGGATTTCTTTCATCTTCATTTCAATTGCTTGATTTCCACTAGTAGTATTAGTAGTAGTAATATTATCTGGAATTTGGATTAGATGAAGCATTGTCAAGCATTATTCATTTTGGACTAGGATTTCTTTCATCTTCATTTCAATTGCTTGATTTCCACTAGTAGTATTAGTAGTAGTAATATTATCTGCAATTTTGATTAGATGAAACATTGTCAAGCATTATTCATTTTGGACTAGGATTTCTTTCATCTTCATTTCAATTGCTTGATTTCCACTAGTAGTATTAGTAGTAGTAATATTATCTGGAATTTGGATTAGATGAAGCATTGTCAAGCATTATTCATTTTGGACTAGGATTTCTTTCATCTTCATTTCAATTGCTTGATTTCCACTAGTAGTATTAGTAGTAGTAATATTATCTGCAATTTTGATTAGATGAAACATTGTCAAGCATTATTCATTTTGGACTAGGATTTCTTTCATCTTCATTTCAATTGCTTTATTTCCACTAGTAGTATTAGTAGTAGTAATATTATCTGGAATTTGGATTAGATGAAGCATTGTCAAGCATTATTCATTTTGGACTAGGATTTCTTTCATCTTCATTTCAATTGCTTGATTTCCACTAGTAGTATTAGTAGTAGTAATATTATCTGCAATTTTGATTAGATGAAACATTGTCAAGCATTATTCATTTTGGACTAGGATTTCTTTCATCTTCATTTCAATTGCTTTATTTCCACTAGTAGTATTAGTAGTAGTAATATTATCTGGAATTTGGATTAGATGAAGCATTGTCAAGCATTATTCATTTTGGACTAGGATTTCTTTCATCTTCATTTCAATTGCTTGATTTCCACTAGTAGTATTAGTAGTAGTAATATTATCTGCAATTTTGATTAGATGAAACATTGTCAAGCATTATTCATTTTGGACTAGGATTTCTTTCATCTTCATTTCAATTGCTTTATTTCCACTAGTAGTATTAGTAGTAGTAATATTATCTGGAATTTGGATTAGATGAAGCATTGTCAAGCATTATTCATTTTGGACTAGGATTTCTTTCATCTTCATTTCAATTGCTTGATTTCCACTAGTAGTATTAGTAGTAGTAATATTATCTGGAATTTGCATTAGATGAAGCATTGTCAAGCATTATTCATTTTGGACTAGGATTTCTTTCATCTTCATTTCAATTGCTTTATTTCCACTAGTAGTATTAGTAGTAGTAATATTATCTGCAATTTTGATTAGATGAAGCATTGTCAAGCATTATTCATTTTGGACTAGGATTTCTTTCATCTTCATTTCAATTGCTTTATTTCCACTAGTAGTATTAGTAGTAGTAATATTATCTGCAATTTTGATTAGATGAAGCATTGTCAAGCATTCTTCATTTTGGACTAGGATTTCTTTCATCTTCATTTCAATTGCTTTATTTCCACTAGTAGTATTAGTAGTAGTAATATTATCTGCAATTTTGATTAGATGAAGCATTGTCAAGCATTCTTCATTTTGGACTAGGATTTCTTTCATCTTCATTTCAATTGCTTTATTTCCACTAGTAGTATTAGTAGTAGTAATATTATCTGCAATTTTCATTAGATGAAGCATTGTCAAGCATTATTCATTTTGGACTAGGATTTCTTTCATCTTCATTTCAATTGCTTTATTTCCACTAGTAGTATTAGTAGTAGTAATATTATCTGCAATTTTGATTAGATGAAGCATTGTCAAGCATTATTCATTTTGGACTAGGATTTCTTTCATCTTCATTTCAATTGCTTTATTTCCACTAGTAGTATTAGTAGTAGTAATATTATCTGCAATTTTGATTAGATGAAGCATTGTCAAGCATTATTCATTTTGGACTAGGATTTCTTTCATCTTCATTTCAATTGCTTTATTTCCACTAGTAGTATTAGTAGTAGTAATATTATCTGCAATTTTCATTAGATGAAGCATTGTCAAGCATTATTCATTTTGGACTAGGATTTCTTTCATCTTCATTTCAATTGCTTTATTTCCACTAGTAGTATTAGTAGTAGTAATATTATCTGCAATTTTGATTAGATGAAGCATTGTCAAGCATTATTCATTTTGGACTAGGATTTCTTTCATCTTCATTTCAATTACTTGATTTTATTGCAATTCATGAATTGTTATTCTCTGGCCATTAAATAGAATGGCTTTGAAATAAATCTTTTGAGATTTGAATTGGTTTGAATATGAAAGCCAAACAGTTGTGTGAATAATGAACTGAGTTGCAATAAAAACCAAAAAAAGTTTTTGTCTGTATTTGCTTTTGCTTTGATTTCTCTGTTTTTTGTTTTGTTTGCTTTTTTTTTTGCATTTGTCTTTTGGTTTTTCTTTACATTTATTTTTTTTTGCTGTTAGCATTTCTTTTATTTTCTTTGTCAGCATTTGTCTTTGTTTTTTGTCTGCATTTCTTTTTTTCTTTCCATTTCTTTTTTGTTTTTCCATTTCTTTTTTTGTCTGCATTTGTCTTTTTGTTTTTTGTCTGCTTGTGGTTTTTGTCTGCATTTCTTCTTTTTTTTACTTTGTCTGTATTTCTCATTTTGTCAGCATTTATTGTTTTTTGTCTTATTGGTTTTCTTTATTTCTTTTCATTTTTTTTCTTTACGTTTCTTTTTTGTCTGCAGTTGTCTTTTTTTCTTTGTCTGCTTTCGTTTTTTGTTAGCATTTGTCTTCTTGTTTTTTGTTTACATTTCTTTTTTCGTTTGCATTTCTTTTTCTTCTTTGTCTGCATTTGTCCTTTCTTTTTTTTCCCCTAGATTTAATGTTTTTCCAATCTCTTGTGTATAAATAACCTATTTACTGAGTATGTAAGACTAAACATTTTTTTTTTTGCCTTTCAGAATTAACTCCAGATGAACAATATAAGTTAACCATACTGCCAAAGAAAGAATGTATCCTTCAGATGTCTTCAAAATGTTCCCCCCCTCCCCAGTTGCTGTGAATGTCACATGATTTTTCCTTGGTTCCACTTTATGCCCATTTTAATGCATCTTTAATCCTGGCCCAGTAGATCTACGTTGAGTCTATGCTTTTTGATATTTATGGCTCACTGAACACCATTCAAAGAATTACAACATGACAATTGACGTTACATTTAAAACTTTGAAGATTGTAATTGGCAGAAAACCAAGAAGCTGGAAGAGAGTTCCAAAAGTGAGAAGAAGCTATTAGAAGCTCATGGTTACAACGAGCAATTTAAAACTTGAGATGGAAAAATCATTCCCCCAACTTTTGGCGTTACATCCTTCACTCACATCTCCAGTATTTAAAAAAAGAAATGTTCAAATGTAAAATTAAATTTGTTGAGAGCATGCTGATCAGTATTATTATCATTACCACTGGGATCTTTATTAACAACGATAAAGTCTAATTACGATATTAATGATGTTTATTTTTTAATATTTTAAAATTATTATCAAAAAATAAAAAATAAAATTCTTAAATATAAAAAAATAAATAAAGGCAAATGTTCTAATAACTTCATTAGGCATATAAATGACAAAATGGAAGAAATTCTGTGATTAAAGGGAGAAGCAGTTACAGTAGGTGAAAGTATATAGGAAGTGCTTTAATCACTAGATCAGCTATGGTAAATGTTATATCCCAGGTTGTTGGGATGAACAAAAATGAATGAAAATAAAAGACAAGTGTATTTTCGCACATAATAAAATAACTTTTGTTCGTTTACTGCCTGAGAGCAGCAAAGATTTGTTTGGATTAAAACCATGAATTCCAAGTGTCAGTCAGGACCTCCTCCCCACTTTCTCTGTGGGAGATTAATCCCGGCCCTGCCTCAAGAAAATTAAAACATGGATATGTATGTATGGGTGGTGGGATTGTGCATTCAAATTCTAAAAGTGCAACGTTACTTTTGAAAAGATATTTATTGTAATTTTTTCATACAGACAAAAACAATTTGCTCATGACAAAGATGCAACTTTGTTTTGGTGCATTTAGTTGCACCTCGACTAGTGAGAACCAAAATGGTTATGAACAATTTTGTTTGTAAGCAAGCCGCTCGTAGATCATCACTTTCTTTTTTCTATTTGTTTGAAGAAGAAAAAAATGGAAAAAAATTGGTACATTTTAAGAGGGGATGTTGTCGTGAGTCAATTGTTTTTGTCTAGAGGAAAAAAATTATAATAAATAATTATTGCTCTACTATCGGTATCGGTATTATTGCTCTACTATGAGGTATTTCTTGAATTAATGCTGCGAACGTTAGAATTTATATATTATTTTCGTTCTCATTACATTCGTATATATATATATATATATATATATATATATATATATATATATATATATATATATATAGCATAATGAGAAGCCACGTATACTTTCTTGATATGTATATAATATGGCTAAAACAACTGAAAAGTTGCAAATTAAAAGAAAAAATTGGGTGCTTTTTTTGGGAATACTTTCACAAAAAAAGCACCCAATTTTTTTCTTTTAATTTGCAACTTTTCAGTTGTTTTATCCATATTATATATATATATATATATATATATATATATATATGAGAAAATTACTTATGTTGGTAGAGTATATTTAATTCTGCCTTGGCCTTAACCCATATTGTTTAGTCCTCATTGATGATTCTGCTATTTTGACGACAGTTTACCTTGGTCTGGTTGATATCCTTTTTGCCTACTGTTATGATGTCCGAGTCAATGAAGGAGAAAAAAATGTAAGCTTCTGCATGTATTTTATTATTACATTTCAATTTGTTCATTATAAAATTCATTCAACACATGGCTCAAGAGCCCCTCAAGATAGTGGGTTACTGCTAAAACGGTAATACTGAATGAAAAGAGGTGGCAGGAAGTGAAAATTACAGGGATAAAAAGGATAGTGATGGTTCATGTGTACTTTTATATTGAACACTATTTGTTTGGCCAAACTGCTAACGGTAGCAAATCAAAAATAAAAATGATGGGTTATTGATTGGAGGGTTCAACCTCTACTGCCATGCCATCAGTATCCACTTGTGATACTGTTTGCCAATATAATAAAAGAGGTATTACTTTTTAGAGTGAGCCTCAACTAGTGTGTTTATATATACAGGGTGTGATGAGTAAATTGTTGCCATTTTATATTTTTAATTTTGTGCATGCATGTTGGCTGTTTTTGGTTTTGTCAACTGTACAGTATAGTAGGGTCAGTTGGGCACCATCTGTGGGGAAAAAGAGCACCATGGCACAATTCACTCTGAAAGAAATTTGGAAATGACATGCTATATTGCTTGGCATTCGTGCTGGAAGCGCCAATACAAACATTTCAGAGTGTTTGGGTGTCAATCTGAGGACAGTGTAGAGGATTCGGAAAGAGTTGAAGGAGTGTAATGGTGATTATGAAGGTACGGCAGCTTGGAAAACTCACTCTGATTGTTCTAAGAAAAGAACTGTCGAATTTGTTAACGAGGGTCTCAGACTCAACACTGAGGCCTACGTCAAGTGCCTTGAGGAGGTAGTGCTGGAGGGATGAGCTTAATGGTGATTACAAAGGTGCAGCATCTGATAAGGAAAAGTATCATCCTAATAAGAAAAGAACTGAATTTGTTTGTGAAGGCTTCGGACTCAACACTGAGGTTTACATCAAGTGCCTTGAGGAGGTAGTGCTGTCTTGGGTCATGAGGGTGGCTTCTGGAAGATTCTATGTCTGACAATAGGACTTCACAATGCCACACAAGCAGGAGAACCCAGTCATGACTGTCAGACAATTTCTGTGACCACATCTGGCCACCTAACTCCCCAGACTTCAACCTCCTTGATTATTATGTGTGGGGTGCAGTTGAGTGACAGACCAACAAAACTCCTTGTAAAAATAAAAATGGACTAAATGCAAGGATTATGGCAGCATTCACCAACTTAAACAAGGAGACAGTCCAGAAGAGTTGCAGGAGATTGCAAAGTCGTCTGGAGGCCGTGGTTGAAGCCAATAGTGATTTTATTGAATAAACTTACTTTTTAGTAATTCAAGATATTTTTGTGTAATTTTGGTAAATATGTCTGTTAAAATGAGATGTCAGTCATTTTTGTGTAATTTAGATGACAATTTATCCATCCTGTGTGTGTGTGTGTGTGTATGTATGTATATATATATATATATATATATATATATATATATATATATATATATATATATATATATATATATAATTACAATTTTGATCAGAAGAGAATTGAGCATTCAAACAAAAAGTGCGCCATTAGGAAGGGAGAAATAGAATCCGTCCCAGAGCTATTAGGACACCAACACACTTGCAGTATTTGTGGAAATGTCACCCTTTTGATGGCCGGTCTTGCCAGTCATGTGAGATCACACCAGTGACGTCAGGTGCAAACTCCTGTGAATGCGACCCTACCAGATAAACCTGCAGGTTACTTGTGCAAGTTTTGTGACAAGGTTTGAAAGTCTGTTGTGGGACTCAAATATCACCTGATTGTACACCGGGACAGGCAAGTTTCCAGCATAGGTAACACAGACAAACTTTGTTTGTAACATGTGTAAGAGAGGTCGTAAAAGTGAAGCTGGCCTTAAGAATCACATACAGGCACATAGCAGAGCATTAACTTGGGTAAAAATGATTGAAATAATAAAATTCTGAATGAAAAACACAAAAAATGCTACCAAGTGAAGAGATGGTCTTCTTATACGAAGAAGGGACAACAAACATGATATATAGTCATACACAGACAGACTGTTTTGCTGTATCACAGCTTCTCAGTGTGGCGAGACATCCGATTGCTTCAAGCTGGGATTGAAACTCGACTGATTTGACATCAGTCAGATCTCTTACCTCTAGGCCATCGTGGCACGGCAGGGAAGGAAGGGAATTTTAACGTTTTTCTCTATACGAAATACGCCAGCGGCTTGGAGAACTCAAGTCATATTTGAAGAGTAATGCTTAATAGCAGTAGGAGCTGCTGTTTTTAAAAACCCCTTTCCTTAGAGAGCTCAACCGGATTTCTGGGAGCATATATAGTCATCCACAGACAGACTGTTTTGCTGTATCACAACTCCTCAAAAAACACTAGTAGATATTTCAAGTCAAAATTATAGTCCGTCTCAATATGGTGAGCAACTAATTCATTGCATGTATTGTTGAGTAAATGACTCCTTTTGTGTTCATATAATCTTTTATTTAAATTCCTTCAGGTTTCTTCAATGTATTCTTTGTGACAATTATTACAGGTGATAGATTAAATTCCTCCATCATGCATTAGTAAAGAGTTAGACCACAATTGATTTAAAAAATGCTACATTAATTGAAAGAGACAGCAACTAAGATGAAAATATATAGAAAGTGCTTTAATCGCTAGATCACCACAGTAAATTTATGTCCTCATTCTTATGTTACATCTTTCATGGCAGATCTTACAAAAGTGATGGAAACATGAACAAAAAGAAAAAGAAACTAAATGAAATCGATTAAACTATATACCCAAAAAATATATTTAAAAAAAAAATTTTTAATTCTTGGTCTCCCCTTTATATACACATGTAGTTGCATCAACGTAAACGTTACTTTAGTTCAATGAAGGTCTAATTTTTTTCAAAATTTTGGCTTTGAATTTACTATAGTTATCGCTCTTATTTTCTGATAATGTGTATGGTCATCTGTAGTTGGCACATTTATACATGTATAAAAACAATTCAAAATTCTTTTTAAAATATGGGTGTTTGATGATTTGTAGTAAGCTTTTCCATTTATGATTAGTAAATATAGTTGTTACTTTAATAACATTATCTAAAAGAGTGAAATTGATACAGAATTTTTATTTTCTGAAAGTAAATAAAACCTACTGCAACAGTATTTTCACTATTGCCTGAATTAATAACGAAAAAGAAAGAAAAAAAAATGCAAATCAGATTCAATTACAAGGAAAAAATATTTATTTCTAACCGGCTAAAAAAGGGTTCTTGCAAAAATTCATCTCTTTTTGTTGGGAATAAGATAACCTATTCTCTGAGTAACGCAATGTAAAAAAAACATAGAGAAACAAAACTTAAAAATTACAATGCACAAAAAACCAAAAAAAAAAGAAAAGAATTGCACCCACCTGCTGTGTCAATGATAAAAATAAAAAACGGGGAAGAGCCTTAGCTCTTCAGTACACTTTCAGTCCATTCAAGGTTCAAAAGTTTTTATCTTTTTTCTTTTTTCTCTCGTGTAGACAAGGTTCTCTTCTTGGTGACCAAACTCTCTTCTTTCTTCACTTATTTTCCTCCCGTCCGCCTGGAAATTACGCCTTTCTTTTACAGCCGCCAGAAGGTGGAAATTTACTGAAACATGTGGTAAAATACTTTTTGAAAACGCACTTGTTTGCTCCTTCGTCTTCTTAAACGGCTTTGGCTCCAAACTCCACTTACAGACTTCTTTTCAAACTCTCTTTTCTGGGGCTTCTTCAAGAGGACTTCTCAAAACTTTCTCTGAAGGGGAAACTTGCCCTCAGCAACTTTGTTACCCATGCATCCTTACTTGTGGGCAAACACTGCCTGCCTTTTCAGCAGGGAGAGAGAAAAATGAACCTCTTCTCTCTAAGCTGTCTTGTTTCCAACTGTTGCTAAGTTCCGGTCCCAGTTCTCCCTTTCAAAGGGGGGCAATTCATTTTTTGAACTGTCCAATCACAGTCCATTAAAAAAAAATATCAGCAGGTTCTTAGGGCCAGTAACACAAAGAGTCTTTTGTTCTCCCTTGACCTAAAAATTTAAAACTTAATTAATTTTTCTAATTAGAATTAAAAACAAAATGAAAACAATTCTTGTAAAAATTCTTTAAGGCAAATAGTGTCCTTAATATATTTTAATTATAAAAGTGATTAAAAGCTTTTCTAATTAAATAATGTCGTAGTTTTATTGCATTTTTTATTTTATGATTCAGAGCAGATTTTTGGTAAGTGATGTTTCTGTTTGACAAAAATAAATTGATGATTTAAATTCTCTAAGGAGTCCTACTTTTAACAAATATAAATATGAAAAGGCTGGAATTTTAATTGAAGTTTCATAAAATTAAGTAAGTGGGTGGTAACAGATGTAAAAAAAAAAAAAAATTTACTAAAAAAAAAAAAAGTTTTGAAAATAATCATTTTTTGTGAATAAGTCCTGAAAATTTAATTAAAATCTGACGATTATTTGATTTTTGCAAGAATTTTCAAAACTATTTTTTTACCAAAAACAAAAAAAAAAAAAGGTGCTAAATTTCTCATACTAATCTTTGGCTCACCTCTTGATGCAAGAAAAAAAAAATTTTAATCAAAATTTTGAATGTGCTAGAAATGATTAAAAAATTTAATAAAATAATTAAAATATACTTTGGTCTTTTTTCTTAATAATAACAAACATTTTGACAATAAAACTTTGTTTTTATTAAGTTTAGGGCTTTTTTTTTCATCATGATATGCTCTTTTTTAGCAAATTTTTGGAGGTACCTAATGTCATATAAAGACAATCCTCAAGTACATGCATTTGAAATTGGCTTTAATCTTATAAATCTAATACTTTAAAACTGTTCAAGTTAATTATGGTGTCTAATTTTGTGTCTGATTCTTTTTTCAGATTGAATCTGGTTGGAACATTGCCAAATTGAGTTCTGTGATGAGTTGTCTTGTGGTAGGTTTATATGAATGCTTTTTGTGTGTGTGTGTGTTTCTGCCAGAATCTTTAAAATTTGGCGCTGATTCTGGTCTTTTGATCTACCACTTAATCTCTCTTAATCATTTTGATTGTAACCATTACTGTTTAGCATAGAAATCAAAAACAATAGTCCTACCACCCATGGCCCTAATTGTGAGGGAGGGTAATCCAAGGCCACAAGCAGATGTTTAGGACTGTGGGTAGTAATTGAGCCCCCCTCATTTCTAAAAGTTTTATATATGTACTCATTTGTTTTATGAATTAAGCATCATAAGACATTTGTGAACATACAACGAGGACTCTCTCTGTCTTTCACCGACCAGACAAATTAATCCCCATGTAGTACGTTTCTCGTCAGCTAGTGTGTATGAAAACTGGAAAAGACTCCTAGTACGTCCAGATGAAACAGAAGATTAAATCAACACCAGGAAATGAAGACACAAATAGGTCCCTTCAACTTCTTATTTCAACCGACTGCCATTGACAGCTCCTCTCCCTATTCCTAAAAGCATAGGGAAGCTACATTATGACAGTGGGAAATTGACTGAAGCTGAGCTTCCAAGTCAGGACCAATAACATTGCAGATTCTTCTTTGGATTTTGTCAAGAACCACTAAATATATAGCAGGAGCTCCAGATCAGCAATATTCAATGTATAGATGAATGGTAGATTTATAAATATGTAAGAAAAATAAACTCTGGAAAGAAAAATTGTCTTCATTGATACAGTGAACCAACTTTCCTAGCAGCAGACCTAGCAATTGATTCAATATAACCTTTCCACTTCATGTTAGTAGAAAATCTTAGCCTGAGAAGGTGCAATGAGTATGTGTGTGTGTGTGTGTATTGTAGCAGCGGAGCAACTATTGTTTTCGATGTTACAAGTAATTTAAATTGATATATTTATGCTGTGATTTTGGTATATTTTAATCTCTTTAATTTTTTTTCTTTACAGGCCTTTATTGATTTAAAAGAAGTCGTTATATCTTGTTTCCGTCGTTGTCTATGTTACCCTCTCTATCGTAGTTGGAAATTGAATATGTTGGTGCTTTCAGATCTGACAATACTCTTCAAAGCAGGTATGTTTGGGTTTCACTTAGAAAATATTTTGTATTTGCAACGAAAAACACTTTTTTTTTTTTTTTATCTGAAAGTACTTTCTCTGGTTTCCCCGTCTGTCTAATCTTTTCTGACTCCACTACATCACAGACAATTGTGAACACTCTAATTTTTTCAATGGTTGTTTGATACACACCTTGCCATGGTGGGGGTTTTGAATTCAGTTGTCCTTTTCCTAGCCTGATTGCCATTTATGGCTAGAGAGCCCAGTCTACCTTGATAGTTAACCCATAGCTGGGGGGATAGAGATGAATTTATACCTTTCCTAAAGTAATTGGTGTGAAAGTGAATGTAACAAATTGCATATTTCTCTTTTTCATCTATACTACATAGATATGCATCAGTCAAGTATTATACAGTGAAAATTGACATTCATTAATCAAATATTATACAATGGAATACAGTGTAACCTGGATATAAGAGAGATTTTATCTGGTCCCAAATTAGAGCCTGTGTTAATAAAACAAAATAGACCAAACCCGGATATAAGAGAAACCCGGATAGAAGAGACTTCTTCTCCGGTCCCGACAACTCTCTTATATCCGGGTTACACTGTATATTGGTATTCATTCATTTTTTTTGGCTGTCTTTAACCTTTGTACTCAAAAATAATGGTATTAAAAGGGCGTTTTTTTCCCCTTAACACCGCTATTATTTTAACTACCTTCACTCCTCAGCAATGTTTATTCTTTTTAAAGAATATGATGAAAGAGAATTTACGCATTTTTTCGTTCGTGAGAATTTACAACAAAAATATTAAACACTATTAGATTGTTTATTTAAAAGAATGTTATATTTACAAAATTCTAAAAACTAGTACAACTAAAACTAATGCAATGCAATATTTATCATTTACCAATTTATAAAGAAATAAATATGAAAACAATATTTTATTTATAAATTTATAAACATTTACTAAATTATTAAAATAAGTGAATCAACTATAAGGAAATTTTTATTTACCATTTTATAAAGTTTGAATCAATTAGCTGATGTTTTGCCAACCATTCCAATAGTGTTTATTATTTTTGTTGTCAATTCTCAAGAATAAAGAAAATATCTGTCTATACAGGTATTGTAATTATTTACACTATTTACATTGTTCGGACTGTTGCCCTCATCTTTGTTGCCATATTCATGACATTTAGGTCATTGCAGTTTGGTCTTCTTAAGGTGATTGGAATTTTGTCCACTGGGATAGATTGTTCTAGTTCCATATGCCATTTAACTCTCCAAGATTTTGTTCACCTCTGCTGTGATCAGGAATTGAACTCACAACTCTTTGAGTTTCAACTCACTGGATTCAACCAACACTTTTATCCACTGGGCCATCAGTATAGGATTTTTAGAACTTATAAACCTAATGTCAGTAATCATTTTTTACCAGAGCTCGTATTACAATTTTGTTGTTATTGTTTTTCTCTAGTAATCTGTATTACTGGTTCCCATATTGTATTCATTTCTATGTTTGGTCAGCTTAGATTTTTGTGGCCTAGCATATGTGTTGATTCTTTAAGTTTTCGTATTTTCCAGTGATGTTCTCTATTATTTCAACCTCATCCCACAGGGGGCAGTGATCCCCTTTTTCCCTCCATATATAGTCAGCCACACCTGATTTTTCTATTTCTCCTCATGTTACGGCTTTATGGTGTTCCTGCAGTTATATCTTAAGAGGGCAGCCTGTTTCTCCTTTATATTTCTTGCCACAGCTGCATGGGATGATGTACACACAGTTCTTAATGTTCTCCTCTATGGGAGGTTTTTCTGCGAAGTGTTGAACCACTTTTGAAGGTCATCCTGATGTTATTTGGACCACAGATCCTTTGTATTTTTTCCAATAATCCCTTCACATAGAAAACAGTCTTGGTCTGCCTACCCTAAATGTTGTTATTCTCTTGTACTCTTCTATCCCAGTTTGTCAGAGGTTAGTTGTTATGTTGTAGGGTACTGCTTATATTGTCCATTCCTTGTTCATGTCTCTGAGTCACCACTTATGAATTTGCTTGATGTTGTAAGCTGTGGATGATCCCTTTCTTCACACTGTATGTGCACTCCCACCACCCATACAATTTTTTTTTGCAGACATGAAGGTTAAAGATTGCTCATTTATTCATAGGTTGACATTCATCACTCAAATATTATACAGTGAGAATTTTGGATAAAATTTTGCTCCTGAGTCAAATTAAGAATTAATTAAGATTCACCTATTTATTACTTAGGAAAATCTATAACACAGTGGAAAAAATTTTCATGTGAGATGTTTTGTCTATTAGGACTTCATCAGACTAAACTGATGTTTACATTGATGTGATTACACATACGCATGAAGGAGAGGAGATGCTGAAATTTTAAATTAAAATTTTTTTCTTTTTTAAATGTTTTGCATGCATAGTCGATCCAATTTCACTTAGTTTCTTTTTCTTTGTTTAACTCTCATTAAAGTGTTTTACAATATTAAAAAAAAAAATAATGCCTAATGCGATCTACATTTTAAAAGCTTCTGGAGACATTCAACAAACTATTTAAATCTAAAACTTTCTAACTGAATTATTGCTAATGTAATTCTTCTTCTATGTGCCATGTCCCTTCAGGACATGGGTGATCATGGCTCTCCACAACTTCTTATCTCTTCTGGCTCTTAGCATTTTTACTCCCTTTGCTAAGGATCCTGCTTCCCTGTTCCACTGACCATTCACACAAGCTCATCAGGTAGGTGGCTCACTACTTTTCCCGATCTCTCTTGAACTGTGAGGGTTAAGTTTTCCAAGCCTTCCTTCCTCGTTATGGTGATTTTCTAAGTGTAGCTTAGATGTGACACAAGGCCAAAAGTACGGAGCATCCAGTGAGGATCAAACTCGTTATAATTGATCTAAAGAGACAAGCTTGCATCAAAGTGCCCAAGGAATTTCAGCTGTCTTTTCTTGATTCTAAGCATACATTTTTTTTTTTTTTTTTTTTTACTATCTCCATTCAGAATTCTCAATATCCTTCTGTTGAACCACATTTCTGTTACCTCCAGTTTTCTCTTCATCTGTGAGGAGATTGTTCCGTATTCACTGCCATATATGAGGATTGGTATCACATATCAGTTCGGCACTCTTTTCTTTGATTTTACCATCTCAGTTGAAAATTGGAAAACCGTTCAATAGACAAATTTTGTTGATTGAATTTAATGAAACTGTTCCCATCTATGGATTACACAGTGAGACAGGGAGACATGTATCTGATAATCATTTTTATCCCCCCCCCCCAAAAAAAAAATAGTTAATACAATATTCACTTGCAAAAAAAAAAAAAAATTCTTAATTAAAAAAAAAAAAATTCTTACAATCCCAAAATTTGTTTCAGCCTTAAATAACAAAAAAGGTTGATAAGCTGTAAAAAACCCAAAAAGGACTATATGAAATAAAGATGCTGGCAGTCTTAGATGATTTTGGCATTGACAAGATTACAGACATAATAAATGAAATATATAACTGGTGATAGTGATTTTCCAAGCATAGCTTTGGATGTGGCACAAGGCCAAAAGTAAGGGGCACCCAGTGAGGATTGAACTCACTACTCATTCGTAATTGTTCTAGCAAGACAAGCTTGCTAACCATTATTCGAGGTGCCCAATATAACTGGTGATATACCGGAAGATCTAAGTAGATCTATTTTCATAGAACTGTCTAAAAAACCAGGTGCTAATGAATGTGAACTCCATCAGACAGCTGTCCTGGGTATGATGATAAACTGCATCCGTGTCCTAAGACAATAAACTATATCCAACAGCAAGGCCTCTGATCAGGAGGTTTTGAGGAGCGTGGAACCACCTCTTAATTGATGGTGTTCTCAGGTCCACTCTGATTCGGGGTGGTAGTACCTGTTAGGGTCCCAGCTATGGGCAAATAGTTAACACCCAGACTATATCCGTGTCCTGGGTATGATGATAAACTACGTCCAACAGCAAGGCCTCTGATAATACATTTTTGAAAAAATATTACCAGCTGTATGGTTTTTGTTTTTTTTTGAAAGAATAGTGTTGCCGGCTATGCGTTTTTTGAAAAAATAATATTACCAGCTATACGTTTTTTGAAAAAATAATATTACCAGCTATACGTTTTTTGAAAAAATAATATTACCAGCTATACGTTTTTGAAGAAATATTATCATCAGCTATACGTTTTGGAAAAATAATATTACCAGCTATACGTTTTTTGAAAAAATAATATTACCAGCTATACGTTTTTGAAGAAATATTATCATCAGCTATACATTTTGGAAAAATAATATTACCAGCTATACGTTTTTGCAGAAAAAAATAATAGTAGAAATAGATTTTTGACAAAACAAAAGTATTACTAGGAAAAAAAAAAAATGTTGTTGGCATTAAATGACCCATTGAGGTTGATGTGCCGTAAAACAAACCAAACCAATCCATGAGACAGTCTAATGAACGATATCACAAAACCTATTATCCGAATTCTGATGGATAGAGTGTGCATCAGAATCAGAACCGAAATAGGACAAGAACAGTGCGGTTTCATTGGAAACGCTGGGATAAGGAATGTGATATTCATGCTCAGAATTATGTCGGAAAGAGAAGTACAAAATTTGCCAAGCCTTTCTTCATTTTCCACCTTCTCTTTCTGATTCTTATTGTCCTTTTATTGTTTCCATTTTCCTTAAGACTTTGTCGTTGCTTATACACTCTGTCCATGGCATTCTCAGTATTCTTCTGTAGAACCACATTTCTGTTGCCTCCAGTTTTCTCCTCATCTGTGGCGAGATTCTCCAACATTCACCGCCATAAAGAGGATGGATATCGCATAGCAATCCAGTATGGTTAACATGAAATTATCACAGATTATTATTTTTTTATTGTTTTTATTAAATGATTCTTGAGTGGGAAGCAAAAAAACAAATTCCACTGTAAATATTTGAGAAATTCTATTTTTGTGCATGAACCGTCATCTTAGACACAACCTGTCCCCAAATATATGATTACTTTTTAACTATTCTGTATTTTAGGTCGCTTGCAAATCCTGAAGTGTCTTTTGGCCATTAAAGAAATTCTGCAGAAATATGAGTTGAATCATATACTGAATGACCTTTATATCCTAGACTATTGCGTGTGGATTCAGACGGCAGAGTAAGGTTCTTTTTTTTCTTGTGCATGCCCATGACTGCAAACAAAAAATTTGACATATGAGTTTGTTTTATTTGCTGTGGGAAAACCATAACACTCTTAACATCACAGTTTTGATAGTCTGTCGTATTATCTTTCATTTTTAATAGATTATCAATGGTAAATGACTATTAAAACACATTCTTGCTACTTTTGTTGCCATAATGTTTCAGTTGATTTTGTTGGGCCTTTTTCAGGCATTTTGTAGAATGGATAATTCCTTAAAAATTGCAATGCCTGCCTGGATAAATTTTCACTTTTGTTGGGCCTTTTTCAGGCATTTTGTAGAATGGATAATTCCTTAAAAATTGCAATGCCTGCCTGGATAAATTTTCACTTTTGTTGGGCCTTTTTCAGGCATTTTGTAGAATGGATAATTCCTTAAAAATTGCAATGCCTGCCTGGATAAATTTTCACTTTTGTTGGGCCTTTTTCAGGCATTTTGTAGAATGGATAATTCCTTAAAAATTGCAATGCCTGCCTGGATAAATTTTCACTTTTGTTGGGCCTTTTTCAGGCATTTTGTAGAATGGATAATTCCTTAAAAATTGCAATGCCTGCCTGGATAAATTTTCACTTTTGTTGGGCCTTTTTCAGGCATTTTGTAGAATGGATAATTCCTTAAAAATTGCAATACCTGCCTGGATAAATTTTCACTTTTGTTGGGCCTTTTTCAGGCATTTTGTAGAATGGATAATTCCTTAAAAATTGCAATGCCTGCCTGGATAAATTTTCACTTTTGTTGGGCCTTTTTCAGGCATTTTGTAGAATGGATAATTCCTTAAAAATTGCAATGCCTGCCTGGATAAATTTTCACTTACAACTTTACTATCTTCCAGTGTCAAACTATTGGAGTCTTTGGGTGATGAATTGTCAAAGGTAAGTACAATCTGTAGGGAGGTGCATTGACATTTTTCTTCTCTTTCTTTCCTTCTCCTTCCTTTCTTCTTTTCCTTCCTTTCTTCTTTATGTCAATTATATCTTAAGATGAAATCATTTAAAAACAAAATTGAAATTCTTTTAGTGCATCTTTACAATTTATATTTTTTAATTATTATAAAAATATTAGCAAAGTGGTTTGTTCGTATAAATTCCTAGCATTGCTGTTTAGTCTGGCATTCGTAATTAATTATGTATAAATCCATTTCTTCTTCAAAAGCTAGGGTTAAATAATAAAGCAGATTGTGTTCTCTAGCCTTGGTTGGCAACCAGTCTAGGAGGATAACTTTGAATTCAAAACTGACTGATTCTGAAGCTGGTAATTCCACTTCCAAAAATCATAGTCTGGGATATTGTGACTCTGTGAGGAGTAAGGACTCTGTTCCCTTCTATCAAATTTCTGGTTTTGATTTGAAGAATTTTCTGACTAGGGAGTGATCTTATTGATTTACTGGGATGTTGTGTGTATGAAAGCAAGGGACATCTTTATTGCTGCCAAGAGATTCAATCCCAAGTTGGGAGAAAGGAAATTTCTCCAAATATTTCATCAAAGTTCCATTTCCTTCTAGATAGTGGACTACGGTTGAGATTTCCTAAACGTGGTTTGGCACAAGGCAATAGTTTCTTCACTTGAGAGGTCACTCTTGTGCTATGGAGATGGTGTGGCACAATAGGTCCCCCACTGACCAGCTGAACATCAGATGAGCTCTAACTGATGTTATCAGAGTTAGAATTGTTGTTTTTTTTTTTAATGGCTTGAAGATAGTCTTTAAAAAAGTATATGGTTTCAAAGTGACAAACCACTTGAGTGAAGAGGAAGAAAATAATAAAAAATAAATCAAAAAGGAGGAATCAAGTGACACTTCATCAGAAGCCAGATGTTTCTGCTGGCAGCTCTATATAAGTTAGGGCTAGGAACAGAGAGAGAAGCCGTCAGTCCAACCAGTCATATCTGTGCAATTACTTGATGATGAAAGGACCTAAGTGCCACCTCCCTACTACCCGAGAGAATACTAGGGAACTTGAAATAGACAGCAAATTGTTGAGAACCGAGATTCAGATTTGGGGGGGTGGGCTCCCTTCATTCCTTGATTTTGATTTCATCAGTCCAGTAGATTGGTGAAAGACAGTGAGCCCCCACCATTGTATGTTCACAGTAGAACACTTATAACCATCATCTAAAAAAAAACCCTGATAGTAGACTTAGGGCTAGTGACTTATTCCATGGGCCGTGTCCCGTCTCTCCACAATTTTGTGTCTTTTTGTAGATCTTAGTAAATTTTTTTTTGTTCACTCTCCTAATCCCTGTTCTGCTAACCATTTAAACAAGAGAAAGAGAATGAATCATTTACCATCTCTGCAGCTACAAAAGTTGGTTCACTGTGTTGTGCTAGACAAATTTTTTTTTTTTTTCACCAGAATCTACTTTACATATTTAAAGTCTACTGTTCATTCTTTCTTTGAATATTGCTGTCACATAGAGATTTAGATAAAAAAAAATTCAAAGAATGTGCAATGTTATTGGTCCTGACCTGGTATCTCAGCTTCAATCACTTTCCTGCTGCTGTAATGTAGCTTCCCTGTGCCTTTCCTATAAATACTTTCATGGTAATTATTCTGATGAATTCTCCTCTATAGTACCTAGATTTTATTAATTTAAGCACATTATGAGATTAGTGACAAGGTTTCTTCATTTTGAAATGGCTAGATGTAACCATAAGTTCTACGCTAACAGTTTCTTCTCTCACACTTGTGGAACTCTCTTCTGGCTTCTTGCTTCCCAGTCAACTTTCATCTTCAAAAATTATAAATGCAATGTCAATCATTATCTTAATTCTTGTTCACTCTCCTTATAATAGTACATCCGACACTCGGTAACCCAATTGGGTCTTAATTGCCTTGCTTAGGGTGAAATGATTTTAAAAAAACAAACCATCCTTTCTTTACTCAAACTATTCTCCTTGACACTTAAAAAGTTTCCTCTGTTTTTTTTTTTTCACTATTTAATCTTAATTATTTCCTGCTTGAAGAAATTGTCATTAGGCAAGGCCTTCTCATTCAGAAAAATGTTGAACCAGAATCTCTCCCCTGCCATAATAGGAAAACGTCTGCTCTATGCAGTATAAACTCATTAGCTGATTTCTTGTTTCAGATTGTGATAAAAAACATTGACTGCAACTTGGATTTGTCATGTTGGGAAGACATTGCGATTGGAGAACTCGAAGATTCAGATGACGTCCGCATCATATCATCAATGTCCCAGCTGAAGATTAAGAAAGGAAAAAAAGGAAAAAATCACCGTGGGGAGGAAGTGATGTATGAGGATAGCAGCAGCAGCAGCAGCTCTTATGACAGTGATGATGACAGTAGTAGCGGCAGCAGCAGCAGCACTAGTAGTACTAGTAGTAGTGACAGTGGTGGTAGCAGTAACAGTGAGGATGATGAAACAGAGGAAGGAAGCAACAGTTCTTGTGTGGAGGAGGAACAAGTAGAAAAGAGAAAAGAAAAGGCAGCAGAGGTGCAAGAAGAAAAGGGAAAAGAAGAGGAGGTGCAAGAAGAAAAGGTGGAGATGGAGGTGCAGGAGGAGGTGGAGCAAGAAGAAAAGAAGAAGGAGGAGGTGGAGCAAGAAGAAAAGAGGGAGGAGGTGGAGCAAGAAGAAGAAAAGAGGGAGGAGGAGGAGCTAGAAGAAGAAAAGAGGGAGGAGGAGGAGCTAGAAGAAGAAAAGAGGGAGGAGGAGGAGCTAGAAGAAGAAAAGAGGGAGGAGGAGGAGCTAGAAGAAGAAAAGAGGGAGGAGGAGGAGCTAGAAGAAGAAAAGAGGGAGGAGGAGGAGCTAGAAGAAGAAAAGAGGGAGGAGGAGGAGCTAGAAGAAGAAAAGAGGGAGGAGGAGGAGCTAGAAGAAGAAAAGAGGGAGGAGGAGGAGCAAGAAGAAGAAAAGAGGGAGGAGGAGGAGCAAGAAGAAGAAAAGAGGGAGGAGGAGGAGCAAGAAGAAGAAAAGAGGGAGGAGGAGGTGGAGCAAGAAGAAAAGAGGGAGGAGGAGGTGGAGCAAGAAGAGGAAAAGAGCGAAGAGTTTGCTGATGAAGCAAAAAAGGAAGAAGAAAATTTGGCAGAGGCAGGGGAATGATTTTGCTTCTGTAATGGCTGTGGGTGAAAAAATATAAAATCATGGTTTGTCATTAAAAAAAAATGAAACAACCTTCCCCCATGAGGACTGAAGGTAAAAAGTAATACGTCTACCTGGGACCAACATTTCATAACTTTCCTAGCAACTGTTTTGATAAAAAAGAATTTTGAATAATTTAAAAATAAAATTTGAGCTCAAGTAAGTATTCAAATTCAAGTCAAATATATTTTTATGGAGGTGGAAATGTGTGTGTGTATATGGGGAGGGGGAAAAAGGTTTATATAATTCCAGGATTAATATTGACTCTTAGTAAAAAAAATCTCTCCTGATAACAGAATCTAGGATAATATTAAGACTTAACACTTGTTATATAATTACCTCAATTAAATTTATTTTTTTTTTTAAAACTAATCTCTCTTGATACAATTTTTATGATTAAATTGCTCCTGTCTCTTTCTAATCTCTGCAAATGGGATGGATTGCATGCAGTCTAGAAAATTTTCTTTTTAGACTGATGGTAACCAGCAACATATTTTGCTGACCACTTTGGTTTCCATTTTATATTGGCAAAAAAATTTTTTTTAAAGCTTCTTTAGCAAAAAAAAAAATATTTTGTTACAAAAACTAAATTTTGATACCTGCCACTTTTTTTTTTTCTGTTAATCAATTATTTATTTATTTTTTTTTAAACTGGCATAATTACCCATTTTCATTAGGGGTTGAGAGCAAATGATGGCACAGCAGTTAAATCCTGTCATAGATATACCCCCTGCCTTTTCCCAACTTAATATTTTTAGTTTCATTTTTAATAACTATAGAGGCATTTCAATCCTTATTGCCTCTTCCAAAGTAAAGGCTCCCCCATCCTCTCTATAAGTAGATGACCTGGGCAAGTTAACAGACAGTCATGGATTTTTGAAAACTTTCTGTACCAATATTAATGCTGACAATTATTAGTGCAATTGGGTGCATGCTGCTACATACCTCATCCTGGCATCAGTGCTAGGCCAGAATGCGAGTACTTGGTCTATGACTGGAATCAATTTCGTTTGATTACAATAATCTGGACTGTTCAGTTAAGCTTTCTTTTGTTGGGTCCTTGTAAAGCAAGGGTCATCTAAATGAGACATTTTAAAATACAAAGCACAGTTTATTAATCAGTCATATACTAACGACTAATTAGTAAATTGTTTTGTGTGTAATCTTCCAATCCAAGTCTATTGCTGTTGAGCATGGGAAAAAAAAAAGAATCCAAACTTATTGTATTTGTTAATCATTTGTTTGTATTTAAAAAATTATAATTTGGTGGCTCATTTCATTAAATGATGACCTGCCCAAATTGAAATGACAGAGTTGTTGAATTTATTGTTGATTATCAATGTGGGGAAAAGTAACTGCAATAAATTATATTATCAAGAGAACTTGTTTTGTTTTCAAGCAAAAAGAAATTATACATACCATTTTTTTTTTTTTTCCATTGAAAGCTACTCCAAAAGTTATTGCTTTCTAAAAGGTTTCCTTACAGATTAGGTTACATAGATTTTCAAGTCCAGCTAGACAAAATATATACTGACACAGGTTAAGCTTGTTACTATGGAGATTTTAAAGAAAAAAACAACCCTTCCAAAGTATAATTGTCCTTTTGTTGCATATGTTTTTAAAACCAGATTTTATGTAAATGCTGTAGCAAGATGGGGCACGGAAAACTTCCAACCACGTACTTATTAGTCTTGTTTTTTTTTTTTTATCTAAGAAAATTTCAATTTCCATACAAAATGATGAAAACAGGAAGAGGATTTAAAAGGTTTATTATTCCGAAGCATTAATTACAATTGACAAAGAATAACAGCACTGTTCACACACATTCCAGAGGTTAGCATTTTGAACTTACAAATAAAACAATTTCATTGCTGTATTCATTGAAGTTTAAAACAATAATCCCAACCTCTTACATTCATTCTGACTCTGAAATACACAACAAGGGGAGAAGGGAACAAACATATTTACAAAAGGTGCTAATCTATGTATAAAAAGGAGGAGGAGAAAAAAAATAAAAAAAATCTTGTCTAATATTTACAAGGTTTTCAATAAAACTTAGAATTGACAATTCTAATCTAGCACTATTTGATAATTGGAATATGTGGCAAAGTTCATTACCTGCTGAATTTAAGGTCAAAGCTCTAATGAGCATGCCATTTACCAAACCAGACACCAAGGAGAACTTTGATTAACTATGAGATTGACTTGAGAATCAAAGATCCTAGTTGGTGTAAAGCAATACTTAAACCCATACTCATTCTTAGTTTTTTTGACCATTTTAATGAAACAGCTTTCATTATAGAACCAAACTTCTTCAAAGTTCTAAGTTTAAAAATATGACATATAATTAAAAATTGCTATGGCAGGGGTAAACTTTTTTTTTTCTCTTTCCTTTATTGACTTAGTCTGCGAAAACAATGTCACACAATAAAAAAATTTTTTTTTTAAAAATTCGAATTTGAGGTAATGAAGACATGCTTTTGTCAACACCACACCATCCTAATTTCTTGATAATGTACAGAAAATAAAATATCTTAAGATCATGAGAGAAAATTTTTTTTTCTTCTTTATTTGAATATCTCTAAGAGTACTCAATCACACGATAGCTTTAAAAAAAATAAAAAATTAAAAACATACAAGGTATTGTGTATAAGAGGGTGGGGGGGAGTGAACCATCCTAATGTCCACATTAGAGTCCCTTATTCAATCATTCTTTATCATGTCCAACACTTCAGTCAATTTATTAATGATATGTGAATCCACAGCTTCTGACAACACTGAACTAATCTGAAAAGAAAAGAAATTTGAATATTAGGAAGATATTCAATTGAAGCAGAACTTGAACCTCTAAAAAAAAAAAAAAAATTACACACACACTTGGTTGAATAAACTAGACGTGTCTATTTTTATTTTAATCCTTTCAAATTCATGGATCAATTTCTTAATGTTGCCACTAACCCCATTAAGGGAGACGATAGTTTTTCCCATTCCTTTTATTTTCCTGGTACTTTCCATCTCATCCAAGATCATCTTTAAGTATAAATTCCTAAGACAAAAGTTATGTATTTGATAGTCATGAATTATTATAATTTTTTTTGTAAATGCACATGAAATGTGTTCTGTTGGTTCAAAAGTTAACATTATTAAGAAAGGTAACTTAAATGGTAATTCTTTAAAAAGATTTAAAAATATAAATGAAGTATTTTAAAACATTGCTGTTGAATTTTTTTTTTTTTTGAAATTACAATTATAATTTAGGTATTTTAAAACCTTGCTCTTATAGACATTTTAAATCATTGTTGTTATATTCACAATTAATCTTATTTTAGTGTTGGTTGTAATTTTCTTATATAGAGGGCTTCAAGAATTTGAATTTTTTGTTTTCTTATTGTCATGGTGACGTATACTTGTATTGCCAATTAATATTTCTCAAAAGCATGAATGTGGACAGGAATGTTTCTTTAAATGTTGGGCTATGGAACTTGAATCTGTCATGTGTAATGTAAGCCTCCTCAATAATGTTGCCATGATACCAACATATACATTTACTTTTTTGTCAGATACAATCTCCCAAAGGACATTTAAATTGATATACAATGTTGGTCTTTTGCAAAACAAAGTTGATAGAGAAGAGTTATTGTGGATGATTAAGTTGGTTGTATTAAATTTAGTATAATATATAATTAGTTTTATCTTTTTGCTGGGATAAGTGGAGAATATGTTAGTACTTGAGTTTTTTTTTATCTTGTTTGTAGTTAGAGTGTATTTATATTGTGGTATAGCAGGTTGATATGTGATATCAATATTTGAGGAAGTATTATGATCATCAAAATAATATTTACGTACAGCCTGATGGTGTTTCTATGGGTTCAGTTCTGGGGCTAACATTTAGTAACTATACCGCAATCAAATACACTCTATATAAGAAAAATGCAACCGACACTAAATAGATTAATTATGAGTATAGCAACAATGTTTTAAAATGTCTATAAGAGCAAGGTTTTAAAATACAGTGTAACCCGAGTATAAGAGAGATTTTATCTGGTCCCAAATTAGAGCCTGTGTTAAAACAAAATAGACCAAACCCGGATATAAGAGAAACCCAGATATAAGATACTTCTTCTCCGGTCCCGACAACCCTCTTATATCCGGGTTACACTGTACCTAAATTGTATGTTTTTTTTTTTTTTTTTTTTTTTTAACTAAAACAGCAATGTTTTAAAATACTTAATTTCTATTTGTAAATTTTTAAAGAATTACTATTTAAGTTACTTGCCTTGATAAGGTTAACTTTTGGAGAGAGAGAAAAAAAAAAAAAACATAACTATCAATTACATTAGTTTTTTATCTTAGCAATTTACCTTTCAAGATGATCTTGGGTGAGATTGGATGTACTTGGGGAAATAAAAGGTATGGAAAAAAAAAAAAAAAAAAAAAACCCACAAACTATGGCGTCTTTCTTTGAGAAGTTGATCCATGAATTTGAAAGGATTAAAATAAAAATAAAGCATATGTTTAGATTATTCAACCAAACATGCTTGAGTGAAGATATGCTACCTACCTATATATATATATATATATATATATATATATATATATATATATATCAGCACTCTTCTATTTTGTCATCAAAATACCTCTTTTTTCATAAGTGGGTTTGGATTGAACTTTCTTCATTTAGCTAGAAGAGGACACAGAATTCAAACAATGGCTAGAATTAGACCTGTAACCTGTCTATATTAATGGAAACCTAAATCAAAATATCCAATCCTTGCTGCTACTTATAGGAGGGTTACAAGGAAAGCAAACAAACATCATGAATAATTATAGACTTTTGAAAGGAAAATTTTTATGTTGGTCAATAAATTGTTTTGGCTATAGTTTCTTTTAATTTTTTTGTTGAAAGAGGAAAAGCATATTTATATAGATATAACATTTAATTTAATATGTTGTATGCTAACATCAAATTTGTCAATAAGCAGGTGGCAACTTTTTCTTGGAAGGTAGGGTTGCTTCATCATTGATAATTAGAAAGCTATTCCTGCAGTAAATAAATACTGCATTTACATGTCACCACCCACCAAGCTTCAAATGAGGTAGAGTAAATTTTTGACTTCATTGTGATAAAAAAAAAAAAAAAATGTGATAATTAAATCAACACAGGTTGCAGATAAAGAAGATCCTGTACTAACAAATCTGATCTTGTGCAAGACTCAAGAATATTTTCAGTTTTTTTTTTTTAATGTACAGGTGGTGTAAAGGCACAGAATGAGAAGGCAAGCAAGCTGAGTTCAAATTCTGGTAAAGATCATTACATTCACTTTCGCACAAATACCATTGAAAAAGGTATAAAACCAACTTTTCTCTTTGCTAATCCAAATAGTCAAATAGTAAGGCAGGCAGACCTCTGTAGCCATTGTTGGCAACTAGTATAGAAGGAAAACTGATTTAAAAACTGTATGTGTCCCAGCAAGGACACACAATAAAACTGTAACTAAGGTCTGCTCTGTAGGTGTTGAAGAAACACAGGTTGGTAATGAGCAAAAATGTGCAGTCATGTTGAAGATGGGGGCGAGTGGATGAAATCGCCCTGATTTGCAGAGAAACTAAGTTGAAACAGCTTCATATTATAGCAATCACAAAGTGAGGATCCATCCAAAGAAATTCACATAGAGCAATGGTTAACAAGTTTGTTTTGATAACCAATCCAAATGTAGTGAGTTTCACCAGCCACTCCATATTTCTGGTCTTATACCAAACTAAACTTATATATCTTTCTTACTATAAGAGCAGCGGTTCCCAAAACTTTTTTTTTTCTGGGCCACATTTTTGGAATGAAAATTTGCCTGCCCCTCACCAAATAATAATAATAAAAAAAAAACAGGGAGAGGGTTAAAGGGAGATAAACGCGAATTTGAAGTCAGAACATTATCATTGATAACTCTCTCCTCCAATTTGCAGACCCTAGTTCTTTTATGGGCTGTGTCCCTTCAGGACGTAGGCAATCATGGCTCTCCACTTCCTCCCCTATCCCTTGTAGTTCTCAATAAGTTTTGTTCTTTTGTTACTTCTTCCAAACTGTTCTACTATCCACTTGCTTAGGCCTGCTAAGTATGTCATGTGTTGATTTTTCCCTCTATCTGCTCTGTGAGTATCAGATTCTCCAAGCCTTCCTTTCTCATTACATGTCCCAGAAATTTCAGCTGCTTCTTCCTGATGTTAAGTATAAGCTTCCTCCTTGTTTGCATCCGCTCCAAAACCTCATCATTGCTCACACGTTCAGTCCATGGTATACTTAGCATCCTTCTGTAGAACCATACCTCTGTTACCTAGAGTCTCTTCTTCATCTTTGAGGAGACTGTCCAACATTCTCTGCTGTAAAGGAGGACAGATATCATGTAGCAGTTCAGTATTCTTTTCTTCGTTACCCACAAAATCCTCCTGTTTTGTAATACTGCCTAGATTTTGGAATGTGTCCCTGGAGAAGGCAACAGGAAACCACCCCATTATTAATCCCAAGAAATATCATGGACCCTAATTACTAAATACTTGATACAATGCAAAAATATCACAATGATAGAAATCGGTGAGGTACTATAACTATTTTTACTGGGATTCATGCGTGCAATTACAAGTAATCAATAATAATATTTTACATTTTGAAATTCATTTTTTGAAACTGTTTCTAAATCTTTGATTGTCTTTTAATCATTCTGCCTCACCTGCTATCCTCTTCTGCCACTCCTATGAGGTGTGCCTCACTGTTTGGGAACCACTGCTATAGAGCATGCTTGTTTTGATTACTTGCTTACTTACTAGATGAGGAATGGCTAAGAAAATGTCAATTATTTAACCATTACCACACTACAGGCTACAATAGTCACCTGAGATGGTTTCTATAAATAAACACTTGTCAACTGTTATTTCCGGTATTTTAAGATGGAAATCGTCTACTACTGCTTTAGAACAAGGCTAAACTTCCGTTTTCCAATGCCATTTTGAATTCTTCTAAACTCTACATGAGGTGTAACACGATTAAACCCACGTTAATTTTTTCAATTTATTTTAAACAAAAATGGCTGCATCAATATCCAACAAAGCCTTTATTCAGCAGTTTTTCTATGATTCAGACTCTGATGATGATTTTGAAGGCTTTACTCTAGTGGATATTGATGGTGAAGTGGTTGGAGATGATAAGCACACTAGTGACATGGAGGAAAGCTATGATGACCACTAGTGGCTACTACCTGAATAATTTCATGGCAGCTACTGACGACTATCGATATATCTGAGAGCATTTCTGAAGGTGAATTATTTTGTCTATTTATAAACAATGAAATAATAACCTTATTCGTCAACGAGACAAATAAATATGAGTCGGGTGAAAGAAAGAGCAAATAAATGCTAGTGTCTCCTCATATGTAAACACGCAGAAACACGTCACTTTTTTGACAAAATGAAAGCTGTTTTAGCAATTTTGCTTCTTATTGCACCCCAGAACTCCACAAGGAGTAATAAAAGTTAAAGTTCATTGAATTATTTATGTTTTTTTTTTTTTAAGCGTATCACCCCAAGCAAGGCTGGAGGCCACTATCACGCAAGGGGTTATAGAAGGGTTGGAGGAAGAGCAGATAGGAGTGGTAAAGGAGAGGATGTGGAGAAAAGAGAAAGACAGTGGGTCGATCAGGGCAAGGGGGTTACAGAAGATTTGGAGCGAGAGCAGATAGGAATGAAAGGTGAAAGGATGTGGAGAAGGGAAGTGGATAGATCAAGGCAACTGGAGATGTCGATTGACGTTACACTTAAATAGTTGGAGATTGTATTTGTCAGGGAAACAGTAATAAGGAAGGGTGTTCCACAGGCGAGATGTGCGAGACATGAAGCTATTGGAGTAGAAGAGACGTCTACATCTAACAGTTTCAACGGTGAAGGGGTGGGAACGGGATGCCAGCCTCGTAGGACGTTTAAATTCATGAGGCCTAGGGACAAGCGAAAGCAGCTCCTCGGAGATTTTTTTAATGTATTTGTTTTTTCGTTTTTGTTTTTTTTACTTCACGTTTCAATTTATTTGTTTTCAACATCAAAATATTATTCATTCGTTCTTTTATTAGTGTACAGAAATTAAAATCTATACACTCCATACAAAGAAAGTTATAACAATTTTAAAACAGTATGTGTTCATGTTTTTGCACCAAAAAAAAAAAAAAAAAAAAAAAAAATATGGGGCAGGGGGAACAATTTCAGAAAGAAATTAGTATGGTGAGGGTTAACATGGCTGACCATCATCTGAATATTTAAGGGATCTGATCGTCTAATATAGGTTTTCTTTCTTTCTAATCAAGACAGACTCTTGTCCCATTTCTTGATGCAGATTTGAAGAAATATCTTGGAGGGGCGGGGAGAGCAGTGCTGGAACAATGTCATGGTCTCAAATAATTAAAAACATTAACAGACACTAAAATGAAAAAAAAAAAAAAAAAGAGTTACATACATTCTCTTGGATTCTTTCAAGGTTCCTGTTTCTCCTAGTTTGAATGACAACAGGGCTGCCAGCAAAGGACAGTAACCGCTCCCCCTTTCTTGGGCTCCGATCAAAAGGTGTCATTGGAAGTCTGTGAGGGAAATCAAAATAAACATCGAAACATCAAAATGTGACAAGTTATTTTCATGCATTATATATCCATAGACAATAATAAAAATTACACTACGGAGAGGTAGTGAAAATCTCTTAGCCCAACCCACTTTCCTGAATCTGAACAAACAATGGATCCATTTTTGGAAAGGCTTCTTCGTCTGGTTAAGTGCTTTTCAGCACATCCTTGTATTAAATATTTACCAACATTTTCATTTCTACTTATTACACTCGTGAGATTAGAAACAAAGCATTGTCAATTAATTTCCTTCTAGTATTTCTTTCGTCTTAATTTTAGCCGCTTTTTATTGTGACTTCTCAAATGTCAGTAAACAGCATGGAGCAGAATTAAAGCATAAGGGTTTAAAAAAAAAAAAAAAAAAATTTCACCCCCAAGCAAGGTAATAAAGCCACTAAGACACAATGAGTTACTGAGTGTGAAAAAATAAGAGAAGAAAACTTTATTGAAGAGAAAGAACACTAAAAAAACAGGAATTAAGAAGACAGAAGATAACGATTGACATTGATCTTCAAAAGTTTAAATGCTAAGTTGATTGGAGAACATGAAGTCAGAAGAGAGTTCCACAAACAAGAAGTGTGAGAAAAAAACTTGGTTAAATGTAACCATGAGTTCTATGCTATTTCAACTGTATGAGGGTAAGTAAAAAATTATCTGCCCTTTTGTCACAACATATAACAAGAGAGCAGATAATTTTTGACTTTCCCTTTTGTAAAATGAGATGTTACCGCCAATCTAGTACTGCATTTAATTTCATAAAGTTGAGATACTATAGAGGAAAGTTCATCAGAACAAGTACCAAGAAAATATTTACAAAAAAGACACAGTGAAGCTATGTTACAGTGGTGGGAAAGTGATTGAAGCCGAGATGCTAGGAAAGTAAGCGACACACCATTTATATTGAATACAAGAAATTAGCCTATGGTAACAAGGTAAGCACTGGAACAAGAGATAAAGGACATACTTAGGGTCAAACTTCGGCGTGATTGCTGGTGTCTTGAAATCTCTGTAGATGGGTGTTTGCATCCTGAAATAAAGAAAATTGAAATCAGTTTCATAATATCTCAAAGACTATCTTCTTGTATTTTGGCTCATTCAGGTTAATTCTATAAAAGTTGAAGATCAAATGTGGATCAAATATGAATCAGAATCAGACAGGATCAGATAAAGAACAAAGAGGAAACGTTTATCAATCTAACAGGTTTCACTTTTCATTAAAGCTTTGTCAGAGATTGAGAGAAAACAGACAAAAAGATAGAAATTCTGGTATTTTCAATTTTGTGAGGTTCGATTCTCATTGGTCAGTCAGGTATCACAGGTATAAACTGTAGATAATTATATATATATATATATATATATATATATATATGTTTGTCATTCACAGACGGACTGTTTCGCTGTTTCACAGCTCATCAGTGTGGCTAGACGTCCGGTTGCCTCTAGCTAGGATCGAAACCACTAAGCCGTCAGCGTACGGTACGGGATGAAGGTGAATTTTAGCGTCTTTATTTTTAGATTCAGATAAACACACAGTGACTGACAGTGACTCAATTCTGTCGAAGAGTCATGCATATTACAGAGTTGTATGTATATATATATATATATATATATATATATATACACAAAAGTTTCAAAAAATCTTATTTGACTGTACAAGCATTGGATGATAATTGGCATGTGTAATTTGGCATGTGAGTGTCTAGTAGGAGGAGTTCTAATGTTTTCACTTTTGTGCGGTCAGTTGGTGTAATGGGGTGGTATTCTATTAATCTGGGGCTGTTTTTATGTACGTATCGTCTGTATTACATTCTTTATGAATGGATTAAAAAACAACAAAAAAACAAAACAAAAAAGGATGGTGATGTAATGTTTTAGGCCTGTGTTTATAGTTGGTAATAATGTTATTAAGCTTTCAAAGTATGTTCTTAAAAATAATTTTTTTTTTTTAATTTGGGTGGTGTTAGTAAACAAAAAAAAAAAAAAATATAAAAAAAAAAAAAACAAAGTTATGGCGAGTTTTGTTCCTGTGTAATAAGAGAGAGTTTGAAAGATCCTCCAAACGCAAGTGTCTTTAGTTTTTGTAGATGCGGGTTTTTAGAGCATGTGATGTCTCCACTACATAAACATTTTTGCATTGTAAACAATTTATTTATAAATACTGCCACTTGAATTAGTGTTGAATTTCTTTTTCTTCCTAATTATATTTCTGATTATCTTTGAGGTGATGGTAACAATTCTAGTGTTGGGGATGACTAATTTGTTTTCTAGTTTAGTAGAAAGTGTGTTGTGGATTGGATTATGAATGTTGAGTAATTTTTTTTTGTTATTAGTGTGTCTAGTTTTTTGTGCTTGTAGATTTTATAAGCTCATTTTCAAGCTCTGAGGATGTAAAGATGTGGGTAGTAAAGAAGTCTGAAAGTTTTCTCAATATATTTCTCTTCATTTAGCCCCGAATACCTAAAAGAAAAAGAGAAATATATTGAAAATGCAATCAAAAATGATTGGTTTACAACCCTGCCCAGCCTGTAGACAAATCTTTTTCACCACCAACCAACCTCTAATACGAGTTTAGTTGTTCATAAGTTCCAGATCTACTTCTCTGTACATCACTGTTACCATTCACAGGTCAGTTTCAAGGCATCGGCATTCATACTCAGGCTATACATGTGATGAGTCAAACCCTTCCAAGCACCAGTGTGCTGCCGTTTTGCTTTAATAGTGTTCATCTGGGTTAGTTATTAAATCAAAATTTCACACAAACTTGAAGATATTAAGCACTACATTTTGCATTTGTAACTACGATGCTGTAGACACTAGTAAGTCACCAATAAACAGGAATCAAAAAGTTAAGCTAATAAAAAAAATAAAATAAAAAATAATAATAATAAAAAAAACTTACATTCTGCTACCAGTACGCAGCCTTGACCCCTGGAAATATTAAAAAGAATGAAAGAAAATTATAACATTATTTGTAGGATCAGGTGGTAAAAATGTCCTTGACCAGACTCACTTCCTAAAACCTGACCAAACTTTGCTAAAAAAAAAAAAAAAAAAAAAAAAAAAAAAGCCTTGGTCAGGCCATAAATTTTTTGTTTTAAGAATAAAAGGTCAATTTGCTAAAACAAATTTTGGGTAATTTGAGAAAAAGACACACACACACAATAAACACTTCTCAAACTTAACACGTTACCAGAGATCAATTATGAAATCTACCTTCAAAACATCAACTTTATAATAATGAACTTAGGCAATTAAAAATTTTTACGAGTTGATTTATAACTTCAACATTTTTTTTGACACTAAAAGAATCACTGCAAATAAAATGTATCAGAAAATGCCAAACACGAGAGGACTCAAAGAAAAACTGACAACAAAACCATTCATGTGCCAAGTTTCATGTCAGGCCTCCTTCAGCTCAGTGAACTCCAGTAACCCAATGTGGCCTCCGTTTCCACAAATGTTTTTGGTTGTTTAGCAGCATATCAACCTCTAAGTATTTTGTATGCAATTTTATTTTTTGAAGATAATAATGAATTTAGTGATACAAGTCTTACTAATTGACCAATGGGGATGGGGAGAAGAGGTGGATTCATAACATTCCCAAGAGTATTTGTGCGTAAATGAATATAATGAACCAGACCGGAATTGGGACACCGCTCTCCGATTAACAATTCTGAGCCATTATCCAATTACATCACCAGCACATCCAAGCTTACAGCACCTGGTATTCTCAAGCAGTCACCCATCGAGATACTGACCAGGCTCAACATTGCTTAACTTTGGTGATCATACGGGAACCGGTGTTTCAGTGTGATGTCAGTTACACAAAGGGTGAGAAGACCACTGGAGAGATGTTGAACCATGTAATCTCAACAGCTCCTGGATATTTGTAGGTACAGGATCTTTCATATGAATAGATCTCCCCACCATGTCTCATAAATTTTCAATTGGACTCATGTCGGGCAAACATGCTAGTCACACAATTTGTTAAGGGTCTCTAGAATGTTTGTCAGAGCAATTTTGTCAATCAATGACAGTGTTGTCATTTATTCTATCAATGGGTGCAAATGGAAATGAAGCAGCACAATGTACAAGTCACTGGTCAGTGATGTGTTTGGTGTTTTGAATACCCACCCAGACAATTATGGAACCACCATGAAGAATCTGCACCACACCCAAATCCTGCAATTTGAGTTGACCATTTTTTAAAAATGGGTTTTACTTAATGTAAAAGTGAGTAACTATTACAAAAAAAATCTATACTACTATTAAAAGTTTATATGTGTGTCTTTAAATGATAGGGGGCCCAGTAGCATATATTTTGGCATGAAGATCCACAAGATATCCATATAGGCTTTGTGAAGTTGACCTTGGAGGTCCTCTGTGATTGAAGTGTACCATCTCTGGCCAAATGAATTGAGATATTGAGGTTTGCTATAAAATCTTTTTTATGGTGGAGAAGATAAAGTGAAATTCAAGTTCATTGGAGGTACAATTTGTTTGTAGCCTTCATGGCCAAACAATTTTCTTGGAAGTGAATTGGTAGGTGGGTGTCAAAAAAAAAAAAAAAAAGGACAGGGAAAGCAGTGCTGACCTTTAAGAGTCATTAGGTCACAATAGGGTAATTTTGGAATAAAATAAACATTTTCAGCCAAACAAAAGAAATTACAAAAGCAGCTCCTTACAACTATCACCTAACTCGGGTAGGTAACAAGATGAAAAAGGAAAGCAAGACATATTTACTCCCATTTCCAACAGATTTTTCCTTTAGAATACAAGGTAGAGGGAGGGACACATTTTGTTATAACCCTAAACAAGGCATAGTCAGCTATATGTTGGTTATTCTAGGGTTGAATCTTCAAGCAATCTTTTCATATTGTTACTCAATGGGGGAGAAACATTAATGTTGTGTATCTGTTGTATTACTGCCTCCCTGATAATTACAATTACAATTAGACAGAGCCCTTTTCAACAACCCTCACTTGGAACACACACACACACACACACAAAAAGAAAAGAAAGTAAAATCACAGAACATTGCAAACTATCATAAAAACTGCCATTGGAAGGCTCAGATGTGCAAGAAATACAAGAAGCAATTTGATTGGCTGGTACCAAGACCAACCAACTAATCTTGAGGCTTTGTATTATCGGGTCAATTGTGTAATAATCAAGACAAACGAAGCTCCCATGCATTACCACTCAAGGCAAACATATGTAAACTATGACAGTAATGGCGACCAGGCTGTGGCTGCGACCCGAACTAAGATTGTTAAATAGTATTTGTCTGCAAACTTATTGTTATTTTCGAAATAATCATGCAAATTTACACCAGAATGAAAATTTTCATTACAATTGGTTTCCAGGGTTTAATATGGAAATTTATCATGATTCCAATTTGTTTGAGTATTATCAAACAATAAAACAATGTTTGGCTCAAATCAGCCGAGGTTAAGTACAAGCTGGTACAGATCCATTGTATGCTTTTAATAGTAAAGATTTTTTCTTTTAAATGGACTTTAAAAAAAAAAGTTCTTACCTTTCGGACTGTGGATGCTGGTTTCATAACACTATTTACAACATTGCGGTGTCGAGTTGCACGTCTGCAAAGAAAAAAATCATGATGCTTTTTAAATGTCAATTTCCTGTGATTCTATGACAAACCAAAATCCAAATTTGCCAAAGAATTTTTGATAAATAAAAAAAAAAATTGCTAGTATTGAGCCTAGGAATTTTTGGGGGCTCAGAAGGCAGCATAGCGTTAAAGATGATAAAGTATGTGAAGAAAACTGCACGAATATTAGATGAGGCCAAAGTTTGCAGTGACATTTTTCTTGTATTTTTGTAGAATGTTAGGGAGATCTTAGAAGAAAAAGTGAAATAGAAAATAAGCAACTGAACACAAACTTATGGTAATGATGCAACAGGTGCAAGCATGTTTGTGGAATGGTATGCAGAGTTTTAACTTTTTTGAAAAAGAAATCTTTTGAAGAACATGAAAACTGATGAAAAGGAGGAACTTTTTGTGCAATAGTACAAACATGTGAATGTACAGAAAAATTAGAAGTGAATTGGTCAATGCATTGAAAGAGAAAAAAAATTTTTTTTTCTTCTCTCAGTAGACATGACAATGCTTGTCCTCATGCTGCAAATGTGACTCAGCAAATTATGTTGAAGCTAGGTTGGGAAATTCTTCTACATGCAATATATTCACCAAACCAGTCACCTTCAAACTATCATTCAGTTTGCATACATATCAATGCCATGCTGCAAATGTAGATGCAGCAAATGGCCTTGAAGCTGGGTTGGGAAATTCTTCTACATGCAATATATTCTCCAGTCCTTTTATCTTCAGACTATAACTTGGCCTGTTCTGTGCAACAACGGACTGGTGAGAGAGTTTCCAATAATTTGAACAAATAGAAATTACTCAAATGAGAAACCAAGACTGTTCTTTTATGATCAAATACACAATTTGGTTGAAACTTGGTATGACACCACAGAAAATATTTCAATGCTATTATGGCAATCATCATCATCACACACACACACACACACACACTTACAAATTCAAATCTTCAACAGCATTCATTCATTGGACAGGAAGCAACGCTGCTATCTTATGTGACAATTTAAAAATTGCTATATTTTCATATAGTAGATTTTGTGCACTTTTAGGAGAATCAGCTCCCAGAAGTCTTCCCAAATCTTATGCACTGATTGGTCAGTATCAACCAATCAGATTCTCTGCATGTGGAGAATGATTCTTCCTGCACAGCACTCCTGATCCAATGACCACCTATAAAAGCAAAAGAAAAGAGACGCACCAGTGAGACTTTAGCTACCACAGAAATCCACAACAGTTGAAGCTATGTGCCCATCTTCTCACTCAACTCACAAACTGAATATTCTTTCACAGTTACATAATTTTTCCTCTTGCATGGCAGAACTGTTTAAAAACATTTATAACAAACTAATAACTTTCTTTTCTTTCAGAGAACTTTAATAGACTTTGATAGTCAAAGAGAGACAACTCTCGTCTTACTCATTGCATGCTTTTTCATACACATTCTTTATTGTATTCATTGTTGAATACAATTTTTATATATAGTGATACCTTTGCCTTGTCCCTTTCTTCACATCAGTTTGGTTTTCTAATCAAAATTAAAAAAATATGGTTGAAGTCCGCCACACTATGAAACAAGTTAAATAGATTTATACATATGTGTGTATATAAAAAGAAAAAAAAGTTGGAAACATCTGCATCATTGGGGTTACTTATGCAAACAAATCATTTTACAATGGCTCAGCTTAAGATTAAAAAAAGGGAAAAAAGGGAAAAAAGGAAAAAAAAAGGAAAAAAAAAAAAAGAAAAATAAGGAAAAAAGAAAGAAAAAATAGAAAAAAAAGAAAAAAAAAGAAAAAAAAATAGAGAAAAAAAGAAGAGAAAAAAAGAAAAGAAAAAAGAAAAGAAAAAAAAGAAAAGAAAAAAAAAGAAGAAAAAACTTTATGATAATGAATGATGTCATCATGTGGGTCTAGAAATACTATACAATTTTTTCTACTGATGCTGATATGAGCTAGCCACAATAACCTCCAGTTTCATTAGCTACTGCAAGCTTCAAACATCTCTGAGTGCCTCTACACTCCTAGGTTTTCTTTCCGTTAATGTTTATTACTATATCTGCTTAGTGCCCAGTTGCATCTCCTATTTGTGGCAAAGAGGGGGAAAAAAAAATTTTTTTTTTTTTTTTTTTTAACATTATGATGGAAACATTGGATTAGAATCTTATAACAGAAGGCCTTATTACTGGTTTGATAAAAAGATTAACGGAGACAAAAAATTAAAGGGGGTGCTTGAAGCAACCAAAGCTGTCACCAAAATCAACCATGACAAGATGGTTATATCTAACTTTTTATAAATATCAAATATTTCTATATATTGGGATATTTATTGAACAATATTCTCCTGACATCAGTTTAAACAACTTTAAACAAAATGCTCACAATTTTCCTGAAAAAAAAAAAAAAAAAAAAAGGCATCAATTTAAGTTGATGCCAGGAGGATTTAGGCTAAAATGCAAAAAATAACACAAGAGGTTCTTTTACATGTCAGATTTTCATAAAATCAGAATTCATAATTTGGGGTTAATGGGTGGGCAGATTATTTATTTATTATATATGAAATCTGAGATTTTTAAGGGGGTCTTTATCTTTTGAATAGGCAAAATAAAATTGCTTATCCCCTCAAATATTTTTAAAAGTTTCTAAAATGAATATGAATGAATAAAAAAAAAGAAAAAAGGGGAAAAAAAGACCATTGTCTTGACATAGAAAACAAAAGGCAAAAGTAGTGAAAATATAACAAGTGTAAGACTCACAGTGTTTGTGTAACCATGCCATCGATGTCATCATCTGAAAGAATAGAAAGAAAACTTCAGAGAAATACAAATATTTGAATTGGAAAAATCAAAAAAAAAAAAATCACATACCATTCATGGTAAATGACAATCAGCCAATGATTTCATTTACTGTTCAAATCCATACCAGGAACTTTGGTCACACACCACCACCACCACCACCACCACACAGATGGTTTAATAAGCAGGTATGAACTGAATTTTGATCAAGAATTTTTCAATGTATATTGTTTTTTTTTTCAAAGTGCTGATTTATGTGATTGAATTTTTCAGTGTATAGTGCTGATGCATGTGTTTAACTCTGAGCCCTGTGTTCCTGAACAATTTTAACCCTTCTTCTGCCTGAGCTCCAAGTCAAAATTTGCAAATGTAATGTTTCACAGTAGATATAAAAATAGTTACAAGTGTTTACCCACCGTTCGACCGGTGACTGGGCATTACATCATTTTTCTCTACCACCGGTAAAGTGGGTGGTCAGGGCTTAAAGGGTTAAAAGAGATTAGTGCATGGATGAGGAAGGAGATCGAGAAAAATATATTAGTGTGGGGAAATTTTTTTTTTTTTTTTTTTACAGAATTGATGAACACAGACACAGTGTGTGTAGTGAAAGAGACAATCAGTTACCTTGGAAAAAGTTTGTGTTTTGTGTGCGATCTGCCAAAGAAAAATTACCAAAAAGTAGTTAGCAAAAATCTACTTCAATGACTAGAATCTAGGCTAATTTTCTTCCCTCCTCTGAATGGCGTGACCAATCAGAAAAAAAATCTCTTGGGAAACAGAAGCCGTTGTTTTTCGCTGATAAAAGCAGAATATTTTCTGAGCTAAGGGGAGGAACACGCGTTTTTGCTAGTGAGAAGCGAAGGTTGGATGTGTAACCCAATTTTGTCGTTTCTACTTTTCTTGTTGGACTGTTATGACAAACTCGTTTGAACTGTGATTTGGCTACAAGTGTTGCGGTCGAGAGACAGAAGAAATCTGTTGCAGACGTTTGTTGCTGCTTTAAGTCGACAGTTTTATTTTATTTTCTCTCACTACTACAGAGTGATTACAAAAGATAGTCACAAATATTTATTAGATCAGCAGTGTAAGTATTAAATGTTTGGCAATGTGCCAATCAGATTCTTGGTAGCACAAGATTTCCCATTATCAGTTGGGATCAAATATGGATAGGAATCCAACAGAATGATGTGATAAAGAGCAAATAGGAAACGTCTATCAATCTAACATGTTTCACTTTTATTAAAGCTTCATCAGAGAATAAGATATGGAGAAAAAGAAATTCTGGTACTTTTAATTTTGTTTTTTCATTGATTATGTTTCACATACATTTGACTTGTTAAACAAACATTAGCATACTAATTTGTTCTTTATCTTACCATTTCCCGTTATCAATGAGTATCTGGCAGAATGTCTTGAAAGTTTTTCTTATGATTGAATTAAAGCAAAACATTTGTCACACTGTGCAATGGAATTTTAGAACACATTGAGGAAAGTCATTGCCTATGTGACAATCCATTTGGAATTGGCATAAGAAATTTAAAACAGGATGCTTGTGTAAAGTAGTAAGTCCTGAGAGTCCATCAAGTATATGCAGAAAATTTTCTGATTATAGAAAAAAAAAAGAAAAAAAAGAATCACTTACCAGTCATTTCTTGAAATTGTACCAATGGCTACAAAAAGAAAGAAGCTAAGCTTAGCATAAAACTGAATTTTATAAAGAAAAAGAGAAATGAAGACAAGTATTTTTAGAAATTATGTATCAAACAATTTATTAGACTGATTAAATCATGTAGAGACAAGCATCCTAAAGTTGTCCTAAAGTTGGAGTGTCCTTATAAAACCTTTTGCAAATCAGAAGCACATAAAATTAAAGTAATTACTGTTTACGGGGAAAAGTCTTTGAGTGTTCCCAGGCCAAAAAGTAATACCGTGAGATTTTTTTTTGCTATGACAGCACTACAATGAAATGCAGAGAATCACTACTTTAAGTTTGAAAGAGTATGTAAGTTTATGTAAACATACAAATGTGACCCTCGCCTAAGCATCCCACTGACCGGCTAATGATTACTCTATGTTGCATTCAGATTCTCAATTTCGTTGATGTGCATGAAAATCTGTGGAAGGGCATACTGCACGTTCACAAGGTAACATGATGAAAGACAAACACCATGTTGAGAAATAAGAATGCCGTTTCCCATAAAATGTGTGGATGTTTTATTCAGGACTTCACCTGCTCATCTGGGTGGGCAGGTTGGTGATACTTGGGACAAGTTCTGCTATGTCAAGGCAGGCAGCTCTCGTGTCCATTCCAACTCATCCTAATGTGATGGCTGGCAATACAAATAGAGGTTTTGGAACTGTGCGGTGGCTATGTCCATCTCCCCCATGCCAAGTATGACTTAATATAGACCAGCACCTGGTTATACCAGTTTTGTTGTCACTTGATCTCCAAAAAAACACCCAATCCACTCCTTTAATTCCCATTAGCCTTCAGTGGATGCGGCTTAGAAGACTGAACCTCAAAAAGGAACCATTTGCTGATCCATCAAACAGAAATACGAGACCAAGATAAAACCACCTCAACCCTATGTGGATGTCCATAGTATCACATAAGATTTGAAGGGTGTTTTCCAGGCCTACAAAGAACTGTAGAAGAGAAAAATGCACAAAGCTAAACAGCCCAGCATAGCATATTTCAAGATTCCTACATCAGCCAAAGCAAATGGCAAACAGTTTTAGTTTGAAGTCTGTGAATACTTAAAAATAAAATTATATAAATTAATGTTAATTTCTGTCCGAATTTCTGGGATGAGGGATTATCTTTATTTACCCTATTTACATGTGAACTATTGTCCTCGTCTTTGTTGTTGTTATCCCCTGATTGCCTTCTGTTTGAATTTCTGGGATGAAAATTTATCATTATTTACACTATTTATATTCAGTCTATTGTCCTCATCTTGTTATTATCACAATGTTTCGGCCATTGTGCCCTCTGGCCTTCTTCAGGTGTTTATCAATCTGGGTAACCTACAAGGAATTCTGAATTGAACCCTTTAAAGCCAACAGTATGGCTGAGATATGTAGATGACACCTCCATACTCTGGCCACACCAGGAAGCTGTACAAATACTGATGGGCCATGTGAACTGAATAAGACCTTCACTCTGTTCACAATGGAAGAAGAAAATAATAATCAGCTTGCCTTCCTGGATGTACTATTAACTTGCACAGAAAATGTGTTCAAGACATCCGTATATCACAAGCCAACGCCTCAACTTCAATTCCCATCATCTAGTGTGAAGAAAGGAATCGTTTGATGTATACAACACTGGGTAAAAATCATAAATGGCAACCCAGACACATACCAGCAAGTAATGATCAGCACCAAATGTACCCTTCTGAATCACAACTACCCAGCAAACATGACCTCAATGTCTACAGGTGGGAACAGAAAGGACAAGGATGATGACCAGAAAATTGCTGCAGTCTGTCTACCTTACATCAAGGGCTTATTACAAAAAGATTCAGATCTGCAATCCATACAACAACAGAAGCAGTTTCATTCTACAGAGAAATCTCTGTTGAGTAAAGCTTAATATGGGGGGAAAATATGACCAAGAAGAATTCTGTGTACTCAATTCCTTGCAAACAAACAAGCTGCCCCCTAAAAATAAAGCTGTAGCAAGAGGTGAGACAATGAAATCTGGCATGGCTGATCATGTATAAAGGGAAATAAGTAGTCCTCAACCTCCTGTGGAATGAAATGAAAATACTGGACAAGGAAGAACACTGGAGAGTTAGATGTCTGAAAGAATCAGCACATATGCTGGGCTATGAGGAGCTCCTTAGTAGGCCTAGCATAGAAACAAATACAATATGGGAGCCACTAATAAAGAAAGAAAGACAAACGACAGCAAGATTTCAACTGCACTAACAAGCAAAACAAATCAAAAGACCGCTGCAGCAGTTGTAACCTAATCAGCAGTCAGATTTGGTTTAAAGCTCTAAGTTCACTACAGCAAATAGCCCTAGTGGATAAAAGATTTGGTTTGCGAATTTGGTGACATAGTGGTTGCAAGTTCAATCCCCAAGTCGGGCAGTGGAAACTGGCAAGCAATAACCGGAAAGTATTAGATAAAAATAAAAACTAGAAGGTATTCCTAGATATGGAATGAGAACAGTCTACCCCAGTAGATTAAATAAAGGGCTCAGTTCAGAATTCCTTGTAGGTTACCCATATTGATATACACCTGAAGAAGATGACAATATAAATAATAGAATGTGGGGGTAATTAAAAAAATGAAATAGTGGTAAGTGAACTTTTTGTGAAGTAGATGATAGCCAAATGGTCTTCACTAGTAAAGTAAGATTATCAACTATAATATTAAGCTGAGGGAGATAACAAGATAAATTAGATCTAGCATCTCAAATATCAAGATAAATCCATGGCTTGATTTCAAAATGTTTCAGTATTCAACACGCACTTTGATATTTTAAATATGTTGGATTTAAACCTAAGTCTTAATTTACAGCAAAGATTTAATGTATGCTTATTTTAAACATCCATGCTAACAGATGCAACATATAGTGTGTGTGTACCTACAAAGATCTATTGTCAAAGTCTGTTTATTAAAATGATAGACCAAAGGATATTTTGATGATTATATATTTTTATCCTTTTCAGGACCTTCAAAATTTTGGATAATTTAATTTTCCTTCTTGCATCAGCAGGTGATCATAAATTGATATGGGAAATTTTAACATCTTTTTACAGTGAAAAACACATTGAAAAAAAAACAAAAACAAATAATTCTTGGATTTTAATTAAAATTTAAGGGCTTATTCATAAATCAATGAAATTATTTTAGAATTTTTTTTTTCTTATAGAAAGTTCTGGTATAAAATTACAAAATTTAAAGAAATTCATTTTTGTACAGCTTAATGTTTATACTAAGTTATAAGCAGAAGTCTTTGAAGAATTTAAATCAATTATTTTTTTCTAAAACAGCCCACGCCCAACCTTCAGTCTGAATAATAGAATAAAAAATGCAATAAAACTAAGACATTATTTAATTAGAAAAGCTTTTAATTGCTTTTATAAATAAGATATATAATGTACACTATTGTCTTAAGAAATATTTTTCGATAAATAATAAATTTTTACAAGAATTGTTTATTTTTAAAAAATTTTAATTTGAATGATTTATAAAGTTTGAAATCTTTTAGAATTCTATATTAATTTATAGCGATTAGGTGATATTGTCATTAAGCAAAAACTGTATTTACTAGATCATAAATGGTAAAGCTACTATGATTCAGTGACCCCCCCCCCACCAGTATTTTAAAAAGAATTTTCTATTTTTTCTTGTGTATAAACATGCTGATTTTTGTAAATACAGATGTCCATACACAAAATAAGAATGGTAACTTTAATAAATTTAGAGCCAATCTAAAATTCAATAAAACATTAGATTACTTAGAATATTTTCCTAAATTTTTAAGATTACTGGTTTTTAAAATTATATATATATATATATATATATATATATATATATATATAAGGAAAAAAAAAAAAAAAAAAAAAAGGATTTTGCGTAATTTTTACAAATGTCCCCATAGAAAAAATTTCCAAGCATAAGTCTATTAATAGTTGCCAACACCTCATAAAAACACCCATGTTCATGTTATAAAAAAAAATAAAAAAATTCTGCAATATTTTAAACTAAAAGAAATATTTGTTTCAAATCAGATTAATTAAACTTTAAATTAGGTACCTTTTTGCTAAAGAAAAAAAAAAGCCTAGCATGATGAAAATAGCCCTAAACTTAATATAAACAAAGTTTTATCGCCAAAATGTTTGTGTTATTAAGAAGAAAGACCAAAGTATTTTTTATTATTTTATTAAATTTTTTTAATCCTTTCTAGCATGTTTGAAATTTTGGTTAAAAAATCGTTTTTTATTTTTAACGTCACAGTTGACGTAATAATCATGATTAGTATCTTTGCTTTTTTCCAGTGAAAACACATTGATTTGGAAATTCTTGCTAAAAAAAAATCAAATAATTGTTAGATTTTAATGAAACTTTCTGGACTTATTCACAAATTAATAAAACTATTTTTGAATTTTTTGTTTTAGAAAATCTTGGTATATATTTTTTTTTTTTTTTTAAAAAATACATGCTACCCCCACCCTGCCATTACCAAAAATCTGCTCTGAATTGTAAACTAAGAAGAAGAAGAAGAAGAAGAAATAAAACTGACATTATTTAATTAGGAAAGCTTTTAATTGCTTTTATAAATAAGACATTAAAGGACACTATTGTCTTAAGAAAAAATTTTTATTTGATGAATAATGAATTTTCACAAGAATTTTTTCATTTTTTTTTAAAAATTTTAATTATAATAATTTATAATTTAAAAATCATTTAAAATTCTTCATTGCTTCCTTTCTCTTAGTCGATATTGTAATTAAGCGGAAACAATGTTTACGAATCAAAAATTGAAAAGCTTAAGTCATTTACACCTAACATTTCTAAAATAATAATTTTTTTTGTTTTTTTTGTTTGGGGCTTTTAAACATTACCCTTTTTCTATCTATAGTTGCCTGTACATGACATTTTTAAAAGGTAATTTGTTGTAAGTGTTGTCCTCTCTTTTCTGAGAAATTCGTTTGTCTGCAATTTGTTATTTACTGCATGTTTACATCTCAACAGGTTATTTATTGCACATCATCCCTTTAAGTTTTAAAGCTTTAAATATTAGATAATTGCTGAAAATATTATGTTCATTTATAAAAATTACTAGGTAGTTAAAAAAAAAAGAGGAAAAAAAAGCATTCACTTTAAATTTATATCAATTCTGGTCATCTATAATGTCAACACCTTAGCCTGTCAATAGGATCAATCAGCACATCAGAAAAACTGGACACATGCTTAAGAAATGCTGGTATACTACGTTTTTTATGTTATGACAAGTAATATTTGTTTCAAATCAGATTAATTTAAATTTGCTAATTTTCCTCAAACAACGTACCACAAATATATATTTTATTCTTGGAAGATTTTTAAAACCAATAATTAAATTTTGTTTACAGATATCTTAAAATGTAGAGAACGGCTGCTTGAAATGGATTTTATGAAAGTGAGCAAAAATAAATTGACATTCCAATCTATATAATTTCTATTTGAAGCACACCAGAATATTTTGCTTACTGGAAAAAGTAAATTTAATCATTTAGCTTTCAATTAAAGCTAAAATGAAATCTTTAAGAATAATGCCTTTTCATTTTTTTTAAATTCATTTTAAACCTTAGGTATTGAAAATTCAGTGGAGGTGCCTACTTTAAATTCACTAATCTTCAAATAAAGTTTCAGGAAAATATACAGGGTACAATGGGTAAATTGTTGCAATTTCCTATTTTAATTTTGTGCATACACATTGTTTGTTTTTGCCAACTGCACAGTATAATAGGATCAGTTGGGCATCGTCTAAGAAAAAGACACACCATGATGCAATTCCACTCCACCAGAAACTTTGAAACGGCATGCTGTACTGCTTGGCATTCGTGCCAGAAGCCCCAATACGAACATTTCAGAGTGTTTGGGTGCCGAGCTGAAGACAGTGCAGAGGATTCGTAAAGCATTGGATGAGAAAAGAACTGAATTTGTTGGTGAGGGCCTCAGACTCAACACGAAGGCCTATATCAAGTGCCTTGAGGAAGTGCTGCCCTGGGTGAAGAGGGTGGGTGCTGGAAGACCCTATTTCTGGCAACAGGACTCTGCACCATGCCACACAAGCAGGAGACCCCAGTCATGGCCGTCAGACCATTTCTGTGACCACATCACCCCTTACATCTGTCCACCAAACTACCCTGACTACAACTCCCTTGATAAATTATGTGTGAGGTGCAGTTGAGTGAGAGACTAACAAAACTCCCTGTAACACCAATGATGAATGAAAGGCAAAGATTATGACAGTATTCACCAACTTAATCAAGGAGATCATGTTGCAGGAGATTCTGTAGTTATCTAGAGGCCATGGTTGAAGCCAATGGTGATTTTATTGAATAAATTTACTCTCTAGTATTGCAAGATATTTTTGTGTAATTTTAGTAAATGAGACGCCAGTGTTATTTTCATTTTTTTTTCATAATTTAGGCAAGGATTTATCCATGGGACCCTGTATATATATTTTTAAAGATTTTTTAATAAAGAGAATTATATTGTGCTGACAGATTTGTAAATATGGTTAAAATCAGCCATTTCAAAAAGCAGACAAAAAAAAAATTCAATCATTCAATTTAAATTCATTTTAAAATACAGCAAAAATATTTTGCTTATCTTGAAATACAGCAAAGTATTTCGTTTATTGAAAATATTAAATTTATTGTATTAGCTTGAAATTAAAACTAAAATAAAAGCTTCAAGAAAGAGTCATTTTGAAAAATTAATTTTAAACCTGAGGTATCACTTTTCTTTGTAAGTATATAATTCATATTTTCAATTCTTATTGAAGTGAGTATAATTTTGTAAGCAAGAATAAAAAAAAATATTGGTCAACATTTAATTAAGCTTATCTACAAATGCATGGTTTAAAAAATGCTGGTTTTAACACCAAACATCTTTCAATGACAAAGACTTAATATCAGTTTTTTTTTTTGTTTTAAGTGTTAAAAAAAATAAAACTTACATTTTTGGCAGTTGAAGGACAGGTAGATTTATCCTGAGTCTGAAGAGGCCTCTTACAGGTTCTATTTTCATATATATGAAAAAAAAAAGCAAATTTTAATTGCCAACCAAAGAAATATCTTACAAAAATTCTGCCAAAGTATTTTATAAAGCAGAGATAACTTTATAATTTGCATGCAGTTCAAATCATATTTGAGTTGCTTTTTCTTAACAATAATTGAATTTTTATAAATAACTGAAGAAATTTACATAGAATTAACAAAGCTTAAACATGTTTAGTCTCATGGAGTAAATATTTACTCTGTCCCAAAATAGTTGTTACATTTGCAAACTAATTTCATACAGTAAATATAAGTTTTTATGGGACAGACACAGCAACAGATTTTTTCTTTCATTAGCAGAAAAGGTAAAATACTCACTTTGGTATTTGATTCTCAAGTTCTATAATTGATGCTGAAAAGGGTTAACAAAAGAGAGACAATTATAAAGTCTAAAGAAACTAAATTTTAGTGTTAAGCAAGGTAAAACTTTTTTTTATATTTAAAACAAAATTTTACAAACCACTGCAGTTATGAATATAAATAGAATTTGTTTCACATGAAACAGAATTTTTAACTCAATTTGTATATTAAAAAAAAAATGAAACAATTTTGAAATTACTTTCAATTACTTTAAAAAAAAGAAATTAAAAGAAAAATAAACATTTGTTCAGAAGTGCTCCTTATAAAGAAAATATTCTAAAAATTTCACTTACCACAGTCTGTTGCAATTTTCTGAAAGATCTGTTAAAAGATAAAATTATAAAATCAAAACTATACAAACTGAATTTTTATAAAATGGGCTAAATTTTTGATCAACTACAAAAAGTTGCAGAAATTTTGGTGAAATCTTTGCTTTAATAAAAAAAAAAGTTTTTAATATCAAAGCAAATTTCCAATAAGAATAGACTTATTTGAATGTTTGGGTCCGTTTTTTTTCTCATTTAAAAAAAAACAAAACTTTATAATCCCATATTTTGGGAGGATAATGAAAAAGAAAAAAAAAAAAAATCATGTATTTCCTGTAGACTCTTTAAATAAGTTTCAGTGCATTTCTTGCTTTTATTTGGTGATTTTGTCAGTAACCTTATTTGTTTACCATGGCAAGCAAAGTAAGAATATAGTCTTCAAATTACTTACTAGAGAGCTTTAAAAAAATTTGAAGAAAGAAAGTGCATTAAAATTAAAGGCGTTTTGCGACAATAGTGACAAAGCTTCTTTAGAGATATCTGCAAGAAACAAAAATAATTCATTTTAACCAAAAAAAAAAGGGGGAGGGGGTTCAGGAGTTTGCATGCTAAGAAAGGAGTAGGTTAAACAATACGTACAGGATCTGAGTATAATTGATTGTCTGAAGGAGCTTTTCCTTGCCCAATAGATTTCCTGAAAGAACACAAAAGAAATAGGTTGGTTGGTTTTGTTTTACAGCACATCAACACCTCAATGGGTTATTTAATGCCGACAAGATTTTTATTGCTGGTAATATTTTTTTCAAAAATGTATTGCTGCTGGATGTAGTTTGTGATAGAAGTAGAAGAAATAAAACAATGTAGGCATATTATAGAAGAGGTAATGTAGGCATATTATAGAAGAGCTAATGTAGAAATAGTGTCGTATTTGTTTTTTTAAATTTTTTTTTATTTACACTAATGTTCACCCAATACAAGGCCTGCTCAAGGTAGAGGGTTACACTGTGAAGTTGTATTAGTGTAAGAAAGGGCAAAATAACAGGAAAGATAGACTTAAAGAGGTCAAAATTGAATTAGCAAATAAAAGATCAGAATTGAAGTAGACTTTAGAAAGAACTGAAAACCCAATCCTGAACAGGAAACAAGGGACGAACCTCTGCTATTGTTCAAAACACCAGGGTGGAGTAAGTACCAGGTGATAGATGAACTTATTTACTCCTATTGGGGAAGGAGAAAAAAACAAAAAAAAAAAAAAAACAGTGAAAAACAATTCAGAGTTTAGGTGGAGATGTTAGAAGTATAGAGTTGGAGATAGACTTTAGAAAGAACCAGAAACACAATCCCAAGCAGGAAAAAGTAAAAAAAATAGTAAATAAAATTAGGGAGACTAGCTCCGAATATGTGTGTTAGGATAGAGTTTGTTATGGAACTGACAATACGATATTATCTACAAGTTCAAACATCAAAACAAATACAAGCTATACCAAACAGATACAGGCAATTCAGTAACACTGTTAGATAGAGCAAACATTTCCTGGTATAGAAGAACATTATTTCCTCCCAGATAGTCACCGGCAGTGTCTAGGCATTTGTGCCAACAATGGACAAAAGCCTTCACTACATGGGTTGAAAGCGATTACCACTGCTGAAACGGATACGCTACCAACAAATTGTGCCCACAGCAATTGTTTGATTTCTATGAACATTCAGGAAGTATTGATGAATGTCAATTGATAAAATTCAGTGGCACATGCCTGTTTCATATACACTTTCATGTCGGACACCATTTTGCTAGACTGCCATTCAACAAAGGTGTGTGTGGGGAGGGGGGCAAGAAGGTCCAACTTTCCCTGACATACTATCAAAATCTGATTGATGCAAACCAGCAAAATAGAAATATTATTACCATTGGAGTGACTCTCACACACACACACACACATACATATATATATAGGGAGAGAGAGTAGAAAGGGAAGAATTTAAGTTTAAAATTTTCCCCAAATGATTGATGGATTCTCCATTTTCTATGGCATATCAACTCTTTGCAGGTCATTTAAAACCAGAAAATATCTTTATATTGTAAGAATGTTTTTTTTTTTTTGAGATAATAATGGTCAAGTGATACAAGTCTTACTAATTAACCCATAGCTGGAGGGAGAAAAAGTGGATTCATACTTTTTCCCAAGGTTATTTGCACCTAAGTGAATATAACAAACCCAACTGGAAATGGGACTCGGCTCTTTGATTAACAATTCCGGGCCATTATCCATTAGACCACTACACACTGCTTAACTTTGGTGATTGTATGGGAACTAGTGTTTCAATGTGCTATGGCCATAAGCCTTCTTCCAAACGAATGTGCTTCTCACAATTAAGTGGCTGTATGTTTTTATCACTCCAGGTGACCCTCCCTTTTAGCATACATCAAAATGTGGTGGCAAAACTACCAGAAAAATGTAAATGTTGTGAAATGTTTCATTTTGACAGTTAACCATGCATTATATTTCCCACATCTTCAAGTGAACTCACCACCACAAATTAATTAATCAATAAATATGAATGCTGGTTGTTAAAAAGTAAGGGGATACAAATAAAAAGATTTGAAATTGACCACCTTTCCATTTCACTGAAACAGACACTAAATACTTCTTTCTTTCATTTTCTCACTGAGACCAAGTAGCATCATTGATATGTCTTTTCCACATGGTCAAAATGGATTAGTCCAATATTTATGAGCTATTGGCAAGGCTAACTGGTCATGCTAACCAAATGACTGACAAGTAGAATTATAATAAAATACTAGAGTGGTTTTTTTGCAAGAACATAAAATTAAATGAAGCCTGCATGGAGTCAAGCTTCCAACCTTGAAATAAAGTCATACCAATCTGCCCACCTATTGTTGCTGAAATATTTAGATAAAATTAATTTTGAAATGGTCATATTTATTTTTTTCAAATAATACTGATGTGCTAAAATGAACAAAAATTACTTTACATTTTTATTATAATTTAACAGAACTGAATTCATTTTTTAAATGAATAGTATTGTGCTATCATGTTCAAAATGGCTGGATTTTTACTTACGAATATTAAATGTAATCTCAGATCAGCAACTAATCCATTCTGCCATTATTTTTATGAAAACAAAAAAAAAAAAAAAAAAAAAAAATGGTACAAAGTCTAAAGAGTAAAGTGCTGGTCATTATTATTCTATCATCAACTCCACATTTCCAGAACCAAATATTCTTCAGTACTTATCACTCTACCACACACTGTTCTGCCAATAATTTACACAAGCTCATTAGCTGGACCTTATGTCTGGCCAGAGGTAAGGCTGTTACAAATCTTTATTCAATGGCCATTTTTTTAATTTTTTTTTTTAACAGTGACCTTCTTCCTTCCCTATAGTACCAGCATGCCAATCTTCTGCCAGAGACTGTGACCTGCAGCTTCCAGACATTTAGGTCCAGTTGAGAATGGAACTGAAGCCTTTCCAACTGATCATGCAGTTGAATCTTCCCTTCCTACACAATCACAACCCACAATCATGATCATGTCCTCCCACTCTGAAGGGGAGATAATACACTGAAAAATGAGTTCATAATATGCAACTAGGAATCTCCTATAACAGTTCTGCACAATTAAAGAATGTGAAGGGTCATTATTGTTCACAGAAAATTAGTTGTAGACTGCAAGAATAAATTTTAGAGTAAATTACAAAGTAAGAAAAAAAAAAAAAAAAAAATGGTGCCAATCTATTTGAAAAGTGTTAAGTCTTAATCAAAAACAAATAATGGTTGAATAATGTCAGGCTTCCACAAAAGTAAATTTTTCATATGTGATCTATTGTGGAACTTACTCTGATGAACACAAAAAAAAAAAAAACTGACCATTTTGAGAACTCTCCACTAGTCAGACTGAGTAGTGGAAGCCAGATTTCATGCAGGCCTACTCTAGAGAGAAAAATTGATTATTTCCCTTAATTCAAAAATTATTCTAACCACTAAATGATTGTCTCCCTATTTTATATATGGAAAAAAATGAATTAGTAAATAGGAGACGTATTTAATATGTTTAGAATTTATCAATTCCATATTCTGAATTTTTATGATGGATTCCGGGTAGGTGCCATAAGTACTCACATTCCAATTCCAGATCATAAGTTTCTGTTTTGGAAAGGTTTAGCTGAAGTCTTAATTTTTTGGATACTTTGTAAAAGATGTCAATTCTTGAATGTTCAGGTCTGTTCTTGTACCAACTATGAAAACTTATTTTATCGTCGTCATCATCAGTACATTTGCCTCCAGAGCAGGCCTAAACAATTAAAGATATGAAGGGCCAAATTGCTTGCTGAAAGTTTGTCGCAGACTGCAAGAGTAAATTTTCAGTGCAAATTACTAAGTGAAGAAAAATAAAAAAAGGTTCTAATGCATTTTAAAAGTGATACAGTGATATGTTTCAATCAAAAACAAATACTGGTTGAATAAAGTTATGATTCCACAAAACTGAATTTATCCTGATGATCACAAAATGTTTACAAGTGGTTTCCTGAGCTGCATGAACCCTGCACTTCATATTTTGTGTAAGCTTGTCATGTGACTATTCATCTTGGCCCTGATATTCCATTCAGGCAATGTTCTTCTGCTCTGAAATATTTTTTGATTAGAGTCAATCTTCAACACGTGGGAAAAATTGTGTCTTTAATTACAGGTAAGATTTCATTTCCATCAACTCCATGATTTTATCAAATGGTCATTTTGTCGTCTTGATAATCCTGTTTTTATGGGGGTTTTTGTCAGCCATAAAAAGTTATTTATTTTTCTCTTAGTATGCACAGATCAACAACCAGCGGCATGCACTGCTGCACAAATTCAATGACACTGATAACACATGGAGGGAGAGAAAAAAAAAAGGGTGGGGAGAGAAAAAGAGTATTTTGTGGTTGATAATTATCTTTCCTATTTCATTCTTTTCCTTTCCCCTTACTTTTGAACCACAATTTCTCGGGTGATATAAAGAAGGTCATTGTGGCCCTTGTAACTCTTATGTTGACCACAATGATGGTTAAAAAAAAAAAAAAAAGGTGGGGAAAGAAAAAGAGTATTTTGTGGTTGATAATTATCTTTCCTATTTCATTCTTTTCCTTTCCCCTTACTTTTGAACCACAATTTCTCGGGTGATATAAAGAAGGTCATTGTGGCCCTTGTAACTCTTATGTTGACCACAATGATGGTTAAAAAAAAAAAAAAAGGTGGGGAAAGAAAAAGAGTATTTTGTGGTTGATAATTATCTTTCCTATTTCATTCTTTTCCTTTCCCCTTACTTTTGAACCACAATTTCTCGGGTGATATAAAGAAGGTCATTGTGGCCCTTGTAACTCTTATGTTGACCACAATGATGGTTAAAAAAAAAAAAAAAAGGGTGGGGAGAGAAAAAGAGTATTTTGTGGTTGATAATTATCTTTCCTATTTCATTCTTTTCCTTTCCCCTTACTTTTGAACCACAATTTCTCGGGTGATATAAAGAAGGTCATTGTGGCCCTTGTAACTCTTATGTTGACCACAATGATGGTTAAAAAAAAAAAAAAAAGGTGGGGAAAGAAAAAGAGTATTTTGTGGTTGATAATTATCTTTCCTATTTCATTCTTTTCCTTTCCCCTTACTTTTGAACCACAATTTCTCGGGTGATATAAAGAAGGTCATTGTGGCCCTTGTAACTCTTATGTTGACCACAATGATGGTTAAAAAAAAAAAAAATACATACACAAGACTAACATATTAAAATTCAAGTTTCATAATGGGAAAAGGAAGAAAAGAAAGAAAAATCACAAAAAACAGTCAGCAACAAGCTAACTTTTTGCAGCTTCCTTTATTCCCCACCTTACTGATTGTTCACTCACTACAAGGCCCAAGAGCCACTCAAGTTAGTGTGTTACCGAATGAGGCTGTTTGAATGTAAGATGAAAAAATAAGAAGTGTAGATAAGAAGGATATGTAGAAAAGATAACAGATGACCCTAGACTTAAAGAGGTAATGATTGTGGAGGCATAGGAGACTCTTCTCCAAAGCAGTGATTCTTGTAAAGAAGCTGTTTGCATCCAACATCCTCCTTACTAATGGAATACAAAGGGGTGAATTCTCTCAGTGTACATGGCATACCAGGTGTTAGCTTTGAAGCTCTGAACTGGTGGAACTAAGGATTGTGGCTGGTAGTTTTTGCTGAAATCAATCTAGCAACAAACAATTTACATATTAACAATAAACACAGACGATTTGAATATTGATGGTCAAAGGAGAAAAGCAGAGTTCAAGAAATTAAGAAAGAAAAAAAAAAAAATCTGATTCAGACAAGAGTATTTAACAGAAAAATGCAAATGAAACAAACATAAATAAATACTATTTTTCATGGGTACTATGTGAGTTATAATAAATAAATAAAACAACTTTTTACAGATTATTTCTATCGCAAATACAAATATAGTTATAAATTTTTTTAAAGTGCACATAAACTTTATGGACACCCTGTATTATGACAGGTTGTACATTGAGAGCCGATATTTACAGGGTGCGTTGAATGCTAAAGGCTTAAATGAATACTTACAAAGAGTCTACACTTTTTTGATTAGGATAAGAATCATCGTCCTTTTTGGCCAGGTACTCCAAGGCACTTTCAAATGTTCCACCAGCAGCTGCATTAGAAGACAAAAGTCACAAAACAATGCTTAAGGAAAGAGAAAAAAAGAAAAAATATTTTAACTGAAGTGAAGTCAAGTTCTCGATGAGGAAACTTAAAAATCGTACGATAGAAGATCAAGTTATATATTACCTATCTGTAAATTTTATCCCCCAACCACAAAAGAGCTTGACTCATCACCCCCTACCACAACCAGTGACCAACAAGCCAGGATTTATCAAACACTATTTTTTTTTTTTTAGAAATTCAAATACAAATACTTTTTGTGATTATCGCTGTATTGGAAATATAAATAGAAGTGATTTTATTCCTGATTACAAAAAACAAATACTTCTGAAACTAGACAAAAATCTAAATCTAAATACTTTTTCACATAAATACAAATGCTCTGAAAAGACATTTAAATACAATTCAACCATGGTGCATTGACAAAACCTGAATTAAAAGATGCCATGAATAGAGCAATTCATGTCATCTATTTGAATTTGTAAAGCCGAGACATACGACCAGGTTTGGGGGTCAGAAATTTGTCAATAACCCCACCCGCATTTATATGTCCAAATTCTTCATTTTCGATGCCTAATAAAGTCAAATTGCTCAGCCGTTCCTGACCCATTGTGATTTGGGGATACTTTTTTTTATTAATTTAGATTTGCTGAAAGAGTGCTCACAGGACACCACCGAGACAGCAAAAGCCAACACTATGCACAATGCTACTTATAAATTGGGGTAATACGTCGCTGTCAGATATTATGATAAAAAGCTCAATTGGGGATTTTGGTTTAATGAAAGCATTTTTCCTCACCCCTTTTATAGAGAGAATCTCGTTCACTCATAACGAATGTCAGCTTGAGCTTCACCGAGGTTCATTCCAGGGCACTGAAATCTCTTCTGTACTCTGTTGATGAAAGTCAGGATGTCGTCCCAGAATGGCAGCATAGTTAGACAGCTGAAAGTTTGCACATTGTGCAGCAAGCAGCTGGCATCACTTCTAGTGTCACCTGATGATGAAGTGTCACTTGCCATATCCGCCAACAATTTAGCTATGTCAGCCAACTTTGTTGTTATGTGAATAACATCACGCCTAGTACTCCCTCTTATATTAGGGGGCTGCTTTACAGCTATCCCTACTGTCTCCTTCAATTTCTCCCACCGTATTGTTCAGCTGGAGATTGTACAATGAATCCAAAAAAATGATATAGCAAATGGATTCTGATGCTGCACGTACTCCTACAAGGTTCAAAGAATGGCTGTCACAATTTGCAAAGATTGCTTTCAGGTTTCTCTCTGATATGCATTTCTGGAAACTAGACATCTTCCCAGCCATTGTTGCAGCATTGTCATATGTCTGTCCCCCCCAAAAAAACAACGTTCAAATCTAGACCATCTCGCTCCAAATTTGTGGTAATTTCTTTTGTAACACTCTTGGCATCTTTTTCATGAATTTTAATAAAAATCAATGAAAACTACCTTGACTACAGCAGTTTTAAATTCATTGTAAGAAATGTCTTGAGTTATGTTGCACATAATCCCTTAGTATCTGCTTCTTTTGACTCTCCACTTGGGATAGACTAACGTTCTTTGTTGTCCAGTAGCTCAATGAATTCATTCTGTATCTTGCTAGGCAAAAATGTTGCAGAATGTGGATGCAACTTGACATAATCCAAATGATCCTACAACAGAGGGTTGTACTTGCTAAGTAGCTTAACAAGTGCAAGAAAATTACCAAGTTTATTACTTGATGCAATGACTTCTTGGTGTCCACAATATGCCAGATTTTGAGTTGCCAAAAAACTTGATACAATCCACAAAATGCTTAACAGATCCTTCCACAATTGCTTCTGTTCCTTCATATTCTTCGGTATTACTCTGTCAGTTGTAGACCCTTCTGATACGTGTCTCTCAAAGTCTTTCCATACAAGAAATGATGCAAGATGATGAGTGGCCTGTTCATGTTCTGGTATTCTTTCAGTGCAGTTTTGAAATCCACGAGATTTTTCAAATACTGTGCTTTGCTTGACAGGGGCTGTTGAAAGCAATAAACAACAAAAACAATGCATCATCTTTAATAGAGTACAATAACCAATCAATTACATGGAATCGTAGACCCATCGTGTAGTTGTCTTTGAAACTACTAATTCATGATTCTGCAGTTGACACCCAAATGTTTTGTGCTCGTTTCACATCGGCTCTCAATAACTTCCTGATTTTTTGTAATTTTTGATCGGGCCATCTTTGTTCTGAAAAGCTTTAACACCCATCTTCACCATTTGTACGCATAGACCATCAGAAATTTGTGGTTTATCGCAATTTACATAAAAATTTAAGCAACCTGCATCTTTCTTGGTTAATACTGCATATTTAGTTTCATCATATTGTGCATGTCCATCAGACTGGCAATGAAACAAAGATGCAGGCTGATCAGAAGCATCCAATAAAACTGTTTGCGTTGTCTTTCAATGGTAGAGGCAGTGGTGTTGGTAGCGTTAGTGAATATGGCGATTGTTCCACTGATCTTGGTGCTGTGTCTGTGCAGTCAGAGCCAGTGGCAAGAACAAGCGGAGAATCAACGCAATTGTCACCATCTCCATGACTTGACTGGATTTCTGTAGATTGTTGGGTTCTCTTTTCCTACGATTTCTTCCTTCTGCATCAGGTTCTTTCTTCTTTTGTTGCCCATGTCACTCCATTCTTAAGATTTCTGCCTGAAATAAAAGTATAGCTGCCCCACAAATTATATATCACGAGGCTAGTTGGTCTCATACTCTGGTGTTTATTGGCAACCGAATGACAGCACCATGGAGCCTTAGTGCAGCAATGCCATCACACCATACCACAGTAAATGACAGTGTAACAACATCGCCATCAAGACTGAAATAAAAAGGGGTCAATATCAGAATCTATCCTAACTTACAGCAGGTTACACATATATGGCTGCAATAAAGCATTTTTCCCCTCTATTCTCAGAATGCATGGTTTTCCGTAATAAAACCTCAAAGACCTTGAGTTTCTCAGCATAGTATTATCATATAATAATAATAGCAGCAACGGCTACAAAAAACACCCTGCAAAGTTTTTGCTATTGCTAACAACAACCAAAATTGTGCCATAAAACTCACGAATCTTTTTGCATCAAAACCCTGTGTATGGGAATATACAGCACACTATATCCGACACTGAGTTACAATAAGATCATTATGTCTGAATCTTTTATATATTCATTGCTATGATCTACCAAATGAGGTAAGGAGAAAAATTACCATTGTTACCACTTTACAAAGAAACGCAAGGAATGCATCTTAAAGCATGAAGATGGATTAGTTTTCAGTCTGAGGGAAAACAGAATTAAACAACCCTGTTGTTTCATCAACACATTTCACGTTTTGGCTGGCATACACTTCTGTCTGCACTGTGCATCATCGAAGAACTACCGAGTGCTGTTGTCAAAATAATTCATGACACAAAGTGGGCAGTCACAAAAAGGATTTTACGGTAAATAAAAAGGAGGACATTTTAGGTCCTCTTTCTTCATTTTTTTTTTTTTTTTTTAATTCTCCATTATTTTTGCTGATAAATATGTTAGACCTTGGCTTTTCCTAATTTGGTCTTAATTTTTCACCACATCTAAATAAGTTTAGTTAGATTGGGTCTAGTTAGGAGAGATTTTTTTTTTTTATTTGTGAAAATACTGGAAGTGGAACATTTGCTTATAATAAACTTGCCAATCATCGAGTGATTTTGCGCCCCTGAGGTGGCTGCCCATCTGTACCACCTACCACATGTTCCGCCATTGTGGTAGTGGTAATTACAGCAGTAATAACATTTAGGATAATGTAATATTTATTTCTCATTAAAAATTCACTATCATTTTTGTGTTAAATAACAACATACAACCTTTATTTTTCAATAAAAAAATCCTTTTATAGATGTTGAAAGTGGAATGTACTATTATAGTACTAGTATTAGTGTCAATTTGTGATTGTCAATGAAGTAAATGGCTATTAGTAAGTACACCAGGCTGTATCAGTATTCGCAAGAAATCACATGAAACAAACAAAACAATGTGATTAACTTTTAGGGGATGTGTGTAGGAAAAACATGATATAGAATTGGCTTTGTTATTTTGAATTTCCAAGGATGCATTAAGTAACAACATTTCCAATAACATCATCTTTATATAATCAATAAGCAGTCATCTTATACTACGGATATAGGATAAATTCATTAAAATTGGCTATATTTTTTGATCTTGTCTTAATTAAAAGGTCACTTTATATGTGGAATTCACCCATACATAATCTAAATCATTTTGAGGTATTATGCTAGTTTAAAATGTTTTACAATTAATCTAAAAATAGACACATTTCATGCAAGAGTAATTCTTTGCTATTTAAAAAGATGGATTGTACTCACCTATAAAATCTATTAACTTCATCTTTCGTAAGGACTAGAAAAAAAGAAAAAATAGACAATCTACAGATAAGTTGATATAATATGAATAAGCATATTTTATTATTCTGAAGAGTTGAAGACAAAAAAAAATGGTAACATGATAGAAATTAAAGTGGCCTGAAATTAACAACTACAATAATTTTTGTAGTTTCTAATGAGGATTAATTTTCAGGATATGCAGTAAAACAAGTCTATAGTTTATAACTTTTGGCAAGATTGATATCCATGAAGGAGAGACACAGTGGATAATGGATAGCAGCTCAGATCGAGGAATCGGAGAACAGAGTTCAAATTCCAGAGGAGTTTAATACTCACATGCTTGTACCTTTAGAAACATTTAAAATAATCTCTTCCCTTCATCTATGGACAGATTGGACCCTATAGCCTTAGTTGGCAACCAACTAGAAAGAAGAAGGAAAACTGAATTCAAACCAGTCAGGAAAGGGTTGGGCTCTGTCAGGTTGTCTTGCCCATGAAACACCATAACTGTTGCAGCTGCAGTACATGTGATGCCAATACGACCCTAAGAATTTATAGGATTCATAATCATGATGTCCATGACTAACATCCTGCGAATACAAGTTGGAGGCATAGTGGAATAATGGATAGTGGCTCAGATCGAGAAATTGGAGAGCCAAGCTTGAATTCCAGTCAAGTCTGTTACATTCACTTACATGCAACTACCCTTGGGAAAGGTATGAATTCAGTCACCCCCCCCCCCCCCGACTACCGCCTTGGGTCAGGGTGGACCTGGGAACAACAGCAATTAAGTGGTGGTTCCATGCTTCACAAAACTTCCGATCTTTGATCAGAGGCCTTGTTGCCAGTTGTAGTTTATCATCATACCCAGGATGACAATGAAATAGGGTAATTATTTTTTCTGTTGTGCATGAAACAGAATTTTGGTAAGAATGTTTTAAATTGAATACTGAAAGGACTATATCGTTATCTGACAAATATCAGGTTAACAAGAATGTATTAATCTAACATGTATGGAGGCCCAGTTATGATCAGGTTAGCAAGGAGCCTTGCCCGTGTGAATGCTTGCAGGCAAGTATAAACTTGACTAATGTTTTCCTACAGATGGAACCATAATAAAAAATACGGTTTGATGTTAAATAACCTAAAACGGGTTTACATGTAACAAAATCAACTACCTAACTTATGATATTTATACAATCAGTCAGTATGAAATCAGCAAGCATTTGCAGATAATTATTTGGGGTGACATATATTAGTAATTTTATACTCATTTAGGCTGCCATACGTTGTAATGGTGAAACATCATTTTCAGTTATCATCAATTGTCACCTGTAAAAATCTGTGAGAAAACCTAATATTTATGAGGGGGGAAAACAAACAAACCTTTGGTATCTGCTGTATTCCCATCTGACAGTATGTGTCAATCCGTTTCATGGTAAGATCAATCTTGCGTTGTACTGCTTGCTGTTTTTCTTCAACTAAAAAGGAAAAGAATAAAAAAGTATTATGACAGATATTTGCCAGTCTCAAAAAAAAAAAAAAAAAAAGTAATTTTATTTATTCATTCAACATTTTTATGTTACTTTAAATGTTATTTTTAATGGATACATGTATTTGAGTAGATGATTATATTATTATTATTAGAAATTAACGGCATATCAACCCACAAAGGTCATTTAAGTTTTTCTGAGAGATTCATATGAAGAGAGTAAGTCTTCATTACTAGAAATCATTTTGCAGAGTAGTTTTCATCGGTTTGTCCTATAAAGAGGGGCTTTAATGATAGCTAAATGTTGTTGAGAATCGCTTTCTTCTAAGATCAGAAGTTGGAGAAACTTATTCCTTTCAATTTAGTTTACTAGTCCAGGTAAGGAAACCAATTTAGTAAACGTTTTTTTTTTTTTTTAATTTTTCTGAAGATCCCAATTTCTTTAATGAAATTGATGATCTTACTTGGGTTTTGAGTAGATGATCTGTTTAATTTAAACAGTATTTTGCCTACTGGACTAAATATTTGAGAAATCTTATTTAAGAAAAAGTGCCCTCCAGCAGAATTTGCACATATGAACCCCCCCCCATAAAAGTGCTTAAAAGGCAAAATTAAACCTTGCTTGATTAACAGAGTCGTTAAACCATGTCAGATCCAATGACAGTTTCTCCTGCAAAGGCAGACATAGGTTTGTATCCTGCCATAGGGCAAATTTTCTTTAATAAGATTTCTCAAATGTTCAGGCTGATAGACAAAATAAAATAGTTTAAAATAAATGGATTGTATACTCAAATATAGGTAGCAACTAAAAATAATGTTTAAATGATTTTTTCCTATCTCAAATCTGCATTCATTTTCATTTCGCAAGTGTTTACATTGCCGAGATATTGCATTTCCAATCTTTTTGACAGGATTGCCGGTGTGCCTGGTGCAATCATCATTCACTGCAGTGCATCTTATCAAAATATTTTTAAAATATCTAACAGAATTATAAGATAAAATAATACCAAAAAATGTAAAGATTATAATAAATAAATGGAAGACAGAATAAGGACCACAACTGAAACATCTCAGGCAAAAGGGGTGCCACAGGAAAAGTGATACTTCAGTGAGGTAAATATGTGCAAATGAAGATGAAAAATTAGAGAAAGGAAAAAAATAAAACAAAAAAACCTTGTTAATTCTTCATTTATATAAGATATTTGAAGATTTTAAGCAGTGCACATAGTGACATTCTGCTGTTCATATAGCAACAGAAAGAAAGAATCTAGGTTACAAGAGGCAGGCTAAAGGAGCTTACATGTACCGTTAAAGTTAGCGAAAGATACCATGAGAATGTAGGACTATCAGGTAGGTTATGATCACCCAAAATGCATAAATTTTAACCCTATCCCCAAAAATTTACCTGTGTATAGTGCAACTGGTCATCAAAAATGCATGATTTTTTTTTTTAGCCTCTTCAAATAAATTACCTGTGTATAGAGTGAACCTCTATTTTTTTGTGTATAAAACAGACCATAAAATCTTACCCTATACTCTAGTATATAGGGTAGCTGTTAAAGAGTCCAATTATAATTGTTAAATTTAATAAAGAGGATCTAAATGGTTATATTGGATTATCTTTGAGAGAGATAATGATTTCATACATTTGCGATCAAAATCCACGAGGAAAACTTGTAATTTCTGTTGTTGTTCTTCACGAGTCAGATCTTTGCCTTCATCTCCTTCGGGAACCTCAGGAACATTTCTTACTTTCTTGACTTGACGTTTGCGGGGCATCTCGTCTGTTTCTTTATCACTACAATACAATTTTTCACACTAAAGAAAGAACAAAAAACAATATGTAGAACAAAAGCATCTGTGGTATTCATTGTAAAAATACAATTAAAATTTCTGTGCATTCACTTCTTCCATTTTGACAAGAAAATATTAAAGTGAGATATTGATTCCACATAGTCTTGAAAGTCAGTCAGTTATGTGCCATGCATGATACACACTTAGGTGATCATGTATCTTTCAATACATGACTGACAAGGCAGATTTTCCCCCGCAGTAGGTTGCCATTTCTTTCTGCGGTAGACCAGTTGTCATCCAAGGATATAGAACCAGGTCTGTCCTGATATTTACCCATAGATGGCAGGAGAAGAAGAGGATTCATACCTTTCCTAAGAGTATTAGCACATAATATATATATAATATATATATATATATATATAATATATATATTATATATATATATATTATATATATATATATATTATATATATATATATATATATATATATATATATAGAGAGAGAGAGAGAGAGAGAGAGAGAGAAATGAAATATTGTGTAGAAAAACTGCGTTATGATGTTGAGAAAGAGAGAAAAATTGAAAAGATTATAAAGTTTTCAATTATGCAAATCAATTAGTCAAGCATTTTTAGAAATAGATATTGGCAGTTAAATAATGAATCAGAAAATTAAAAATTATAATAAATAAAAACTTACCTTAGAGCAAAGACAGTCAGGATGTGTCATTTTTTATATTTATTAATATATTCTTTAAATTCTTTTTTAAATAGTAATTTGTCATTATTCTTTTTTGATTAATGGGTTTGATATTTTTTTTCATAATAATTATACTATTCCCACTACAAGAGCAGGATAAAAAAAAAAGCCAAACTGGCTCAGTGATCATCTTGTATAATAAAAATAACAGCCCATGTGTTAATCCCCCACTTATTTCATAAAAGTTTTTAGCAGACATTTCGTTCTGTATGGAAGTCGCTTTATGTAGCTTTTTAAAATTATTGTGTGCAAAAATTCACAATTCTCTCCTTTTGAAGAGTACAGACTGAATGCACACAGTTGAAAATTTTTAATTTAAAAAGAAATAATGATTATACTATCTGCCATAAAAAAGCCATTCTGTGTCAAATCAACAAAGGTCTGTCCATCACCGACACAGATTTTTTTAAAATTTGCTACTTATAGAACTTCATGTTAGAAATTGAAAGGTACATATTTTACATTTCTAGGTCAAAGGGATTTCCAGATATGACCCTTGCCAAAAAGGTGAATTTTGGAAAATAGTCACAAAGTTTAAATATCAATATCTCAGTTGTTTTTCACCCAAATCTAAATTATATACCATTTTAAAGTACTTGGATAGATCTAAAAGTGATCTATTTTTTATTTAAAGGTCAAATAAGATAATTTGACCATGACCTTATACTTTGACAGTTAATTTCTCAAAACATGTGTCTTTAATTTTTTTTAAAATTTGTCTGCCTTGTGGCAAGACATGTACAAAATTTTGCGGTGGAATTTTGACTGCGGCCTGAGTTATAAGGGTTTTCAGTTCGGCTTTTTTTTGTCTTAATTCAAAATGGCGGATTTTGGTATCGACCACTTCATGCTAACATTTCTGTATCACTGAATATGCCGAAGTTGCATATCTCTAGAAAGCTCTTTGAATGCTGACTAATATTCACTTAAGAACTATGATCATAAAATCAACAAAATTTGTGGTTAAATGTTGACCAAATCAGTGGAAAATAAACAATCTTATTTTTGGTTTTGTTTATATTTTTATTATACAACAAATAGATTTTTATATGAAAAAGTGACATAATGAAAATAATTATTTAAAAAGTGTCATGAATTAATGTTGAGATAACATAAAATATTAAAATATGCAATAAATGATGTTAATGACTAACAAATTTTTGGCAGTCTTAAAGAATGGTAGAAGAGTTCAGGAACAAAAGTATCTTGTACTTTGTAACCTGAAACAGGCATACCAATTATTTAAATTAAAAGATCCAAACAGAATTAGTTTTTCAAAATTTACTGAGATCAGACCAAAAGAATGTATCCTAGCAGGTGATGCTAGAACACACTGTTTTTGTACAATGCATCAAAATATGAATGATGGTTGAGGAGGCTCATCTTGGTACACTGACTCAAGATGAACAAAATTCTTTAACAGATTACCACCAATGCATAGCTGCTGTTACATGCAATGAAGCAACCTCTAACTGCCACTTGAGTGACTGCTCAACTTGTAGCAATTTGATGGAGGATTTTGTTTTATATATAGAAGAAATTCTAAATAAAAATTTAATAGATGATTTTATTTACAAACAGTGATAGAATCACACTTCAAACTGTATTATAATCTACAGAAGAATTTATTGAAACTTTTTTGTGTAGGACTTCAAACCGTGAAAAGCATGATTTAATTGCTCAAGAACAAACGTCCATGGGTATGATGGTAAGCTGCATCCGCGCCCATGGGTATGATGGTAAGCTGCATCCGCGCCCATGGGTATGACAGTAAGCTGCATATGCATACGGCGATAAACTATGTCCAACAGAAAGGCTGTTTTTGAAAAAATAAGGTTGTTGGCTATACGTTTTTCGAAAGATAGTATTACCAGTTATACATTTCCGAGCAATACATTTTTGAAAACCAAATGTTTCCAGCAATACATTTTTTTACACGGACGAACAGACAAAATTTGCCATTTATTTAGGAAGATTAAACACATTATGAACTATATATATATATATATATTACAAAGAATCAATCGGCAATATGAATGCGATTATTGGCGAAATCACTTCGCTAGTAGACATAAACATAAGCATTATACTACTAATAATCCTCCGAATGATGAGATCCTCATAAATAAATAAAATGGATATCGTGTATTTTTTTTATTTCTGCTAGTACTTTCGAATGCTTTGCGCAATCCATCATCAGGCTTTATTTTCCATCAGAATCAAAACTGGGAGACGATTTAAATGTGTTTATCCAACCGAAAGATGTTTTTAAGAATGAGCTATTTGTTAACGGTTATATGGTGTTGGAGCGTGCAAATCGCAACGCTAAATTTTAAATATTTAAAGTGAGAATTTTTTTTATGTATTTTGTAATTTGGTAAATCCACGTATTTTCTTTTATAAGTGTTTTTCAGTTAATATGATATGAACTAAGTAGATAGTTCAAGTAACAGAGTGATATGTCTTAGTAGTTTTTTTTCCTCAGGAATTCTTTACTGCTGGATCAATTGTTTTTTATGAACATAATAAAATAGGCAGCATATATTTACATTACAAAGAGTCAATCATATATATATATATATATATATATATATATATATATATATATATATATATATACACACACACACACACACACACACACACACAAATCTCTGAGGGAACAATTTACAGTTTCTAGTTTTAGAGAATTCCATTTTTTTTTGTTTTCAGTATGGAATTCTGTTTCTGTCTCCACTTCATTCACCATATGGGATTAGAAAAAGAAAGGATAAAAAAATGATGAAATTTTTAATTTCTTATGATCTAAAATTATTTTCTGGTTTTTAAATAAGCTGGAAAGAGCTGACAAGCCATAGAAAATCAACCAACAATCAAAAATAAAATTACAAGGCCTGATTGATAATTTTCAAAACAAGTTTAATGTCTTTGCTCGAGGTGAAAGCTCATCTCACTTGTAATTTTCCATTCCTATGGTCAACAGCATTCGTTCATTTCTCAAACCCTAATTATCTATTGTGTAAATAGAATGACAAGAAGAATTGGCTGTAAAAAATGTTTCATAAATCAGAATCTACTATCAAGTTTTGAAAAAAGTTTCCCAAACTATAGAAAACGTGTGGGATTTTATACATTTTATTATTTCAAACCATCATCTCAGTTGATATACATGTTATTACAGACATTTCAACCATGTACACTCTGGCAATCATCAGGTGTTCATTGATTTGGATAACATAGGACATCTATTGATTATTGAGTCGTTCCTGGTATCAGTTATTGTTCGTTCCTGTTGAACCAGTTTCACTACCAGCTCCAGGGACTGAACTCACAACCACCAGATGTAAATATTTAATCTATTCCTATAACCACTGTGCCACCATTCCAAAACACACAAGTGGTGTACTTTTGGAGCCTTTGTATTCAACATCAGATGGTTTTAACATTTGGTCATCAGAGTGGGTTTAAACAATTTTTCATAAATTAGTATTTTGTTTCTGACATGAGTAATTAACATACTTTTTGTTATTTCATACTTGGCTGAGGAAAGAAATCTGATGAGAAATAGTGGTGACCCCAACTGGAGACAGTGGAACAATTCAAATACCCTGGTGCAATCAGCAGCCAAGATAGATCCAAGCTAGAAGTCAATGCAAGAATTGATTTGACAACAGCCATGATGACATGGTTGACACAATGTTCACCCTCAAAAATATACTTACATTGTTGCATGCCCTAATCTTGTCAGTTCTCCTATATGCATGCAAGTCATGAAATCTAACATCTGGACCCCAAAGGTGGATCTGAGCTATATAGAGGAGATACTCCAGGGGTTTGCTTGGTATTTCCTACATTTGACTGTGTCACAAAGGAAGATGTGTGCAGAAGAGAGAGTTATAAAGAAGTGGTGACCACCACAAAGAGGAGGAAGCTGAAGTGGTATGGCCATGTAACCAGATTGCAACATCTCTCCAAGACTATCCCATAAGGAATGGTGCAAGGAGAAAGAAATAGTTGAACAATGTCATCGAATGGCCCTGCAAAAGTTTTTCCCAGATATAGGTGCTGGACAATGACTGGATGAATTAGAGGTTTCTTGTTGAGCAAGAACCCATGCAGTGCCCCTATGACCCTGGCAGGTTATGGGACAAGAAGAAGACAAAAAAGACTTAGTTGGTCTATATTTCGGAGATGAGGTATTGTAACTATTTATACTGTTTGAACTGTTGTCCTCATCTTTACTGTCAGATTCACAATGTTTTGGTTGTTGTATGATCCAGCCTTCTTCAGGTGATATTTGTTGGAATTTTGAACCCTTTATTTAGTGCATGGGGGTAGATTGTTGTAATTGCACTAATTATGCCGTTGTATATCTCAGTTTTAGTTTATTTGCCTTGATAACTATCAAAGTTTTTGTTTTCTCTGCTGAGGCCAGGGATTGAACTCACAACTCTTTTATCCATTGGGCCATGTGTATGTGAAATTGGAACAATCTACCCCTGTGGACTAAACAAAGGGTTCGGTTTGAAGTTCCAGCAAATAACACCTGAAGACGTCCAGAGCGTACAACGGCTGAAACGTCATAAATGTGACAGTAAAGATGAGGGCAACAGTCCGAACAATGTAAATAGTGTAAAGATTTATATTAATATCTAACCAAGATGAGAACAATAGTTTGGAATAATAAAATATATTACATTGACACATACTCATTATCAGAATTGAAACACTGAAGTGTGGGATCGATGTAAATTCCTGTAATGCAGTTTGTGAAGTCGAAGCATCATGCAAAGAAAACTTACAAATCAACTCTTATGGAGTTAATTCACAAACTTGACATGTCAGTCGGATTTTCAATGACTCATAGCTAAGATTGTGACCAGTAAGATTTTTACGAGCAGTACAGCGACTTTATTAGATTTATCATTTGTTGAAGCATTGGGTTTTAAAAATATCATGATAAAACTAATGTAAGCTGAAGCATTTCATTAGTTAACCCCCCTCACTCCCAACAAATAAAAAAGTTTTGATCGATATTTAATAAAAAATCTTAGTAAAAAAATATTTAATTTTTTTTTTTATTTATCTTAGAAACTGAGTTAAATAAAAAAAATGTTACCCCCCCCCAACTTTTTTTTTCATTTTCGGTGACAATTAAAAAAGCTGTCAGGGCATTCAATAAGAGATGGCTAGGCACAGATTTAAATTCAATTTTAAGAAATTCAATTAATAAACCGATAGACAATGAAAAATGCTAAATTTTCAATTTTCATATTCGACCACAAGTTTTATTTTTATTTCAACATTAAAATTTAAAAAGTTGTCTGGTAACGGGGAAAAATCTAAATTCCTTTTTTCAACGTCTCAACAAATTTAAAAAAGAAAAAGAAAAATGATCGAATATAGAAATTTTAAAATAAATTATTAAATTCCTTCAGGGATTGGGAAAAATGTTGCTAAAATAAAATTTCAAACAAAAACTTTTTTTTTTCGTAAATAGTCACGGCCAATGTTTCTGCTTTTTTGTTTCTTTTCTTATCAGCAGGATTTTGAATTGCAAATTATTTAAAAAAATGTTGAAGTTAACTGATATTTTGAAAACTAACAGAAACACTTTTCGAATAATTCAATCCACATTTAGTATGAAGTGCTTTAAATGCCAATATTGGAATTTATATAGTCATTTTAGTGGATAAATCATCTTTTATTTAAAGAAACAGAAGGCAATCAATCACGGGTCCTTTCGTAAAAAAAATAGTCGTAGTAGTGAATCGAGTAATAATAATAATAATAAAGTATATTTTCCAAAACTAACTGAAGTCTCAGTTGCTAGCTAAAAAACTAAAAAGAGATCTTTTAATCCTCAACCTTCAAAATAAAAGTTATATAAAGCGACTTGAAAACGGTTTCCATGCAAGATAGAATTTTTACGTGTTTATTGTTTAAAGTCCAGAGACATTCTCTAAAGGTCGAGGAATTTCCAAGTATTTTAAATTTCAATTATTATTCAACAACATTTTTTTTAATATGATCAAGTGTATTTTCAACAATTTAGTAATTGTAATTGTTTCATCATTTTTTGTAAAATAAATAAAAATGAAATCAATTTTCTTTTATAATAATCAGTACTTACTGCCATAGCTAGTAAAAAAACAAAAACGAAGCATCTTTAATTTAAAAGCAGTTTCATGGCCTAGGCAGTTTTTTTTAATCAATAAAAAAAAACATTTTCACGGTCGAATAATTAACATTTTTAACATATTTATGATGTGGTGGAATAATAATAATAGCATCTTTCACTCGGACGTTTTTTGTTTTAATTTTAGTTTTAACAGGAATACATTTTTTTAAAAAATGCATCACTTTTTCTTTGTTTTTTTTTTTTAAATCTAATTATTTTTTATGGCGAGATGCAAATTTCCCTTAGTTTTTTTATTTTTTTTTTACAGTAACGTTCACTCTAAAAAACAAGGCCCGGGGGCACTCGAGATAGGGGGTTACGTTGTACTATAGGAAGATAACGGTTGACTCTCTAGACTTGAACAGGTTGAAAAGATTGTAGTGATCGGGGAAGCATCCACTTGGGAGTCTGTTCCATAGGTCAGTGGTTCGCTGGAAGAAGCTGTTCGAGTGGAACTTAATTTTCGCCGATAGGTGGTTTGCTATGTATTGTAAGCGGCATGGCGGGTCCAAGCCGTAATGGTCCCGTCTATTTACCAATCTCCTCACAAGGTAAGATGTTATTGTTACACAAGGTCAGTTTTTAACGTGGGGCGTTCCGAGCCCGTAGGACCCGTATACACGGGTTCGGGTTTGTCTACCTCCCCAAACGAGATTATGCCCTTCGGCATAGCCTCGTCTGGGTTCCTCTCTGTCCGACAAAAGAGGAAGAGAAAGCCTCTTCCTCGTAGGTCCTGGTAGAACCAGGAGATGCAGTCTGTCCGAGCACTATGAGGATTTTTGAAAATATTCGTATGTGGGTAATTTGTGAAACAAAAAACACGAGAAAATAATATTGAGTAAACGTATTTGTTATTTATAAGGAATAACGTGTGTGCATAAATTACTAATAAATAAATTTTAAAGTTTTGAGACTCAAAAAAGGTTTGGTCACCTCAAAACACAAGAGACCTTTCTAATTAAAATTTAGAATAAATAAATAAATAAATTATATCTGGGTAAGTGTTATGGTATATAAAAAACAAGTAGGAAAATCGCAATTTAATTTAAACTTAATTTCAGAAATTTCTGAATATTTTCATATTTGTGATTTATTTTTTTAACCATTCTGTCGGATTTTAATTCAGATCTTATTCAACTATGACGTTTCGTGGAGGTACCTACGAGTTTGATAGCAAAGAATAAACTATTAAACATTAAAACAAAACATCAGCTCTAAGTAAACAAAATTAATCATTAATCGAAGATACGCACATCTAAAAAAGAAAAGTAAAATCTAAATAAAAGCTTTTTAGACTTAAATTCCTAGTTTTCATTATTAGCGACATTAGGGTTTGACTTTGAAATAAGAATTCAACGTTCGAAGAAAAGAAAGGATAGTTTCAAAATATGTTGGAAAATAAATTCAATTGACTCTCTCTCCAGTCATTATATATAAATCGATATATTCTTGTACAGAAAAATTAACTTTTTTTTTTTTTTAACTGCCCCCAAATAAATAAATCGATAGAGAAAAATAGGAATCTTAAGTTTAAAACTTACCGCTCTAGTTTGGTACTAACCGATAACAAACAATATTGACCAATCAACGTTGAGTCTCGCGAATTCTCGTTCAACTCACGTTTCACAGCCAATTTCAAAATACCGTCCTACCTCTACTCTTCCCTATTATAACTACTGGCCCTTTTGGCCATATAAATTAAGATGTCAATACTGTTACAGTAACTTTGTGAAAAAAAAGAAAGAAAAGAAAAAGAAATCTTAAAGTAAATAATTAAAATGATTAGTCTGCTTGGTAGATTACATATTTCCACTGGTGCCAAGTGTTCAAGCTAGGGTAAAACAAAATAAAAAACTAATGACTATTGATTGATTGATTGAATTTTAAATCGACACTATGCTCCAGAGTCCAGATGATAAGGTCTTTCTATTTTACTTTTTTAAACTAAGGGAAATGAAATGTCTATTGAAATTTTAGGAAAAAATTTTCTTGATAGCCTAGATATTTGCATATATTTCACATTGGAACTTTCGAATTAGGATCATAAAAGTTAAGATTTCGAATGTTAATTTCCAAAAGAACAGACCCTCCCAGACTGGGGAATCATTTTTCCACAATTTCCTTTAACTTTGCCTTGTGCCATACTAGGTTTGGCTGAATTAAAATTAAAAAATAAAATAAAAATGTGATTTACCTGCTTGGGGATTTTTTTTTTAATTTTAGGAAATCATGTGGTATTGTTTTTGCTTCTGCGGAGGAAATGAATTTAAATTTACATTTATAAACTAAGTTAATTAACTAAAAACTTTTATTATAAAATTTAAAAAAATAAATGTTCGTGATCTAGAAGACTTAACAACGGCTTAATCACCCTATGGGGAAAAAATGATGAATTCGGGTCGCAGTGCATACTCTCAGTAAGTCAATTATGTGCCATAAGTGATACATAAGGCGATCATGTATCTTTCGATGGCAGATTTTTTAACGCAGTACGTTGCCATTTTTTCCTGCGATAGACTAGTTGCCATCCAAGGCTATAGAACCCGGTCTGTCCTGCTATCCATAGCTGGGAGGAGAAGAACAGGATTTATACCTTTTCCAAGGGTATTAGCACGTCAGTCAGTTATGTTATGTGCCATGCGTGATACATGCTTAGGCGATCATGTATCTTTCGATACATGACTGACGAGGCAGATTTTTTCCCCGCAGTATGTTGCCATTTCTTTCTGCGGTAGACTAGTTGCCATCCAAGGCTATAGAACCCGGTCTGTCGTGCTATTTACCTATATCTGGGGGAGAATAAGAGGATCCATACTTTTCGCAAGGGTATTAGCACGTAAGTGAATGTAATGAATGGATTCGACTGGAATTCGAACTCGGCTCTCCGATTTCTCAATCCGAGCTGCTGTCCATTACTCCGTGCCTCCTTAAAATTGAGGATTGAGGAATCGGAGAGCCGAGTGCTGAATTCCAGTTGAATCCATTATTCACTTACGTGCTAATAGCTAATAATACCCTTGGGAAAGATATGGATCTTTTTCTTCTTCCCGCTAGCTATGGGTAAATAGCAGGACAGACCGGGTTCTATAGCCTTGGATGGCAACTGTCCTACCGCAGAAAGAAATGGCAACCTACTGCAGGAAAAAAAATCTGCCTCGTCACTCATGTATCGAAAGATACATGATCGCCTAACCGTGTATTACGCATGGCACATACGTGACTGACTAATGATGCATACAGACTCTACAATTCCAATTTGTTAATTTCCATTGTCACAATCGATATTGTAGACTTTGTGAAACATAATTTTAATTTCCTTTGTTTAGTTAGCTTTTAAGTAAGAAGATTTACAAAAAATAATAAAATATGAGAAAAAATGGGGGAGAAATTTGACTCGGAACAGTCCTGTACTCCTGTTGGTGTCATTTTTTTATAAGATGCCCATTTTCCCACAGGCACAAATTAGAAATTCAAACAGGTCGTAAAAATGAAAGTTAGGACTTCAAATATTGATTTTATTTTCGAAGATATGCAGATTCTTTCTCCTCGAAAGAATATCATCTCCATTTATTTCTCATGTTGACCTGTAAGTTTTACTTTTAGGTGACAAAATAAAATGTTTTCTTAGAATTTAAAAGTTCCAATCACCAATGTGAATTTGCTCCTCACTAACTAGTTGTTTCCCTACTATGGTCCTGGTTACTTACCGTTGACATTTACTTTTAGTTTTTATAATCTAATTAATTATTAAATCGTAATTAACAACGGAAGTTTACACGCACTTTTATAGTTCTAGTTTTTTTTTTTTTTGCATTTTTTCGCGGCACTGTAAGGAAGGGGGAATTTCAGCAACCCCACTTAACTAAAAGACAGAAAATTAAATTATTTAAAAATGAAATTTGTCTTCTTGACTTGACCTCATTTGTGACAATACTATTGAGCTGTATCATTTGTTTAAAAAATCCCTAGTGTTATTAAAAAGAAAATTAAATTCGTTTTTTACCCCATTAGCTTCTAAAACATTTTAAGTCTTCTTCTTTTATGTGCCGTGTCCCTTCAGGTCGTAGGCGATCACGGCTCTCCACTTCCCCCTATCCCTTGTAGTTTTCAATGTTTTATCCTTTTGCTACTTCTCCCATGACCTCTTCTGGTATCCACTTGTTTAAGCCCGCTAGGTATGTCACACGTTGCTTTCCCTTGTCTCTCTTTCCCTTTGTCCGCACTGTGAGTATCAGATTCTCCAAGCCCTCTTTTCTCATTACGTGTCCCAGAAATTTCAGCTGCCTCTTCCTGATGTTAAGTATAAGCTTCCACTTTGTTTGCACCCGCTCCAAAACCTCATCGTTGCTCACATGTTCAGTCCATGATATCCTCAGCATCCTTCTGTAGAACCATACCTCTATTACTTCGAGTCTCTTCTTCATTTTTGAGGAGACCGTCCAAACATTCGCTGCCGTAAAGGAGGACAGATATCATGTAGCAGTTCAGTACTCTTCTTACATGACGAAAACGTCTATAAGTCACATTCGGAAAATAATTACAAGCGAAAAAGATTTAAAATCTAAACAAAAGAATTTTAAAAAATGTATAAAGTTGTCTTCCTTGCGCAAGGCCTAAGAGCCACTCGAAGTAGATATAGGGTTACAGAATAAAAGGCGACATCCCAAGCAAGGTGATAATGCCATCACGATGCTCAAAAGACCGGGCAGTGGTCTGAACCGGACGATAAGCAAACCTATCTATTACTCTTACTGATGAAAAAATGTTAATAAATTTTAAATACTAGTAAAAAATAAAAGTTCAGAGTTTTAGGCGGAGAGGTTAGAGAGATGAGTATAGAGTGGAAATAGACTTTAAGGAACTGGAAACCCAATCCTAAACAGAAACCAAGGGATAAACGAAAATTTATACTTGTCCAAAAGACCAGGGAGGAGTATGAACCGGGATATATCTTAAAAAAAAGTTAATTTTTTTATGAGCGACTCAGGCAAAATCTACAGAATCAGGAATGTCGAAAACTTTAGCCGATCCTTTTTATTTTGTTGTTTTTTTAATTTATTTTTTCTATTTATGGTGATTGTGATATTGAAGTGTGTGTGTGTGTGTGTGTGTGTGTGTGTGTGTGTGTAAAATTGTCCTTGCGTTTCTAAAGTTTAAGAAAAATGAGTTTTCTTAGTAATATCGCAAAGGAAAAAAATTATAATTTTTTTAAGCACCTAGATTTTTTTTTAATTTCATTCCTAGCAAGGCAATAAAGCCACTAAGACGCAAGGAGGTTACTGGGAGTGAAAGAACATTCCATGTTTTTATATTTTTCAATTTCAGATATTCTAACTGATCAAAATTAACGCCTGTTTCTTATAGCAAATTCAACTAACCTCTTTCAAGAGTTGCGGCAAATTTTATGATTAAAAATAAAATAATCCATTTAAAAAGATTTTTAAAATATTGATCACAGCTTTTAAACAATTGTTAAGGGGAAGTCACTCTTTTGTGACTGGCTAGCTAGTCGTTTCCCAACACGTGGTGAAAGAAAAAACTATTTTTTCTTTCTGAATTATGAATTCGATGGTTTTGTTTGAGTTGATAAAACATATTACTATCTTTAGATCAGACCTCACACGACTTTAATTTAAGGTAAGATTAGTAATTTATTTGATTACGAATAAAAAGAAATATTAGTACTACTAAGTTACAAACCTAGTGATTCTCCACCTAAGCTGAAATAACGTTTCCACGGATTTCTTAATTTTTTTAATGAATGTCATCAAATGAGATCTGCTCACATAAATTGTTCATTACTAGAATTAATTATAATACGTTTTACTGCTTTAAAACACTTTTCATTGTAATAATTAAAAAAAAAAAAAAAAAAAAATAGTTATTTCCTAAACCCAAACACGACACGACCGGAACACGCCTTTTTCTTTTTCACATGACTGAAAATGTGAAATTTAAAAATATTATTTTAATTGGAATTTATAAAATGTTGCTAGAAAAAAAGGTTTAAAGATGCTCTGAAATACTTTAAAACGTAAATGGAATAGATTTCGGCTGAAAGTCAGTTTACTTTGAATAATACAATTCTAATAGAAAATATTTTTGTTTTTTAGATTCAGTCTCACTAAAAACTAAAAATAGTGGATAATCCATTTTTTAGCTTTTATTCTTGTTCTATAGATTTTTATCCAGTGTTGTTGAGCAATCTAAATCTAAAAAGAACAAAGAATGAATTGAAAAGGAAGAAAAAAGAAAAAGGACAAAAACAAAACCCTTTTTCGGATAAAGTGAGATACGATAAAAAAAATTGTTTTAAGTCAAAATGTGTGTTGATTTAAAATACAAAAAAAGTCTTTGAAGGCAATGTTTGCCTCCTGGCCGTAATTTTAAAAAAAATTACAATTCCAGAATACAATCTGCCTCTTGCATTTTTTATTCTTTTGCTTCTATACATGCACAAAAAATGCATTTCCATGATACAGTGTAACCCGGATATAAGAGAGTTGTCGGGACCGGAGAAGAAGTATCTTATATCCGGGTTTGATCTATTTTGTTTTATTAACACAGGCTCTAATTTGGGACCAGAGAAAATCTCTCTTATATCCGGGTTACACTGATTTTAAATTTTGTTATTGTTTCTTTTAATAATTTCACTTCAAGCAAGGCAATCAAGCCGCTAAGACGCAATGGATTACCAATTGCGAGAAAATATGAGAAAAATAAAACATCTTATTAACTTAAAGAGTGAAAACAATAAAATAAAAGATCAGGAATTAAGAAAACAGAAAATAACGATTGAAAAAGTTAGTGAGAAAGAAAAAAATAATATTTGTTTTGCCTTTGCGTGTAACATGCCAATTATAATTTATGAAAAATATTGAAAATAATAACGAAGCTCTATTTTTGTGTCGTTGGTATTGGTAGAATTTTTTATTGCTTGGATATATAGTATATTTTAGCGTTTCAAACGATTTTTTAAAGTACGAAACTGATTTATTTGCGTTACATCGCACATAAATTTATTGAGTGAACAGTGAACTCATATTCTGAGCCGTCCTCTGGATATAAAAAGTAATGCATTCGAAATAAATTGTAAAATAGCGTCCGAAATGTAATTTATTTTAAAAAAATTTTTCCAGTAAATGAAACAAAAATTAAAATTAAATTAAATTCAGTATCTGGGATCAGTAACTTTACAAATTTGAAAAACAAAACTACAAAAATTCCAAAATATTTTCTGTCAAAGCACAATTTGGTTTCCAAATTCTGCTCTTAGTTTTATGCCATGTATAAAAAAAAAAAAACCTTTTGGATGGATTGTCAAGAAATTTTATCATTTCCTCAAATAAGGGGCAGAAAATTGACATTATCGATGTTAATTGAAATTGAATTGGGGTGAAATGAATTAAAAAAAAAAATAGGCCCAACCGGTTTTTTTAAATTTTACTTATTTTTACATTAAAGACAGCAGTGCCTGGCATAGTTTTTTGCCTTTCCCTACCTGTAGAAAATAGACTCGACCAGATGAGACATATAAGGTAAGAAAGTAGTGTAGCTGTGCTATCAAGGAAACATAGGATTTAAAGTAGATAAATCATGTTTTGTATTAAAAAAATAGTTTGAAACGCTAAAATGGACTATATCACAGCAATAAATAAATCTACTCAAACTAGCGACAAAACATGCACTACTTTCACCCTGTGGTAGCAACTGTTCTCGGTTTTTCTCAGGCAACAGTAGCAAGGGTTATACCAGCAATATATAAAATTTTAGGCTGGCTGATATCAGTGACACAATAAAACTGAGCACCTTCAGGTGATGCCAGAACAAGACTAACAGCAACTGACTAGTAGGGTAACCAACCAGCAAAGGAGAACATTGCATCAAATCACATCCCAACTCAACCACTCAACCCATCAGTGAACACACTGTACAGCATATGATATGATTGATTGATATATATATATATATATATATATATATATATATATATATATATATATATACCTTCATGTTTTATAGTCATTGACCTGACAATATAGGCTTCGCAGATGACACTGTGTTTATGGCAGATACAGAAAGAAAACAGCAGGAACTTCTAATACTAGAAGTTTTTTTTTTTTTTTAAGCTTATCACCCCAAGCAAGGCTGGAGGCCACTAGCACGCAAGGGGTTACAGAAGGTTTGGAGGAAGAGCAGATAGGAGTGGTAAAGGAGAGGATGTGGAGAAAGATAGTGGATCGATCAAGGCAAGGGGGTTACAGAAGATTTAGAGCGAGAGCAGATAGGAATGAAAGGTGAAAGGATGTGGAGAAGGGAAGTGGATAGATCAAGGCAACTGGAGATGTCGATTGACGTTACACTTAAATAGTTGGAGATTGTATTTGTCAGGGAAACAGGAATAAGGATGGGAGTTCCACAGGCGAGATGTGCGAGACATGAAGCTATTGGAGTAGAAGAGACGTCTACATCTAACAGTTTCAACGGTGAAGGGGTGGGAACAGGATGCCAGCCTCGTAGGACGTTTAAATTCATGAGGCCTAGGGACCAGCGAAAGCAGCTCCTCGGAGCAATTACCGTAAAGGATAACAAGAAAAAAGAACTATCAGTTTTAGAAAGACAATGTATGGTCCTCGGTAAAAGGGACAGCTCAAGACTACAAAATAAAACAAGCACAGAAATTTAGCTATCTGGAAAGTGTTATAACAGATGATGGAGAAAGTGACACCGAAATCCAATAGTGAAAGATGCCTTCTGAAAGCTAAACAAAGTATTAAGAAACAAGAAAATTTCCGATAAATATAATGAGCAGTATTTACATTAGTCAGACTATTGTCCTCATCTTTGTCGCCATATTTGTCACAACGTTTCGGCCGTTGTATGCTCTGGCCTTCTTCAGGTGGTTGGAATTTCGAACCGAACCCTTTATTTCGATCACTGTTCTAGTTCCACGAGCCATGTTTGATGGATGTCAGTTATCAGTTATCTCCTGGTAATTTTCCCTCTGAAAGTTCTCCACTGCCTGAACCGGGTATTGAACTCACACTCTTTGGGTCTGTCACTGGATCTAACCAACACCTTTATCCACTGTACCATGTGTCCTTGAGGAAAATTACCAGGAAATAACTGATAACTGACATCCATCAAACATGGTTCGTGGAACTAGAACAGTCTACCCCAGTGATTGAAATAAAGGGTTCGGTTTGAAATTCCAACCACCTGAAGAAGGCCGGAGCATACAACGGCCGAAACGTTGTGACAAATATGGCAACAATGACAATAGTCCGACTAATGTAAATACTGTACATAATACCTCATCTCAGAAATATAGACAAATATAATGAGGATGGTAGTTTTGGAGAATTTGACACTCACAGGGTATATTGAAGGCAAGTAGAACAGAAGAGAACAGCGAGTAGCCTACCTAATGGTCATGATAATATCAGCCATTTCCTTATAAGGAAACATCCGGCATTCATCGACTGAGCAGCCAGTAATTGGTTGAAATTTTAAAATCTTTCACTTAAAAAATCTTTTCATGAAAATAGGTTTCTCAAGTCTGTTAGCTGTTATCATTCTTTCCAGTATTGATGGAGGTTTCCTTCCTAGCTTTTATTTGATATAGTATGGAATGTCAACATCTTGATTATGCCATTATTTTCTCTTCAAGTTACATGTGATATCCATTTTGGCTATTGCTGTTGTTGAAAGTCCTCAAGTGATGTGGCTTCTGTTATAAGGTACAGTTCTTTGTGATTCTGTAACGCCAATCCACAATATTCAAAGAAGGATGGTCTTTGCCAAGACTCTCAGGTTTCACTTGCTCAAAGCCATTTATTTTTAACCATTGATCTTAGGAAGCATTTGTATACAGCTGACAGTTTAGATATTTCTGAACAGGTTTGGCGCCATACATGAACTCTCTGTGAGAGTCTCGATGCTAGAACAGGGACTGGTAGGGATAGTAAGGGGGCACATTGCTTAGAGCTACAAAGGGTAGGAAGTTGTGGAGAGCCATTATTGCTCATATCCTGAAGGTACAGAGAACATAGAAGTCAACTGTTTGAACCACTAGGTAAATTTGTTATATTGGGGAAGAGGGTTAGAATAATCCAGAATTATGTAGCACCAATCCACAATGTTCAAAGAAGGATGGTCTTTGCCAAGATCCCCTGACTTCCCTTACTATCCATTTTAGTTGTTGCTGCTGTTGAAAGTCCTCAAGTGATTCCGTTTCTGTTATTTGGCACAGTTCTTTGTGATTATGTAGCGCCAATCCACAATGTTCAAAGAAGGAGGGTCTTTGCCAAGATCCCCTGACTTCCCTTACTATCCATTTTAGTTGTTGCTGCTGTTGAAAGTCCTCAAGTGATTCCGTTTCTGTTATTTGGCACAGTTCTTTGTGATTATGTAGCGCCAATCCACAATGTTCAAAGAAGGATGGTCTTTGCCAAGATCCCCTGACTTCCCTTACTATCCATTTTAGTTGTTGCTGCTGTTGAAAGTCCTCAAGTGATTCCGTTTCTGTTATTTGGCACAGTTCTTTGTGATTATGTAGCGCCAATCCACAATGTTCAAAGAAGGATGGTCTTTGCCAAGATCCCCTGACTTCCCTTACTATCCATTTTAGTTGTTGCTGCTGTTGAAAGTCCTCAAGTGATTCCGTTTCTGTTATTTGGCACAGTTCTTTGTGATTATGTAGCGCCAATCCACAATGTTCAAAGAAGGATGGTCTTTGCCAAGATCCCCTGACTTCCCTTACTATCCATTTTAGTTGTTGCTGCTGTTGAAAGTCCTCAAGTGATTCCGTTTCTGTTATTTGGCACAGTTCTTTGTGATTATGTAGCGCCAATCCACAATGTTCAAAGAAGGAGGGTCTTTGCCAAGATCCCCTGACTTCCCTTACTATCCATTTTAGTTGTTGCTGCTGTTGAAAGTCCTCAAGTGATTCCGTTTCTGTTATTTGGCACAGTTCTTTGTGATTATGTAGCGCCAATCCACAATGTTCAAAGAAGGATGGTCTTTGCCAAGATCCCCTGACTTCCCTTACTATCCATTTTAGTTGTTGCTGCTGTTGAAAGTCCTCAAGTGATTCCGTTTCTGTTATTTGGCACAGTTCTTTGTGATTATGTAGCGCCAATCCACAATGTTCAAAGAAGGATGGTCTTTGCCAAGATCCCCTGACTTCCCTTACTATCCATTTTAGTTGTTGCTGCTGTTGAAAGTCCTCAAGTGATTCCGTTTCTGTTATTTGGCACAGTTCTTTGTGATTATGTAGCGCCAATCCACAATGTTCAAAGAAGGATGGTCTTTGCCAAGATCCCCTGACTTCCCTTACTATCCATTTTAGTTGTTGCTGCTGTTGAAAGTCCTCAAGTGATTCCGTTTCTGTTATTTGGCACAGTTCTTTGTGATTATGTAGCGCCAATCCACAATGTTCAAAGAAGGATGGTCTTTGCCAAGATCCCCTGACTTCCCTTACTATCCATTTTAGTTGTTGCTGCTGTTGAAAGTCCTCAAGTGATTCCGTTTCTGTTATTTGGCACAGTTCTTTGTGATTATGTAGCGCCAATCCACAATGTTCAAAGAAGGATGGTCTTTGCCAAGATCCCCTGACTTCCCTTACTATCCATTTTAGTTGTTGCTGCTGTTGAAAGTCCTCAAGTGATTCCGTTTCTGTTATTTGGCACAGTTCTTTGTGATTATGTAGCGCCAATCCACAATGTTCAAAGAAGGAGGGTCTTTGCCAAGATCCCCTGACTTCCCTTACTATCCATTTTAGTTGTTGCTGCTGTTGAAAGTCCTCAAGTGATTCCGTTTCTGTTATTTGGCACAGTTCTTTGTGATTATGTAGCGCCAATCCACAATGTTCAAAGAAGGATGGTCTTTGCCAAGATCCCCTGACTTCCCTTACTATCCATTTTAGTTGTTGCTGCTGTTGAAAGTCCTCAAGTGATTCCGTTTCTGTTATTTGGCACAGTTCTTTGTGATTATGTAGCGCCAATCCACAATGTTCAAAGAAGGATGGTCTTTGCCAAGATCCCCTGACTTCCCTTACTATCCATTTTAGTTGTTGCTGCTGTTGAAAGTCCTCAAGTGATTCCGTTTCTGTTATTTGGCACAGTTCTTTGTGATTATGTAGCGCCAATCCACAATGTTCAAAGAAGGATGGTCTTTGCCAAGATCCCCTGACTTCCCTTACTATCCATTTTAGTTGTTGCTGCTGTTGAAAGTCCTCAAGTGATTCCGTTTCTGTTATTTGGCACAGTTCTTTGTGATTATGTAGCGCCAATCCACAATGTTCAAAGAAGGATGGTCTTTGCCAAGATCCCCTGACTTCCCTTACTATCCATTTTAGTTGTTGCTGCTGTTGAAAGTCCTCAAGTGATTCCGTTTCTGTTATTTGGCACAGTTCTTTGTGATTATGTAGCGCCAATCCACAATGTTCAAAGAAGGAGGGTCTTTGCCAAGATCCCCTGACTTCCCTTACTATCCATTTTAGTTGTTGCTGCTGTTGAAAGTCCTCAAGTGATTCCGTTTCTGTTATTTGGCACAGTTCTTTGTGATTATGTAGCGCCAATCCACAATGTTCAAAGAAGGATGGTCTTTGCCAAGATCCCCTGACTTCCCTTACTATCCATTTTAGTTGTTGCTGCTGTTGAAAGTCCTCAAGTGATTCCGTTTCTGTTATTTGGCACAGTTCTTTGTGATTATGTAGCGCCAATCCACAATGTTCAAAGAAGGAGGGTCTTTGCCAAGACTTCATTCACTCAAAGCCATTTTTAACCATTGATCTTAGAGCTACAAAGGGTGGGAACATAAAAGTCATTGATGCACAAGGGCATTATTTGTCTATATCTCTGAAATGAGGTATTATGATTACTTGCATTATTTACATTATTCAGACTGTTATCCTCATCTTTATTGCCATATTCACAACGTTTCAGCCGTTGTACACTCCGGCTTCCTTCAGATGATTGGAATTTCAAACCGAACCCTTTATTTTGTCCATTGTGGTAGATTATTCTAGTTCCATGTGCTATACCTCTTCCGGTGCCTCATTTTCTTTTAACTCTCCAAGTTTTGGTTCACCACTGCTGTGACCTGGTATTGAACTCACAAACTCTTTGGGTCTAGTCACTGGATTTAACCAATGTCTTTATCCACTGGGCCATATGTCCTCAATCTACTAGAAAAATCTACCCCGGTGGACAAAATAAAGGGTTCGGTTCAAAATACCAGGCACCTGAAGAAGGCTGGAGCATATAATGGCTGAAACATTGTGAATATGGCAATGAAGATGATAATAACAGTCTGAATAATGTAAAAAATGCAAGTAGGGCATTATTGTAGATATTATGATATCGGATACTGTGCCAGAATATATTGTCATCAGACTGAAGATTGGTACCAGAATTAAGGTCTTGCTGTGGGTGATTAGAAAGATATCATGACAAAAGAGAAACAAGCAATTGTACAGTTAGTGGGCAATGAGAATGCGATGTTGGAAAAATTGAAAACATTGGCATGATAGAAAAACAAACTGACTTTAAGAATGTCACAAAAAGAACAATTAAAAGTCTAATAAACAAAACAATATTCAATGCAGTGTTACAATATGAACAAAAAAATACGGAATATTTTTTTTTTAAATTATTTCATCCCAGACAAGGCAATAAAGCCACTAAGATGCAAGAGGTTACTAAGTCAACAAATCTGGGGGAAAAAGAAAAATATTGTTAAGGAAAGAGAACAATAAGAGAACACGAATGAAAAAAAAATGGAATGTGACGCTTAACATTGCATTTAAATTTTTGAAAATCAACATTAACTGGAATACAAGAAGCTGGAAGAGTTCCACATACAAGAAGTGTGAGAGAAGAAACTATTAGCATAGAACTTACGGTTGCATCTAGCAATTTCAACTGTAAAATGACGACACCTGGCTGCCAATCTGGTATTGTTTAAAAATGCATCTGTAAAATGATCGTGGTCACATCATCAGTGATGTTGTCCTGGGATCCTTAAGAGTTTCAGTTTTATCTAACATCAGACTCCTTCAGACAGGTTACTCTGCTAGTGATGATCAAATACCAACCTGTGACCCCCACAACAAGCTGTGTGAAAATATCAGTCAGAGAATACAAATGGCTTTAAAAGTGATTAAATTCATAAAGTTGACATACCAATATATATATAATAGTATGATTATTGGTTTTTGCTTTTAATTCTGAATATATAAATATTGCCATTTGTTGTAAGGAAGACAGAATCTCAAGAGAAACAAGATTTTGCAAGGTTATTGCAGGATAGGAACACGATGTCAGATATTGTGAAAAACTTGAACAGTAGTCACCAAACGATCAAAAATGAAATTGTAAACATTGGCAATAAAACAATTTGCTTTAAGATTGCCACAAAAGGAAGCATAAGAAAAATTAAAAATGTAATAGGCATGAAAAGTGGATTGACCAATGAGAAAATATTCAACACAGTGTTACAAATATAAACAGAAAGAAAAGAGGCAGAATATTATTTATAAGTGCCCAGTAGATGAGAAGAGGAGCCATTTTTTTTTTTTTTTTTTTTTTTCATATATTTATTTTTGGGATGAAATTTTATGACCACCCCCTCCACACACACACTAAGTTTATTATTTTTGCACTTTTTGACCCTCTAAATGATTTTCCCCCTCTTTTATTAATCCCTTTCAACATTTATTATACAGGTTGTCATTGACTTATGGCCACAATTGGTTATAACTGACAGGTCGTAACTTAGCCTGTAATTCATTTTGCAATCTTTTTATCTTTCTTAGTCATTATTGTATTTTTTTTATAATTTTTATGGTTTCTTTACGTTTGATACAATTTGTAACATCTCTCTACACATTGTACTCCGTTTATATAGACATCAGTTCTGGAATAGGCATGATTAATTAGCTTCTCAAACAAAGAACTTCCTGTTATATAACCCAGATGGTTGTCAATTTTTTCAGTTTTGGTCTAGAATTTTAAGTTTCCTAAATTTACATTGAAATCAATGTAAATACGACAGATAGGTTGCTAAAAAAAAAAACTCTACATGTACCAAAAAAACCTGTAGACTTCCTTGGGGGTTATGGAAGTTATATGCTAGTGGGGTCATTTATGCTAAATTATACTGAATCTTACTTAGTTTAATTTGAGTCCAAATTCTTTTGAGGCACTCCTTATAAGTATTTTATGGGTTTAAATTAATTTTTTTCCATCAGATTAACCACTCTCCCATATTTTTCTACTTCTGGTATCTCTACTCCTTCATTTTCGTTTTCATTATGCCTCTTAATTCCTTGAGGAACATAGGGCCGCAACACCACCTCTCCAACAAACACGGTTCCGGGTGATCCTCTTCAGCTCAGCCCATGTCATGCCAGCTGTCTTCCTGGAGGATTTTTACCAGTATGTGTCATATGCTCCACTTTGGAGGACTCTTCCTTGGCCAAGTCATTGTTTGAAGATATCGTTGAGGTTTCTGTAACAACCGAGTTTTTAAGTGAGTAGGTTGTTAACCTTCTGCACAACCCCCAAACTGGAGGACCAGGGTGTGTCTTTCATCTGGATCCTATCCCACAGACCTGTTGAGCATGGTTGGACATGCTAAGGGCCAAAACCCCCACCCACATAGCTCTGGGGGGTCATTGAAGCATGCAAGCCATCCTACCATGTCAAGGCAACACACCATCAAGACAGATCTCTACTCCTTCTCTCAGGATTATTAAGCCTCTCAAAGCCTCAAGTCACCAACCACTTTCCATGCATTAATATGACTCAACAAAGGCTACTACCCTGTTACATTGTGGTTGAAATCTAATAGAGATTTTGCTTAACGTATCTCTATTGCATTGCATAGTTTGATGATACAATACTCCCTAACCAATACTCCTTGCTGAGTTGACATTAGAATATACCAAGCCAGACTACATTGAGCCATTTTAATGTTTTGTTATTTGAGACTCCTCCTGTATACAGCTCATGTTGACAGGCTGTGATTTTTGGGGAAGGTTTACTTCGCTATAGTTTTGAATTGAGATCTCTCTTTCACCTAGACTAGTTGCCAACCATGGCTATAGAGTTCAGCCTGCTCTGTTATTTAATCCATAGCTGAAGGAGAAGAGGTAGATTCATATCTTTACAAAGAGTATTTGCACATAAGTGAATGTAATGAACTCAGCACTCTGGTTTCACATTCTTGAGCCACTAATCTTTAAAAGCACACGTACATCCCAGTTTTAACGCTAGAACACTAACCATGGCTATATAGTACCCAGCGCAAATTTTCCTATTTTTAATTACAATTTTCAGTACCTGATTATCTTACTTAAATAATATGTTTTTCAGTTCCTATTAATGTTAACTCAAAGTACAAAGTTTGAAGAGCCTGCATGTAAAATATTTCAAATAAAGATTTATATTTAATATTTCTTTTTGATATTTTCAAAATCAGGTATGATATATAGTAGTGGTGTAACTTTAATTGATGCTTAGTGTTCTAGGGTTAGAAGCACACATGCAACCCAGTTTTAATCATGCTAATCCCCCTGTCCATCAGTTAAGCTCATTTCTTGGTATTGTTTTTTTTTCCAGAATGCAGATATAACAATGTTAGATGAAGCTCAAGAAAACAAAGTGAAGTGCCTTCACAAAAAACTTTACAGATCTTTTAAGACATTGCAGGAGTGTATCCCTGTGATGCAAACGTGCATAAACAAAGAGGAGAGTCTACTGAAGGAATTGTGCATGTTATGTGAACAATACAGAGAATGCCAAGTGGCAAATGTGCAAAGGTTGCAGTTACCTGCACAAGTCGCTGACGTCAAGTCCAAAATTCTTCATATGATTGTTGAACGAATAAATGATCAGCTCAAAGAAATTCGAGTTGTTATGTAAGTAAAATCTTTAACTATCTACACTACATCAGATTTGAATGAGGTTTTAGAATTGAATAAATTATAATTTGAATGAAGTTTTAGAATTGAATAAATTATAATTTGAATGAAGTTTTAGAATTGAATGAATTATAATTTGAATGAAGTTTTAGAATTGAATGAATTATAATTTGAATGAAGTTTTAGAATTGAATAAATTATAATTTTTTGAGTGAAGTTTTACAATTGAATAAATTATAATTTGAATGAAGTTTTAGAATTGAATAAATTATAATTTAAATGAAGTTTTAAAATTGAATGAATTATAATTTGAATGAAGTTTTAGAATTGAATAAATTATAATTTGAATGAAGTTTTAGAATTGAATAAATTATAATTTTTTGAGTGAAGTTTTACAATTGAATAAATTATAATTTGAATGAAGTTTTAGAATTGAATAAATTATAATTTGAATGAAGTTTTAGAATTGAATAAATTATAATTTTTTGAATGAAGTTTTACAATTGAACAAATTATAATTTGAATGAAGTTTTAGAATTGAATAAATTATAATTTTTTGAATGAAGTTTTACAATTGAACAAATTATAATTTGAATGAAGTTTTAGAATTGAATAAATTATAATTTTTTGAGTGAAGTTTTACAATTGAATGAATTATAATTTAGTTGAAGTTTTAGAATTTCTATCAAGTCAGTTTTGCAGTTCAAAAGGATCATTTTGATCAAATTGAAACTTTTTACTTGGAATTTTTAAAATAAGCTGGGGTGGTGGTGGATTTTTTTTTCATAAATTAATAAGTGTGGATGGGGATAGATACAATTACAAAGCAGAGTGAAAAAAAGAAAGATTCTTAATATAATATGGAGATACACCTGTGTCTAGAGAAGCCATGTTTAGGTCTCCAGATTCAAAACGTGCTGGATTCATCCAAGTCCCAGACAAATACATATTCCATGATTGGGAAAACGTGGACTGAGTTTGTGTCAGAAATAGAAATTTCTGTTTCTGACATGAACTAAGTCCACACTAGGGTTGAAAAGACAGATGACTGATATTTTCATCTGATGAAATAGGCTATTCCCCATATGAGGTGATTTTGGATTTTATTGTTTATTAATTATTTGCCTTGTAATAATAAATACATTGAGCACTTTTTGTGGATCAGTTTTAATATTTTATATTACTAAGATCCACTTGGATTATATACCAACGGATTTGTTGCCTTTACTATATATATATATATATATATATATATATTTACTTGGATTGATGTGAGTTTGTGACCCTGGGTTTCATGCTAGTTGCAATCATCATACAAACTGATTAATTTTTTTAATTTTAGGTTTATATATGGTTGCGTATATTGGTGTTTTTATGGTAGTGGGAGGAAAAATTGTCATCGGAATAGTTTTCTCGCACACACATATATGCATATGCACGTGTGTTCACACATCTTCTATTCCTTTGTTTTTTTTATGATAGGGTCTGTGTAAGACGATGGTAGGTAAAATTGTTATTATTTTAATTTTTAATTTAAAAAAAAACTGTTTTGTTATTATTTTAAAGCTGGTTATTTGCTTGTTTTTGGTTATTGCACTTTTGTAAATGGTAGAAACTTCAGTTTATAATACTTATTAGTATTTAATTAAATTAATCAGTTTGTCTGACGATCGCAAATAGCGTGAAACCGAGCGTCACAAACTCACATCAATCCAACTGAATATGTTAGCTCTATCACTAATATTGAGCGCTTCCCAATAAGTACCGCGCATATATAATATATAAATAATATATATAACAAATTTCTTATATATATATATATATATATATATTCATTTATATTTATATACATACATATTTTATTTATATATATATATATATATATATATATATATATATATACACACACACGTTCTAGTCATCTGAACATGGACATCACAAGAGCATGAAATTTGAGTAACAACTCGAGTTATCCTTCATTAAGTGTTGACAATATGAAGTGTTTTCACTCCATGTTGAGCACTTTAATTTACTGTGTAGGTAGGCGTTTGCTTTTAGTCTATTTTTCTTTTCTTTTTTCTTTCAATGATTGTGATTTTTTTCTTGTCTAAGGTTTCTTGTCTAGGTCTTTTGGCAAATTGTCTGTTAGTCACACCAACATTGTTAGGTTTTTGTTATATATGAAAGATTATATAGGCTATAATGTATAGTTATATAATTATATAGGCTATTAGATATATATGAAAGATTATATAGGCTATAATGTATAGTTATATAATTATATAGGCTATATGATATATATGAAAGATTATATAGGCTATAATGTATAGTTATATAATTATAAAGGCTATATGATATATATGAAAGATTATATAGGCTATAATGTATAGTTATATAATTATATAGGCTATATGATATATATGAAAGATTATATAGGCTATAATGAATAGTTATATAATTATAAAGGCTATATGATATATATGAAAGATTATATAGGCTATAATGTATAGTTATATAATTATATAGGCTATTTGATATATATGAAAGATTATATAGGCTATAATGTATAGTTATATAATTATATAGGCTATATGATATATATGAAAGATTATATAGGCTATAATGTATAGTTATATAATTATAAAGGCTATATGATATATATGAAAGATTATATAGGCTATAATGTATAGTTATATAATTATAAAGGCTATATGATATATATGAAAGATTATATAGGCTATAATGTATAGTTATATAATTATATAGGCTATATGATATATATGAAAGATTATATAGGCTATAATGTATAGTTATATAATTATATAGGCTATATGATATATATGAAAGATTATATAGGCTATAATGTATAGTTATATAATTATATAGGCTATATGATATATATGAAAGATTATATAGGCTATAATGTATAGTTATATAATTATATAGGCTATATGATATATATGAAAGATTATATAGGCTATAATGTATAGTTATATAATTATATAGGCTATATGATATATATGAAAGATTATATAGGCTATAATGTATAGTTATATAATTATAAAGGCTATATGATATATATGAAAGATTATATAGGCTATAATGTATAGTTATATAATTATAAAGGCTATATGATATATATGAAAGATTATATAGGCTATAATGTATAGTTATATAATTATATAGGCTATATGATATATATGAAAGATTATATAGGCTATAATGTATAGTTATATAATTATAAAGGCTATATGATATATATGAAAGATTATATAGGCTATAATGTATAGTTATATAATTATATAGGCTATATGATATATATGAAAGATTATATAGGCTATAATGTATAGTTATATAATTATAAAGGCTATATGATATATATGAAAGATTATATAGGCTATAATGTATAGTTATATAATTATAAAGGCTATATGATATATATGAAAGATTATATAGGCTATAATGTATAGTTATATAATTATATAGGCTATATGATATATATGAAAGATTATATAGGCTATAATGTATAGTTATATAATTATATAGGCTATATGATATATATGAAAGATTATATAGGCTATAAAGGTATAAAAATCAACAAAGAAAAGAAAACTGGATCAAATGAATCAATGATGTTTTTTTCTAATAGTAAACTTCTCTTTTCCAGGTCCGAATACCAAAAGTTGTTTGACAGAATTCATGAATCTAAAATGCGAACCTTTAAAGATTTACCCCAAATCAGCTACCTGATTCGACCAAATTGGATATATCCAACTTTTGCAGTCATGTTGGAATGGGTAGATGACTCAGAAAAAGAAGTTTATGCTCAGTATCCTTTGCTCATTTTTTTTTATCTTATTGCGAACATTGTGACTTGACGATGATCTGTTTTAATGATCAATTTTAAACTGAAAAGTTAGTGTATGCCAGTTACATACAAAGACTAGTAGTCGGTCATTAGGTTGATCACTTTTAATTCTATTGTTGATCTTTATTTTTCAATCTAGTTGTATTTAATGCCAAGCAATTCAATAAGCAATCCAGATTTATCTCCCTTGGATACAACTTCCTCTGAGGCATGATGGTTATAAAGAAAATTTGCTTTTTTTTTTTTAACAATTATATTCACCCTGTGCAAGGCTCAAGAGCCACTCGAGGTAGTGGATTAAAGAGTAAGTGACACCACCCCAAGCAAGGTGATAATGCCACCAAGAGGCAAGGGGCTACCAGAAGTGAAAGAGAAGAAAAATAATTTATAGGGAACTGGTAACTCAATCCTAAACAGGAAACAAGGAATAAACCTCTTCTCCTGTTCAAAAGACCTAGGAGGAGTGGGAACTGGTCGATAGGTGTGCCTCTCGTCATGAAACTAACCATTTCTATCATAGTATAGTCAGCTAAGAGGAGCAAATTATTATTTTTATTATTTTATAGGCTAGAAGGCTACTACAGATAGCATATACAAATATATAGCTCATCATAAGCAATCATTTAAAATTCAAGTCTCTGTAGTGAATTCTTCTGCTTCAAAATCCTATTGGCATCAAATCTCAAAAGAACTGAGGATACCATGGGAAAATAAAATAAAATCAATAAATAAAATAATAAATATGAATAAAAAAAGAAAAAGAAATACGTTTTTCCCCTTTAACACTGTGGACATATTTGTACATGTTCACAAAAATAGCCTGCTGCCAGTGTACATTACAGTTCAAAAGTTTGAGGCCACCCCTGGTAATTTTTTAAATTGGCCCAAAAAGTAGTAGTTTTCTACTTTAAATGAGACAAAATTATTATACATGGTTAAAATAAATGTGAGACATTTTTTTTTTATTAGAAATTTTATTATGACAAAAAGAAAAAAGCCTTTTATGATTAAATTTTACTCTCATCAAAATATCCTCCTTTAGCCTTGATTACTTCAGCACAAATATTTTGGCATTCATTGCAAAAGTTTCTCAAAGTATAAGTTTGATAATTGATTCCATCAAGGACACATGGCACAGTGGATAAAGGTGTTAGTTAGATCCAGTGACAGGACCCAAAGAGTGTGAGTTCAATACCCGGTTTAGGCAGTGGAGAACTTGGAGAGGGGAATTAACAGGAGTTAACTGATAACTGACATCCATTAAACATGGCACGTGGAACTAGAACAGTCTACCCCAGTGAGTGAAATAAAGGGTTCAGTTCGACATTCCAACCACCTGAAGAAGGCTGGAGCGTACAACAGCCGAAACGTTGTAATAAATATGACGACAAAGATGAGTACAATAGTCCAAATAATGTAAATAATGATTCCATTCTTTTTTCAATGACACTTTTTTTCTTTTTTTTTTCACTCTTCTATCTAGTTGGTAATTTTGGGGGTGGCTTCAAACTTTTGAACTGTAGTGTATATGTACATTTTTTTTAATCATTTCACTCCAAGCAAGGCAATAAAGCCACTAAGACTCAGTATGAAAGTATATGAGAAAAAATAAAAACATTAAGGAGAGAGAACAATAAAAAAACAGAAATTAAAATGATGATCTTAGATAACCTGTCTGATATAAATGCCACATATTATTTTGTGGTATGACTCTAAAGAATGAATGGCATGAAATAATTAGATTTATTTGTCATATAATCACTTTTTTCCATGAAGCATTACTTGTTTACTGTCTAATAGTAGTAGTAGATGTAATAGTCTTTAAGTTGTTTGAATTTTTAAATGTCATATTTTCATTATTAATTTTAATTGATTTTTCAAGATGGAAAACTAGTCAAAATGAACATTGCAATAGTTTTATCCAACATATTCAGGTTATGTAAAGATTAAATTATTTTCTATATATTGCCCAGTGGATAAAGGTGTTATTCAGAGCCAGTGACTTGGCCCAAAGAGTTGTGAGTTCAATACATGGCTACATCAATGGTGAACAAAAACCTGGAGAGTTGAGTTAAAGGGAAATAACTGAGACATCCGGAAGAGGCTTGGCACATTGAACTAGAACAATCTAACCCGGTGCATAAATAGAGGGTTCAGTTAGAAATTCCATTCACCTGAAGAAGACTGGAGTGTACAACAGCCGAAACGTCATGAATATGGCAATGAAGATTAAGACAACAGTCTGAACAATTTAAATAATGTAAATGATATATAAAAATTTCTAAAGATATTCTTTAGTAATTAATTGAATGAAAAGACTAAAAAAAAAGAAATATACAATAATGTTTAGGTTTAAAGTGATAACAGGAGGATATAGGTCAGAGATGGCGGACATTGAATAAAACATTTTGCATAGATAGTAGCATATTTCATTCTTGGAAGGGACCTCTTCAGACTAATAACAGTTTTATTGATGGAAAAAGGTAAAGATACCAATGCAACAAGCATTGGTTACAGTTTACATCAAAGCATCAAAGATACAGAGATGCTCAGCCTTTAAATTTAAATGTTGATGTCCTATGTATCTAGTTTTAAATGTTTAGCTCTTTAATGTTTTTATTTTTAAAAATTTTATCATGGTATTTAATTATCACCCATTGTATTAGTATTAATTTTGTGAGGAATGGAAATATGTTGTACAATTCCTTATCTTTCTCTAGGCTTTGTCTAAAATATGAATTTTTGGACACTCTGAATTATAAGGATGAAGAACTTTGGCAGAAATGTACGAAGACATGGATTGAGGCTGATACTAAAATTCTTGAAAAATTTGGAGGTAAATTTTTTGAAGATCTTTAAATTGGTTCTCATATCATTAAGCCTATCACAGTCTCTCTCCCATCAAATGCAGAAAACATGCTACTATCTAATCCACCAAATGAATATTTACTTTGTTTAGTCTGGCACAAGGTCACAACAGTACAACCATGTAAGGATCAAATGCCCTACATCAGTTAGTTTATGAAACCAACCATGACAAATTAAGCACTCTATCTGAATCTGATTTTCTTAATTAAAAACTGATATTAAACTGAATCTGATTTTCTTCAATCTATTCTCAGATGCAAACAACCTTCACCAATGTTATTGAATATATTCTTGTTTATAAGTAAATATTTATATATTTCTATTTAAATATATAAATCATGCATAAATAACATTGAATAAAATATTACGCATAAATAATATTTAATAAAACATTTTGCATAAATAACATGGAGTAAATCATTTTGTATAAATAATATTATATAAAACATATCACATGAATAACATTGAATGAAACATTTCCCATAAATAACATTGAATAAAACATTATTGTATAAATAATACTGAATAAAACCTTTTGCATAAATAACATTGAATAAAACATTTTGCATAAATAACATTGAATAAAACATTTTGCATAAATGACATTGAATAAAACATTTCACATAAATTACATTGAATAAGACATTTTCCTTAAATGACATTGAATAAAACATTTTGCATAAATAACATTGAATAAAACATTTTGTATAAATTAAATTGAATAAAACATTATTGTATAAATAATACTGAAAAAAACCTTTTGCATAAATAACATTGAATAAAACATTTTGCATAAATGACATTGAATAAAACATTTTGCATAAATAACATTGAATTAAACATTTTGTATAAATTAAATTGTATAAAACATTTCCCCTAAATAACATTGAATAAAAAATTATTGTATAAATAATACTGAATAAAACCCAATGCATAAATGACATTAAATAAAACATTTTGCATAAGTGACATTGAATAAAACATTTTGCATAAATGACATTGAATAAAACATTTTGCATAAATGACATTGAATAAAACATTTAACATAAATAACAATGAATAAGACATTTCCTTTTTTTCTGTGTTTAAAATGAGATCGAAATCTGAAATTTATGAGCACTGCTTTTTTGTGTTGAAACGTATTACCTCCCTTTAATAAGATTACTCATAGCTGGTCACCTGTTTCAGTAGCTGCCTGTTAGGGGTTAAGACAGCGTTTCTCAACCTTTTTTAAACTCAACTATAATTTGAGAAAGTGAAAGTTTCACTGAAATATGGTGGGAGATTTACAAATTTTCATCTGGAATCAATAAATACGAAATTTAAGCAAATTGGTCACAATATATGTAAAGAAAAAGATTGTGTTAGTTAACCTATATCAGAGATGGCAAACCTTTATAATTGCTGGGTCATTTTTGGGACTTTAAAATTTTTCTTAAACATAAATGGGTCACTCATATACTTACCGATATTTTTTTTAATGAGAAACTTGATGCCACATCTTAGTTACTAAAGTTTTAATTTGAGGTTCATACTTAGTTTTCTACAGCTAAATACATTCAACACTCTTATCCATACCAAGGCAATTCCTGGGGTTTCATTTTATATAGTTTATGACAAATCATATTTCATGATGTTATTTCACTGACTCTTTCTGGGTCACTAAAATGTTGATGGTGGGTCAGTTTATGACCTGCGAGTCAGTGGTTTGCCATTTCTGACCTATATCCTCCTGCTATCACTTTAAACCTGTTTCACAGGCTTTTTTTACTTCAGCGCACACTTGTAGGATAACTGAAACTCTTGGCACGTACTTTAAATTTTAATAAAGAAAAATTAGTCATGAATTTGAAAATAGGAAAATAATAAAGAAGTCTCCTGAAATAAGTGTTTATTTTGATTCTTCAGAAAATTCAAATAGAAAAACTGTGAAATTTTTATTGGTACTGCTAGTATACCTAATTATTTTGTATAAATTTTTATTTCAAATTATTTTTATGTTTTTCTTCTTTTTCAGAACGACTTGCTCATCTTCAGGATTTCCTTGTTGATACCTAGTTTCACATGACTCATCAGAATGCATTTCTTTATTCCTACCTCACACTAATCTGACAGTCAAGGACTATTTCATCTACAGTTGGAATAAAAAAATGAAGGAAAAAAAACAAGCAAAAAAATGACAATAAAAATATTAAAAAATGTTAAAAAAAATCTGTGATTCTTTGAGAGTCAGGAGACATCCAAATCCAGAGTGTTGTAATAAAAGCAACCAAATTTGGTAATAATTTCCAAAAAAGGGGGACATTATGAACTGAAAAGGACTTGGCCAGACTCACCCTCTTGGACTTGTTGACATGATTTATACACTGCGATTTTTCAGCAGTATTGTTAACAGCAACTACATAATAATAATAATAATAATAATAATAATAATAAAGATAACAGTTGTTATATTGGGTTTGTACAAAAATAATTGCAGTTTCAGTTATTTCAAACTTTGTTTCTTATTTTGGAATAAACTATTCAAAACACATTTATTAAATATACCATTTTAAAGTTGACTATGAAAAAGCATTTAATTCTGTAGAACACTCAGCAGTCTTAAACTCACCATGAGAGCATAATATAGACAAAAATTATGGATAATGTATTGAGAATATATGGAAAAGCAGTATTGCAATAATTCAAATGCATAAAGAGGTTAATAAAGATTGAAAAATTAGTGAGACAGGGAGATACAATTTCATTTAATCCTATGCTTTAAAAATATCTTTGGGAAGATGAACTGGAAAAGAATGTGAGTAAACATGAACAAATTAACTTTCTACAATTTGCTGACATTTCACTAATAAGAGAATAATTTTACTAATTTTAATAACATTGGAATGCATTACCAGAAATGTTAAATGATATGAATAGAGAAAGTCTCAGTGTAGTCTTAAAAAATGAACAAAAATAAAACAAAAGTTCCTAAAAATTGAGGATGAAGAACTGGAAGAAATCCAGAAATACATCTCTTAAAAAAGTTCTAAATATAACAATGTATAACAATAGTTTCACAATTATTTAATAAAAGTAAGGATATATTGAAAAGCAGCTTGGTATTATACTTAGTAAGCAATGTATATTTGGTTGTCAGTTAAATTCATTCATTTTTTTTCCATTTATTTTAATTCTATTATCAACGATTTTAACAAATCGCTTAATAATGTATCTACCTTTATTGTTCACAATTTCTTGTCAAGGTTCCACCAGATTTTGAAGAATTCATCTAGCTATGTTTTCAACTCCATGTCGTTGAACAAAACACCTTGCAGACTGTTGAAAAGTGACCGAAGAAGGTGATATTGTGAAGGCACTAAACCAGGAGTATTCGGTGGGTGTAGTAGAACTTACCAACCAAGTTCTTGAATAATATTGTTGGTCAAATTAGAGACGTTGTCATGTTGAAGAAACACACCAGCTGTGCCGTTGCAGCTGGATTGCCTTGTTGAGTCGATGCATTTCCTGAATGTAATGCTCTGCATTGAGCAGGTGGCTGTTCTCAATCATTTTGTAGTTGATTGGCTATTCCCAGTCCCAGCAAATGCAGATCACTACCATGCATGGATGCAGCTCTAGCTTGGCTCGAGGTAATGTTTGCTTGTGAGGACTTGGCCATTCTTTCATATTTTGACATAATGATAAGATAATCAATAGGAAATGTATAACACTCTAACATGTTTCATTTTTATTAAAGCTTCGTCAGAGATTGAGAGAATGCATGCAAAAAGACAGAACTTACGTTTCTTATTAATTCTTCATCATATCATCCTGTCAGATTCCAATCCATATTTGATCTGCATTGTATCTATAATTCATATTGACATAAATACATCATTTTTTTATTCCTGGTGTTGATGCAGTAAATAAATTTTTGTTCGTTTTCCTGAGTGAGTTCTTGTGTCAAATGAGCAAACTGGCAATGATGGAGGAGTGGTGGGGGTTTGTCTCTTTTGTTTAAATTGGCATCCATGCATCGATTTTTTTGGACGTCACCCATCGAGCAACGGTATCACGAGCATCCCGTCTGCTGGGCTAATTCCATAGTGGATTGGCACAGATCCATGAGCTCATTAAATCGGTCATCATTGAACTGAATCAGCTGCCCAGAACACAGAGAGTCTGCAAGGTTGAAATTTCTCTTCTTGAAGTGTGAAAAGCATTTCTGTGTAGATCTTTCTATAATAGCGCCTCTCCACACACGGTACACATTTCTTGTTAGATTGTTTGGTAGATTTGGAACCGTGATTGAAAGTGAAGAGGGCCAGGTGTCAAGAATCCTACTTGGCGCTCCATTGTCATATGGCTGAAAAGAGGTAAAATGAAATCAATTATAGAGCTACAGAATATAAAAAAAACAAACAAAAAAAAACACAGGTAAAAATAATTTGCATTTAATTTAATTCTTCTATGTGCCGTGTCCCTTCAAGACGTGGGCAATCATGGTATTGTTGGTCTGTTGGTTGGTATCCATCTCGACGATGCACTAGTAGACTATATTGTCAGGGTGAGATGATTGTGAAAATTCATGATCAACCACTCCTAGGTCATATGGGCTCTGTGGGAGGTATCAATTGAGGGCTTGACAATTGTGTCCAGCACCTCAATGGAGGTAGTAGTATTAACATTGATACTGAGGATACGTGAAAAATTGGGATGGCGGGACATGTCCCTCAACTTGGGTATCTTTGTGGAATATGCGGAGAGTAAGATGAAGTTCGCCGGCATGCTTGGAGTAGTTCTCGTTCATGTTGGCCAATACGTCCACAATAGTGGCCTTCAAAGAGTCCTCTCATTGTTCTTTCTATCGACAACGCACTTCTTCTATGTACCGTGTCCCTTTTGAACGTTTGCAATCATGGCCCTCCACAATTTTTTGTCTTTTGCAGTGCTTAATAAATTTTGTCTTCTTGTTATCTCTCTTAAATCTTGTTCCGCCATCCATTTACTCAAGTTTCGCTGGGTAAGTTATGCATTGTTTTCCTCTGTCTCTCTTAGCTGTAATCTGTCCTGTGAGTATCAAATTTTCCAAACCTTCATCTTATGTGTTTTAGAAATTTCAACTCTTCCTAATGTTAAGTACAAGTGCCCTTTTTGTTTCCATTTTCTCTAAAACTTCGTTGTTGCTCATATGTTCGGTTGATTGTATTCTCAGCATCCTTCTGTAGAACCATATTTCTGTTGCTTCAAGTTTCTTAATTCACTGCCACCAGAGAGCTAGGAGCTACTTCTGGTCATATGGGTTATATAGAAGGGACCACAGTTCTACTGGAATAGGTAGAGCAACCCCTATGATCCAGGACTTCACCACTGTTTCCAGCATTAATCCTGGGGCGCAGCTGGAAGAAGTGGCATGACAAGGCTTTCATTGCACATGATCCTCAACATCATCACAGACAACGTGAACTTCGTGTGCATCATTGTGGGTAGTTCTGGGGGAGGGTCTGCACAGAACAACCCTCGTTTCGCCTATTCAGCTGGTCACTTTCAAAAAGCTGTATATCTATGGGTCAATGTGATTGGCTGCTTGTGGAACGAGCACAGTGTGTCTTTTCACTTACCCTGTCAAATTGGAAACTGATTTGTTAATGTTTTCAATACCCCTGAAGGAAAACGATAATATTTAAATTTGGAGCATTCTGCACAACAGTACGTCATCTTTGGTACAAGACGTTAGCAGCTACTTGGAGCATTATATGACACTAAAACAGATTGGTCGACGCGTAAAAAATAGGAAGACATTTTCAGAAATAATTTTTGTACATTAGCATTGGCTGCGACACATAAAATAGAAAAAATGCAGTGACTGATACGTAGAACAAGTGAAAAATGTAATCACTGATACATAGAACGAAAAAAAAGCAGTCTGTGATACATTGAACAAGAGAAAAATTTAGTCTCTGATACATGGAACAAGAGAAAATGCAGTCACTGATATACAGAGCAAGAAAAAATTCAGTCTCTGATGCATAGAACAAAAAGAAAAAAATGCAGTCATTGATACATAGACCGAGAGATCAATGCAGTCTCTGAGACATAGAATAAGAAAAAATGCAGTCTCTGAGACATAAAACAAGAGAAAAATGCTGTCTCTGGTATATAGTATAGAGAAAAAAATGCAATCTCTGATACATAGAACAAGAGAAAAAAAAAAGACAGGACTTCAACATATTAAATTTATTAATATGATATCGAAATACATTTAATAGTTTTAACAATTCATTTATTAGTACACTGAATGACAGTTAATTTGCCAGAAGAGGGAAGACATTCCTCTTAAACGTGGTTAATTTCTATTAACTGAATTTCAGTACATGTACTTAAGCAGTTCATAATATTTTGTTATATTCGAATAGGTCTATTTGATAATTAGACAAACCGTAGTGTATTCGCTGTTTTACTTGATTTTCTTAAGGAAATTCAACCGGAAATTCAATAAATTTTCAGATAACAGACTTTCAGAACGAACAATGAATTAACAATAGCAAAATGACATAGGAAACTTATTATTGGTCCAGATTCATAACCTAGCTTTAATTTGAAACATCCCTTTAATGCAAACATTGCCCTGCAGGAAAAAAAGTTTCTTTTCCATTCAAATAATAGTATTGTTATGATCCAGAATAATGATGATATTTCATTATTCTAAAAACAACCTTTCCAAGCAAGGCGTGAGTACCACTAGCACGCAAGGGGTTTCAGAAAGTGGGAGGAAGAGTAAAGAGACGTGAAAGAGGACAGTATGAAGGGAAGGACAGGGAATAGATCAAGGCATCTGGAGATGTCGATTGACATTGCATTTGAATAGTTGGAGATTATAGCTATCAGAAAAGCAAGTAAGAGGAAGGGAGTTCCACAGACGGGAAGTGCAATGAAGCTATTGGAGTAGAAGAGAGAAACCGTTTCGACAGTGAAAGGGTGGGACTGCGGTGCCGACATAGTGGTACGTTTAAATTCATCCAGTTTCGGAAATAGTGAAAATAGCTCGTCGGAGTAGTTACCGTGAAAGTAGTTGTAGAAAAGACAGAGGGAGGTAGATGACACGCCTGTGAGAGAGCGACTGTAAACTAGATGCCAGATCAGGGCCAACCACACTGCATATCCGTCTCTGGATTTTGTCGAGGGCTCTAAGACGAACAGCAGGGGTTCCAGACCATATATGACAGCAATGTTCCAATATACCTACATACAAGTGTTTTGATATTATATAGATAGATATTGTTTCAATAAATTACCATCCATTGTTAATGCTTCATGTGGCTTCTTCAGCCTGAATAATTACGTCGGGATTCGTATTTTGGTTTGTTTTACGGCATATCAATCTCAATCGGTTATTTAATGCCGACAATATTTTGGGGGATAGGTTCGTATGAATAGAATATGTATTCTTTGTAAGAAATCAGTTTGTAGATCAGGTTTCATTGACGTATTTTTGTAAAGAGAGTTTTTGTCAAGAGTCAAATGTATTACTGGTAATATATTTTTTCAAAAAATGTATTGCTGGTAATTAACCTACAGCTGGGGCGGAAAAGAGGTGGATTCATGCCTTTCCCAATGGGTATCTACACGTAAGTAAATATAACGGACCAAATGGGAATTGGAACTCAGCTCATCGATTCACAATTCCGAGCCATTATCCTTTACATCACCTGTACATCTAAGCTAACAGCACCTGGCATTTCCCAAGCGGTCACCCATCTACTGACCAGGCTCGATGTTGTTTAATTTTGATGGTCGTACGATAACTGGTGTTCCAACGTGATGTGGCCGTACGCCTTACAGATAAGTATTTCAACCTCTATGTTGTTTTGTATTTATAGCTTCTGCAATTTTGTTTTTGTTTTTAATTCCGTTCGTCTAATCCCGTCTTTAACTTACTTTTCATACATCCCTTTAATACAAGCAAATTGATATGGAAAGAAAGGCAGACATATCGAGAAATGAGTGCATTCAGTTGCATGGATATTAGTTTGTAACCCTGGGTTTCCCGCCATTGCTATCATCAGACAAACTGTTTTTTTTTTGTTTTTTGTTTTTATAATGGATCTATTTATGCTTATTTGTATTTGATTATTTGCGTGTGGTGGACAGCGGAATTTTCTTCTGTGCTTGTTTGGGCTGGCACTCTCACATACATAGACACACATACATACAGGCGTATGCATTTTAGTTCGTACAAACACACCCATATAAATAATCTGATGTTAAAATGCATACGCCTGTATGTATGTGTGTCTATGTATGTGAGAGTGCCATCCCAAACACAGAAGAAAATTCCCCCATCCACCACACAAACTAATATCCATACAACTGAATATGTTAGCTCTATCACAGATATTGTGCACTTTCCACTAAAGAGCGCGCATATATATATATATATATATATATATATATATATATATATATATATATATATATATATATATATGAATATATATATCTGAATATATATATCTGAATATATATATATATATGTGTGTGTGTGTGTGTGTGTGGGCAGATAGATAGTATCGTCAGATAGATATGTACAATTAGACAACGACATTTCAACTCCTTGTAGGTCATTTAATAATAGATAGATAGATAGATAGATAGATACGGAGAGTTAAGAGAGAGAGAGAGAGAGAAGCTTAGATAGATAGATAGATAGATAGATAGATAGATAGATAGATAGATAGATAGATAGATAGATAGATACGGAGTTGAGAGTTAGAGAGAGGGGGATAGATAGATAGATGGATAGATAGATAGATACGGAGTTGAGAGTTAGAGATAGATAGATAGATAGATAGATAGATAGATAGATAGATAGATAGATAGATAGATACGGAGTTGAGAGTTAGAGATAGATAGATAGATAGATAGATAGATAGATAGATACGGAGAGTTGAGAGAGAGAGAGAGAGAGAAGCTTATGTAGATAGATAGATAGATAGATAGATAGATAGATAGATAGATAGATAGATAGATACGGAGTTGAGAGTTAGAGAGAGGGGGATAGATAGATAGATAGATAGATAGATAGATAGAGAGGGATATGTGACATAGTGTTTTTAGTTCAAGGCCAACTGATGTGAGTGGAGAAGTGTGCCTCATTACGGTATTTAATCGAAAATTTCCCAAATAAGCTTTGCTATTGATTTACTCATACTTTAAAGATTGTATCTTTATTTAACATTCTCTGCTTTGCAGTTTACGGGCGCCATTTTCTTTTTTTAAAACAGGTATTAAGAAATCAATAAACTCGAGGTAAATACAAGTGAAAATGTCAACAGGTTTAACAGACGAGGTAGAGGTTAGTTTAAATCACTTGAGTCTAATGTCAAACGTTTGTTCCTGGTCGTTGTCAACATTCTGAGTTCACCAAAGCATCATTACGAAATATCAATCTGTTATAATGAAGTTAAGCCGAATGGCATAATTAAACCCTTCTGTAGAAACATAACCACTTGGTAACCATCTAAAAGTATTATACAGACAGGAGGAAGCGTTATTATTACATAATGCAGTATGCGTATCTGTAGGATGTTTAATAGTAACTTGAAGAAGATACGGGCGCGTGAAAAGCTATCTGAAAGCTCTCTGGAAGGATCATTAGGAAGACGAATCAAAGCAACCCCATGACGAATCGGTTGAGACCCGGATCAATAATGGTCGCCAGCGACTCACTCTAGGATGGGTGTAACATGTGGGCGTCTGAAGCGATATACATCAAGCTACCGACGCAGGGTTACAACCATTGGAACGGGGAACGTTTCGTACACTCTCTGGTTTAAGAGAAAGTGTGGACGGATATAACAATGGCGGTACTCCTGAAAGCCACTGCCAACAGATCAGACTGGAAGAGGTTGTCTTTTTCTTCTGTTCTCAGTTACCCAAGCTCAACGATTGAATCAGTCGAGAGACTAATGATAATGATGTATGCGAAACAAAAGTGGAAATGAAGAGACAAAGTGGAAAAGTTTATAACCGACGCGTTTCGCTGACGGGACGTGTGTTGGTTTCGATTTCTTCGGCTTAGAATGAAAAACAAAACTACGTGTAAAGAAAACGCGTTGTGATTTTTTGAGGATAAGAGAAGGCAATAAATTAAATTACCTTGTCAGATCCGACGACCCGCAAACACTTTCTGGTCTTTGGTCGTTACTTCTATACAACAGTGAATGCTGGACTATCTCGTCACAGGTGGCAACATTAAAGTGGCTCTACAGAAGCATACTGAGAATACTAGGTACTGAACACGGAAGTAACGACAAAGTTTCAGAGAAAATGGAGACGACAAAAGTTTCTTATACGAAGCACCAGAAAGAGATAGTTGAAATTTCTAGGACACATAATAGGAACGAGGGTCTGGAAAATTTGACACCCACAAGACATATTGAAGATAAAATGGGCGTAGATAAACAGCGCATAACGAGCGTGTGTAAATGGTTGGCAGAACACATATTAAGTGATATAGCAAAAAGGCAAACTTTACTAAGGGATAAAAAGGACAGGAAGTTGTGGTGAGCCATGGTCGCCCACGCTCTGAAAGAGCACGACACATAGATTAATTCGTTTTCTACAGTTTATCAACCCTTTTCAGGTTATTTAAAGCCAGAAAATATATTTATATTCTAAGACGTTGTTTTAAAAATAATCATTTTTTTAGTGATACAAGTTTTACTAATTAACCCACAGCTGGAGGAGAAAGAGGGGGATTCATACCTTTCCCAAGCGTATTTGCGCATAAGTGAATATAACAAACCCAACTGGAATTTGGCTCTCCGATTAACAATTCCGAGCCGTTATACATTACAAACTTACAGAACTTTGTATTCCCAAGCGGTCACCCATCTAGATACTGACCAGGCTCGCATGTGGCTTAACTTGTGTTCATATGAGAACCTGTGTTTCAACGTGATATAGTCGCTAGCCTTATAATTTTATCTTTGTCTTAAAGTTTACACTCTTTATTTCTATATCAGTCAATTTATTTACTCTCCTGTTGACCAGGCTCCTTGTAGCTTAACTTGGGTGATCGTACGGGAAACGGCACATAGAAGAAAAAGATGAAGAAGATTTGGTTTCAGTACCCAGTAGTTTGGCATTTTAAAATGCCTTCGAAAAGCTAAGCAGAGTATTAAGAGAGAGAGAAATTTCGTTAGAAACAAAGGAATGGGTATTGAACTATTACGTGATATCTGTTCTGTATGGCAGCGAATGCTGGACAATCTCCTCACAGATGAAGAAGAGACTTGAAGCAACAGAAATGTGGTTCCACAGAAAGATGCTGAGGATATCATGAGCCGAACATGTGAGCAACGGCGAGGTTTTGGAGAAAATGGAAACCAAAAGGAAACTTATAATTAACATCAGGAACAGGCAGTTAAAATTTCGGGGCACAGAATGAGGAAAGAGGGCTTGGAAAATCTGATACTCACGGGACAGATTGAGAGAAAGAGGTACAGAAAAAAGCAGCTCGTAACATACTTGATGAACTTGAGTAAATGGATGGTAGAACAGGGTTTGGGAGAAATAACAAAAAGACAAAACTTATTAAGAGTTACAATTGACAGGATGATGTGGAGAACCATGACCGCCTACGTCCCGAAGGGACACATCACATAAAAGAAAAAAAGAATGTTTTCGTAGCACGGATAATAATCGAAGTAGCTTGGGAGGGTCAGTTCTGCTTACACGCGGTTGGTAGCCTACTGATCGCTCTCGGGGGTCGATCTCTCTCGGGGATCGATCTCTCTCGGGGGTCTATCTCTCGAGAGGGTCGATCTTTCTCGGGGGATCGTTGTGGCTGTTGCTAGTAACTGAATGATAAGGTTAGTATAAACGTGCGCGAATGTCGATATACAATTTTTTTTGTTGCCTCTATTCATAGTGTCAAATTGAAATTAGGCCTGCTCACTCTCAGTGTGCGTATTGAGGATAAAAGATATATTTGAAAAAAGCAAGCCACTTATCTGACGAGCATGTGTGAATGGATGGCAGAACGGAGGCGGGAGCCTTAGGAAAGGGAGAAAGACTGCTAAGAACCACGTGGGGTAGGAAGTTATAGAGAGCCATGATCGCCCATATTCTGAAGAGTGGCGGAACATAGAAGAAGAATACAGTAGACGTCAGTATGCCAGTTGAAGCTATGGACAACTATGAGAGGCCTTCCCCTAGAATGTATCCGAGACGAGGTTGAAAACCTTTTGGTGATAAACCCGACTCAGAGAAATTCCGAAAGCTTTTCATCGGTAGTCTAATTTAGGAAACGAATGATTAAGAATGGGAATGATTAAGAATGGGAATGATTAAGAATGGGAATGATTACTGACTGTGTGGTCATAAGGGACCTCAAGAACAAATAGTCAAGAAGGTTTGGCTTCATTATTTGCAAAAATGTAAGTGAAGTTGTTTTTTTTATAATTTCACCCCAAGTAAGGCAACAAAGCCACTAAGACGCAAGGAGTTAGCGAATGGGAAAGAATATAAGAAAAAAAAAACATTATTAAGGAGGGAGAATAATAAAAGATTCGAAATTAAGGACAGAAGATTGACAATGAATTAAAATTTTTGAATGTCAAACTTTTCAGGATCAGACAAGAAGCCGGAAGAGAGATACACAGGCGAGAAGTGTGAGAAAATAAAGTGTTAGCGTAGAACTTACGGTTACATCTAGCCATTTCAACTGTAAAATGACGAAAGCTTGTCGCCAATCTAGTACAGTACTTAAATTCATAGGATATAAGCACCATAGAGGAGAATTCATCAGAACAATTAGCATGAAAGTATTTATAGAAAAGTTACAGGGAAGCTACATTACTGCGGCGGGAAAAAAAACTGAGGTCGAAATGCCAGGCGAGGAACAATAACATTGCTGATTCTTTTTTGGATTTTATTAAGGGATGCATTTAAACAGCAGCGATATTCTAAGCATAGAAAATGGCGGCTTGCTAATATGTAAGATAGATTCGGGCGAGAAAAATTGTCAAGTACGACACAGTTAACCAAATTTCCTATCCGTATACCTGGCAATTGATTCGATTGAGACTAAAACGGCCATGACAAGAGTTAATGTTCAATCTGAAGCAACTGAGAAGAAAATGTTTGTGGGCGATCTTAAGGAAGCCATCACAGATGAACAGTTGAGAGGATTATTTGAGCCTCGTGCCAAGATGTCTACCATTGACTTGATAAACGACAAAGCCGCTGGAAAGAAGGGAATTTGCTTGGATTTTCAATAAATTTTATCAATAAATATATATGCACACGCACACACACACACACACACACACACACACACACACACACACACACACATATATATATATATATATATATATATATGCATATCTTGAAACCTACATATATTACACGCACGCATCCGTATATACATGGATATTTTGTTTCCCGAACATTATTTCTCTAGACACTTAGCGAAATTTCTATAGTCTTTCTAAAAAACACTTTTTCTCTTTCACTTAATCGTTATTAAATTGTGTTAAGATTTGCTCAACGATGTTGTCTTATTTTTTGCTTGGAGCATGCGAAGGATCATTTGCTCTTTCTTTCTCTCGTTTGCTATCGATCGAAAGAGCACCTTCCCTTTCCTCTAAAGGGGATTAGCAGTAAACACCTTCATTTGACCACCCAAACAAGACCAGTAGCAATCAGCTGTAGCCTGTGTAACACACTATTTTAATAATAATTTTAGATTTACAATGTTATAAAATTATGGAAAACCAATCACAACGCACTATTTATCATTTACTATATTACAAAGAAATAATTACGAACGAATTTTTTTATTCAGAAATTTATAAAAATGTCTGCAAACAAGAGAACAGGAAAATTTGAATAAACACATAACGACGATTAACTTTAATTATATATTTTGAAAAGATGCATTTTCCGGACTTTTCTTTCATTTGCAAGTCAATAAAATAGTGTGGGAGCATCCGTATTTATACTTATTTTTATCTTGAGAAATGACAACAAAAATGTTAAACACTAGTTCTTAGACTGTTTATTTACTAGAATAGTGTTTAATACGTTTGTCGTCAATTCTTGAGAAGAAAAGAGACTGCATAGATCCATAAATGTTTTGGCTTTATTAAAATTCTAAAAATAGGTTTTTAAAACAATAAGAATTGCAAGGAAATATACAGTACTATCGCCGTGTCATTTTTTTATGGATATGAATGTTAAACTTTGTCCATTATGCAATACTGTAACTAAAACGTGACAGTTATTTTAAATGCTAATGTATATTTGTCCACAACTATTATTGTTTAAAAGAAAAAATATCTAAACAAATATAATAATAATAATAATAATAATAATAATAATAATAATAATAATAAAAACAATGAGCCTCTCCTACAAATAGTAAAACACTAAATCCACTTCATCAACAAAACTACACTCTTCAAGAAACAAAATGAAATCCTATCAACAAAAATCGAAGCGAATACCATTTACGCCAAACGGGTAAAACAGAAAGCAAAACAACTTGGCCAAATGAAATTACAAAAAAAAACAAAACAACAACAACAAAAAAAAAAAAACTGGGAGGACAAGGCGCTGTATGGCAAATAGCTAAATAGAACGAAAGAAATATTTTGTGGACCAACAGAAAACACATCAGTGGCTGCAAAGGACCGGGTTGAAAGCTGAGACAGAAGGCCTAATTATTGCAACTCGGGACCTAAGCCTCACAACCAGATCCTATTACTGTCACATAATCAAAGATGAAACTAACCTGAAATGCAGGATCTGCGGAAAATACGATGAAACTGTCGACCATATTATCTCAGGATGTCCGGAACTGGCAGAAAATGAATATCCCCAGACATAACAAGGTAGTGAGATAGTGCGCTGGCAGATATGCAAAAAGCACAAAATCGAAACCACTGAGAAGTGGTACTATCACCTAACAGGCATAGTTACAAAAAATAACGATGTAACTATCCTCTGGGACATGCCAATTCAAACTGACAGGGAAATAAAAGCCAATAGGTCTCATATTATCATAAAAGACAATAAATTCAGGAAATGTATGCTTATTGACATAACAATACCATGTGACAGAAAAACATTATCGGGAAATTGTCTAAATACAAGGACCTGGAGATCAAGATTAACAGGATGTGGGGAATGAAGACGGAGACTGTACCAATAGCAATCGAAGTTCGGGGCTTCGTGAGAAAAGAAATGGGCAATTTTACTAACAGTGTCCCAGGTAACATCAACATACAAGTTTTCCAGAAGATCTCCCTGATAGGAACATCCCATATACAGTGTAACCCGGATATAAGATACCCGGATATAAGAGAAACCCGGATATAAGAGAGATTCTCTCTGGTCCCAAATTAGAGCCATACTTACCTAAACAAAATAGACCAAAACCGGATATAAGAGAAACCCGGATATAAGAGAAACACGGATATAAGATACTTATTATCCGGTCCCGACAACTCTCTTATATCCGGGTTACACTGTACTAAGAAAAGTGCTATCAATTAAACGGCAATTCTCCTCTCGAGCCTAAGGACCATAGTTTGGACGCGGCTCTACAGGATACAGAGCAGAAAACATACACAAATGATGATGATAATAATAATTTTGAAAAACTAAGCAAATACAAAGACCTGGAGATGGAAATAGAAATAAATGTGGCACATAAAAACTAAAACTGTTTCTGTTGTGGTTGGAGCTTTGGGTCTGATAAAGAAAGGAACTCAACAACAAATCAACAAAATCCCCTGCTGCACCATCTCTCAAAGGAAATCCAAAAATAGCTCTAACAAGCACGGCTCATATCGGGCAAAGAGGTTTGGCCACTTAAGAAAGAAATCACATCCCTCGCTTGCCCTCGGCCATTGGTTATGATTCGACATATTTTTTTTTTTTTAAGCGTATCACCCCAAGCAAGGCTGGAGGCCACTATCACGCATGGGGTTACAGAAGGGATGGAGGAAGAGCAGATAGGAGTGGTAAAGGAGAGGATGTGGAGAAAGAGAAAGACGGAGGGTCGATCAAGGCAAGGGGGTTACAGAAGATTTGGAGCGAGAGCAGATAGGAATGAAAGATGAAAGGATGTGGAGAAGGGAAGTGGATAGATCAAGGCAACTGGAGATGACGATTGACGCTACACTTAAACCGTTGGATATTGTATTTGTCAGGGAAACAGTAATAGGGAAGGGAGTTCCATAGGCGAGATGTGCGAGACATGAAGCTATTGGAGTAGAAAATTATATAATTATAAAACAAATGCATGTCAAAGAGAAATCTTTATAATAATAATAGAGCATGGCTCTCATGGCTTCTGATCTTAAGCTCGGTATTCATTTATGATACCAATTGTGTATTATGATAGAAAAGATTTGCTAGCTGTGGACTTCGTACAGGATGGTTGGGCAGTTACGGAACACGATACTAACAGAAAGAAGTTGTTTGTCAAAAGCGTTTAGCACATTTGTATAACTGCCGTAGAAGCATGAAAAAATCGATTATTTCCACTATCGATGGGAGTTGGGAAATGCAAAGTCGGTCTTGGCCTTCCCGCTAACTTGGAGCATGTAAACTTTGGTGCAAATCCGTCGAAAATTGCGGCCGTGCATTCGTTACACACACACACACACACACACACACACACACACACACACACACACACATCCTGCCTTTTATAGATAGAGATTTCTTTCTCTCCTCATCTGTCTCTCATTTTCTCTTTGTCTCTCGCGCGCGCTCTATGCTTATTTTATCTTCTTCCCTCCTCTCATTTTACCTTTCTCTCTTGTCTCTTTCTTTCCTCTCACTTTTTTCTCTGTCTACTTATTTTGTTTTTCCTTATCCCTCTCCCTCTCTATGCTTATATATCTCTCTTTCCCTTTCTTTTTCCTTGTTAGTATTTTTCTTGCCGCTCTTGTTACTTTTCGCTCTATCTCTCTGTTTATCTCATCTTTCTTTTTTCCTCTTCTTTCTCTTTTCTCTGTTTCTCTTTCTATGCTTATTTTACTTTCTACCTCCCCTCATTTTATCTTTCTCTCTCTCTCCCCCCCTCTCTCTCTCTATATATATATATCTTTTTTCTTTTTAATATCTTCTCTTTTTACTTTTCTCTCTATCTGTCTCTGTTTATCTTATCTCCCCCCCCACCTCCTCCCTCTCCCTCCTCTTTGTTTCTCTATCTCTATATGCTTATTTCATCTTCCTCCCTTCTTCTCTACTCTCACTTTGGCTCTCTCTTTCTATGCTTATATATCTCTTTCTATTCCTTTCTCTTTTTCCATTTTTCTTCTTCTCTCTTTTCTCTCTCTTTTTGTCTTATTCCGTTCCCCTCATTTATTTCTAATTTCTCTTTGGTTTTCTCTATCGCCCTCTTTATCTTTCTCTGTCTGTCTGTCTGTCTGTCTGTCTGTCTGATTATTTTATGTTTCTTTCACGTGCAAATACCCTTGGGAAAGCTATGAATCCATCTTTTCCTTCCAGCTATGGTTTAAATAGTAGAAATTGTATCTAAAAAAATCATTGTTAGTCTCAAAAATTTGTTAATGCAATATTAACTTGCAAAAAATAAGAATTATTTTTTTTATACCCCCAAATTTGTTTCAGCTTTAAATAACCAACAAAGGGTTGATAATCCATAAAAATAACAGTCAATTATAGCTAGAATATAAAGTATTGCAGAAAGTATACTTAGCAGTCGGTCATGTTTTTTTAGTATTACGTAAATTATTGGTCATTTAATAAAGATATACTGTCATGCAAGTTATATATTTTTTATAGTTATGTAAGTTACATTCTTTTATTATAATGCTAGTTATATTTTTATATGGTCATGAAAGTTATATTTTTTTATATAGTCATGCAAGTTATATATTTTTATATAGTCATGCAAATTATATGTTTATATATTCATGCAAGTTATATTTTTATATAGTCATGAAGGTTATATTTTTATATAGTCATGAAGGTTATATCTTTATGTAGTCATGCAACTTATATTTTTATAGTCATGCAAGTTATATTATATAGAAATGCAAGTTATATTTTTTTATAGTCATGCAAGTTATATTTTTCGTATATTCGTGCAAGTTATATTTTTTAATATAGTTATGTAAATTATATTTTTTATATAGTCAGGAAAATTATATTTTTTATATATTCATGAAAGTTATATTTTTTTATATAGTCATGGAAGTTATATTTATTATATAGTCATGCAAATTATATTTTTTATAAAGTCATGCAAGATATATTTTTATATAGTCATGCAAGTTATATTTTTTCTTTAGAAAGAAAATAGAATACTGATGTACAGCTACCGAGCATATTACAGGATATAGACGTTAAGTAATCTGTGGGGGAGCACAAAATGTTATTATGGCTTTAGATATAGACATTTTATAAGTATATATTCACATTCTCTTTAGTTGACTGATTGATTCGCTTTTTACGGCTTATCAACCCTTTGCAGGCTACTTAAAGCCAGAAAATATTTTTAGATTGTAAGATTTTTTTGTTTTGGCGGGGGGAGATAATATTGGTTTAATGATACAATTCTTACTAATTAACCCATAGCTCTGGGGGAAGAAGAGCAGGATTCATACCATTACTAACGGTATTTGAGCGTAAGTGAATATAACAAATCCAATGGAAACTGGAAGTCGGCTCTCCGATTAACAATTCAGAGACGTTATCCATTATACAGCCCGCAAATTCAAACTTGCAGCACCTGGAATTCCCAAGCAGTCACACATCTAGGTACTGACCAGGCTCGACGTTGCTTACCTTTTTCAACTGACATAATGCAGAACAACTATATGGAATCAATTGCAGAGTGAACATGCAACCGTATGTTTTATTCGAATAGTTTTTTTTTTTTTGCACTTCTCGACTGTGGAATCCTCTTCCGATTTCTTGAACCTCCGCCACCTACGACCCTCAAAAATTTAAATTCAACGCAATTCACCATCTTCTGCCTTCCTAAATCTTGTTTTTTTTTTTATTGTTCTTTCTCTTCGTGTCCTGGGTATGACGATAAACTACATCCGCGTCCTGGGTAACACGATAAACTACGTCCAACAGCAACGTCTCTGATCAGGAGGTGTTGAGGACTGTAGCACCACCTCTTACTTGCTGGTGTTTCCGGGTCCACCCTAACCCGGGGTGGTAGCACCTGTTAGGGTCCCAGCTATGGGTAAATATTTAACCCCCGAACTAGGGTCAAAGCACTATGAAAATGTAAAAATAGGTTTTGATACCAGAAATACCATTTTGTTAAAAAATTATTACCAGGAATTCATTTTTGGAAAAAAACAAAAATGTTACCAGCAATACATTTTTGAAAAAAAATATTACCAGCAAGAAAAATCTTGTTGGCATTAAATAACCCACTGAGGTGTTGATATGCCGTAAAATAAAACAAAACAAACTATAATAATTGAAAAAAAATTGTACCAGCTATACATTTTTGGGAAAAATATTACCTGTGATATATTTTTGAAGGAAAAATATTACCAGAATTAGATTTTTGAAGGAAAAAATTATTACCAGCAATAAAAAATCTTGGCGGCATTAAATAACTCATTGTGGTTGATATGCCGTAAAACAAAACTAATTAAATCAAACCATAGCGGTAGTCAATTTCAGTTTGTTGACAGCAGCCAAACCAAAAGCCCGACCCCACACGACCCGGTCAGAGGCTAAATATGTCTCCCCAGCAGCTTACATATCCATGGTGCCGTTTCCTTTTGGGAATATATCTTTCCTAGATAAAGAAAATACTTCAGCTCGCAGTCCTCAATTTGGGAAAACAAAAGACTCGCTGTTTCCCTTTCATGGAATATGTCCTCGCCTACGACAGAGTAGATGAATCTGGTCCGTTTGAATCTGGAGTCATAAACATGGCTGCCTTAGACACAGGAGTATCTCCATATTATATGTAAAACCCTTCGCTTTTATTTCTCCTTACACCCTGCTTTGCAGTGTAGATATATTTGATATATTATTGACCGCGTGGGACATATATATATATATATATATATATATATATATATATATATATATATATATATATATGTAGTTTTGTGTATGTCGTAGTGGTAGAAAAGTTTCTCTGAGAACAAAGCATATTTGCTATTCGTTTTGCTTTTAGCCATTCCGTTTCGTCCGTGAATTGTGGTGTTATTATATCACGGACATATTAATGCCCATAATGGGGGAAATAAATAAGAGAATAAATCTTTCTACCATAGCCCTCTCCAGTTACAGTAGGATTGGATGAAAGCGACATTTTTTTGCGTGGTGAAGCCCCTTGTCACAGATTGCGACCAACACATCTGATGAACTTGTTGCTATATTGAAAAAATTTGCACTACATAAATACACTGGTCCACTCGTGAAAATAGGGGGGATGGTATATTTCAGAAATAATTTTTTGTAGATTAGCATTGTTTAGTCCTTGCTTAGGTCGCGACACTGGTAATTTTTGTATATTAGCATTCTTTAGACCGTCCGTAGGCCTGGACGTTTGTCAGAAGTGAAAAATATTGAATATTTATTGATTTAGAAGGGTGGTCCCGTTTATAATATTGATATAGTGTAAAATCGAACCCTGACTTTTAAAAAGTTATTGGATTTTGTTATTTACAAATGTCAAGTTTAAAAGTGTGCTAACATCATCGATAGAAATCTTTTTGTAATCCCCATTTGCAAAACGTCATTTTTCGTCCATAAAAGAGCTAAGTCGAATAACCTTTAAGAACGAGCGATCGATTTTACACTCTATCAATATTCGAAACATGACCAGCCTTCTAAATCGGTAAAAGTTTCAATATTTTTCTATTCTGATAACCGTCCCGGCCTATGAACGGTCTAAAGAATGCTGATGTACAAAAATGATTACCCTAAAAAGAAAACAACAACAACAAAAAACAAAAAAAAAACAACTTCCTCTATTTTATTTCTTCGAATGGACTAGTTTAAGTAGTGCCGAAAATTTGACCAGCTCAAAGCCTTGACTTAAATATCATTGAACAAATGCAAACAGAAAGAAAGAAAAGAGTTTATTAGAAGAATCCAATTCGGAAAATTTGTAGAAGCAAATCCACGAAGAATGGCATCATACAACTGTGAGAAAGGTGTAAGACTTCTAAGCATCCTTTTCCACACTCACCCGGAAGCAATTATTCAGGCTCAAGGAAGCCACATAAAGCAATAATAATGTATAAATCCTGGAAATGAATATTATTCAATAAATGTACATTATCAACATTTTTCTATTGTAAAAAAAATCCTGTATCTGGTGGGGTGACCTTTTTGGAGTTAGTCTACGGGGGAGTAATGGATAGCGGCTCGGTTTGAGGAATCGGAGAGCCGAGTTCGAATTCCAGTCGATTCCATTACATTCACTTACGTGCTAATACCCTTGAGAAAGGTATGGGTCCTCTTCTCCCTCCAGCTATGGGGAAATAGGAGGACAGACCGGGTTCTATAGCCTTGGATGGCAACTGGTCTACCGCAGAAAGAAATGGCAATCTACTGCGGGAGAAAAATCCGCCTCGTCAGTCATATATCGAAAGATACATGATCGCCCCAGCGTGTATCACGCATGGCACATAACTGACTGACTGACTTTCCAGTCGAATCAATTATATTAACTTATGTGGTAATACCCTAAGGAAAGGTATGAATCCTCTTCTTCTCACCCCAGGTATGGGTAAATAGCAGAACAACCGGGTTCTATATCCTTGGATGGCAACTGGTCTATCGCAGAAAGAAATGACAACCTACTGCGAGGAAAAAACTTGCCTCGTCAGTCATGTATCGAGAAATATATGATCGCCTAAGCGTGTATCACCCACGACACATAACTGACTCACATCTTCACCTCCCATTCAGAACACTTGCTAAAAGTGTAACTATTATATTGAATCAGTTGTTAGGGTTGCTTCTAGTAAATTTGCTTCACTGTGTCGTGCTAGACAATTTGTCTCTTCAGAATCTATCTTGCATATCTATAGGTCTACTATTCGTTCATGCTTTGAATATTGCGACATAATTTGGTCCAGTGCTCATGCTATACAATTAGAGATTCTTGATAAAATCCAAAGAAGAATCTGCAATGTTCTTGATCATACCTTGAGTCACTTTCCTACCTCCATAATGTTGCTTTCCTGTGCCTTTTTTTAAAAAAAATAAATACTTTCATGGTAATTGTTCTGATGAACTTATTTCTATGGTATCTAGACTTTATGAATTTAATCGCAATACTAGATTGGGAGCAAGGTCCCACCATTTTACAGTTGAAATGGCTAGATGTAACCGTAAGTTCTATGCCAACAGTTTCTTCTCTGGCACTTCTCATCTATGGAACTCTCTCCCGGCTTTTTGCTCTCCAGTCAACTTTGATCTTCAAAAATTTAAATGCAATGTCAATCGTTATCTTCAGTTTTCTTAATTTCTGTTCCTCTCTTCTTAATAGTATTTTTCTCATACTCTCTTAACATCCAGTAACCCCTTGCGTCTTAGTGGCTTTATTGCCTTGCTTGGGGAGAAATGATTAAAAAAAAAAGATAATTAGCCATGGAAATAACTCCAACAGTGTCAATGTTTCATTTGTAGAAAACGCAAATCGCGAAACATTCAAATATAAGCTGACAATTATTATAAATTATTATCTTATCATAATTCTGCGTGTCCTTTCATTCCTTCGTTAGCACGTACGTTACGCCCTGCCTCATAAATAATGGACATTTCCGTTTTGATCACAAGGAAAGTCAGAAAAGACATATCAGAGACGCCTTTTGGTTTCAGTGAGAAAAGCAAAGAAAGAAGGGAAGATAGAAGAGGCAATAATATGTTTAACGTCTGTTTCAGTGAAATGGAAAACGTTGTCAATTTCAAATCTTTTCCATGTCCTGCCAATATCTCATAAATAATGGACTATTCCGTTTTGATCGCGTGAAAAAAAATATCAGTGTTGCTACTTGCTATCAGTGAGAAAAAGAAAGATAGAAGAGACGATAACACTCTCATATATTTACCGTCTGTTTTAGTGAAATGGAAAAACAGTTTCAAATCTTTTCATTTGTACCCCTTTACTTCTTAAAATAACGACCAGCAATCATATTTATGATTGTGATTGCAATATTTTGCTAAAGTTGTTAAGTTCATATATTTAACGATGCGATAGGAAAATTTCTGTAATGAGTCCCGATAAAAATAAAATAAAATAATGAAAATAATATATATAAACAAAAAAGGAAAGAATTCAAATTAAAATAAGGCACTCACGCGTTCCTTTAAAACCTTTTATCTCTTTCTTTCTCTCTCTTTTTAAACTTCTCTATATATACTTCTCTCTCAATTAACGAGAAGTCAACCCTCAAATAAAAAGAGAAAAAAGAAAAAAAGACTGAACCCGACCGAAAAAAGCCGGAATTTTTGCGGGATCAGAACTTGCTTATTTGTGACTGAAAACTACCAAAAATCAGTGAGGCTCTCCGTATAACTTCCGTTATATAAAAAAATGAAAAAGAAAGGATCGTCGGAAAATAAAATAATTTTGGTCAATCAAAGTAATTAACACAATGAAACTTTTGATGTTAGCCGCAACCAAGGTTCGCGCTAGAGTCTCGGAGCCTGGTCAAAAGGATATAAGCTCATAGCTCAGAGCTAGATCTGGAGAGGGACAGCAACTGATACGCGACCGTTAGAGAAACTACCCATGCGTGACACGTGAAGTAGTTAAAAGGTCATTTGCTAATGATAATTTCTGCCATTTTTATGGCTGATAAAAATTAAGTAGATTGAAATTGATCTATTTCTAAAATGACTACTGAGCAAAGTTTCACCATGAAACTATTCACTACCGATCCGAAGCAGTCATTTCTCCAAACTGCTATTAATATCCACCTTATAAACGAAGCTTTTGCTACACTGGATATCAAAGGACTCATTTTAAAGCAAATAAATAAAAATATATTATTTATTTTATACCTTTGAGTAAGTTCGTTTTAATTCCAAAGTTTTCGATAAAATAATTATCAAGTTTCTCTGTCACATGTATACCACATTTATATGGATATTTATCGAAGAAGAACTCGCCATGAGTTTATTCAACCATTAGCTTAAAAATTATGATTCGTCAGAAAATTCAGATAGGAAAACCGTAAAACTTTCATGTGTATTTTTATATTATAATTCTGTTTGTTCCTTAGTTAGTTATTTAATTTGTTAATTAGCAAATACGTTACGTCCTGCCAATACCAATATAAATAATGGAATATTGCGTTTTGATCGCGAGAAAAGTCGGAAAAAACATATCAGAGACGCTGTTTGGTTTCAGTGAGAAAAATAAATAAATAAAGGTAAAAGAAAAGAGACAGACGATAGAGAATGTCATAACGCTCACATATGCTGTTAAACCCATAAGAGCGTTATGAAACTTCAGTGAAATTGAAAAACCTTGGAAATTTGGAATCTTTTCATTTGTACCGTCTTACTTCTTTAAATAATGTCTTTTAAATATCAGGGACACTATTTGATTTCAGTGGGAAAAGGATAGAAAGAAACAAGGAAAGAGGAGGCGCTAACGTTATCGTGTGTTTAACATCTGTTTCAGTGAAATAAAAAAAAGTTGCCAATTTCAAGTATTTTTATTTGTACCCTCTTACTTCTTTACATAATGACCTTTGAATATCAGAGGCGTTATTTTGTTTCAGTGAGGAAAAGAAAGACAGAAAGTGGAGGCGCTAATGCTATCGTGTGTTTAACGTCTGCTTCTGTGAAATCGAAAAATTTGCCAATTTAATTTTTTTTATTTGTACCCTCTTACTTCTTTAAATAATGAACTGTACTCATACCATTGTTTTGCAATATTTAGCTAAAGTTGTTAAGCTCAAATGCTTAACGATCAAATAGGAGGAATTCTACGGGTATTTTATCCTGTTTAACTTTCAAAGAGCTCCTTCAATAATTAAATGAAGAATTATGATTCCTCAGAAAATTCAGCTCGCAAAGCGCTTATTCAGTAATTAAATGAAGAATTATATTATCTCGTTATCTCCAGCAGATCTTATGCCGTGATTTACCGATCAGGGTCATAGCAAATAATCATGGGTCCTAGCATTTCTTCAAATCTCTACACCCACAAGGCCTTTCTCAAAATTCTACCTGCCACAAGAGAGGCTGTTTTCTGAAGCATATCAGTTCGAATCGCAGTCCCAATTTTACGGCAACCATTTTTTGATTTGTCTTCTATCTTTCCAAGGGCGCCTAAAGCAACAGGAACCACATGCACTTTATCAATCCACCGCAGGCGTGAACTAAAGAAAACAGACGAACCTTTAATTTTGCAATAAAGCTTTATTCAAAGTAACTCACCAACTGCACGTATGTGAGATTCCGCCATCACTTTATAGTGGAGTAGTGCTATGGTTGCCTTCACCACACACTTATCTTATTCTCGTATTTTAAATCTTATTCTCGTATTTTAAATCTTATTCTCGTATTTTAAATCTTATTCTCGTATTTTAAATCTTATTCTCGTATTTTAAATCTTGATACCTTTTGTTGTATTAGCACAATGTCTCATACATGTACTCAACTAAATGCTCCCTCTAGCTGCCGAATATTTCCGGGTAGTTAACCAGTGGCTCGATAGCAAGTGGTTCCCCTCTATATAAAATAAAATATGTAGAAATTTCTCAGAATTAATTTGTAGAAAAAGACAATATGTATTAAAGAAAAAGACAATAGGAAAACTGTTGTTTTAGCCAACGCGTTTCGTCTAATGTAGACATTTCAAGGCAAAAAACGAAATGAATTTATTGAAACAAAGTAACTATATGCAAAAAACAAAATGTCGTTAGCAACTAGAAGAATTTCTGTTGCCTATATGAATATACAATAGCGTTTCTAAATTCTGTGTTTGCTCACTGGCGGTTTATGTTCAAACTCAAGTGTCGGCAGCGACACTTTATTCTTATATAACACCTGGCAATCGATATATTTAGACCCGGTCCCCCACTGTAGTTAACTGTCCCTTTCGAAATGCCACGTACGGTCCCTCCAGTTTTTGTAATGGCCGTCTCTTGTAAATAAGCATATGCCTACCCGAACCCGAGCTTCTGCATTTAAACTGGTGCCATCCACGGCACAACATATCATAAATATCATAACACCTGTTGTATCTATATCATAAAACCTATATAACATATCATATTACATATCATAACACTTTTCCCTCATCTTTTTTTTCTCAACTATTCTTACTTTCCCTGTTAATGCTAAATTGATGATTTTTTTTTCTTTTTTACAGTGGTGTTCACCCTATACAAGGCCAGAGAACTACTCGAGCTAGAGAGTAAGAGAGTAAGAGGCAGAGATTATGCGGATATGAGGGGAAGATAATGGTTAACCCTAAACTTGAACAGGTTAGGATTGTAGTTTCCCACTTGGGTGTCGGTTCCACAATGCAGCGGTTCCCTAGAAGAAGCTGCTCGAGTGGAACTTATATCTCACAAACGGAATACGAGGGGAATGAGGGTGGTTTGATACACTGCACGTAGCATGGTGGGTCTTAGCCGTGAAGGGTAGGACTGGTGGAACTAAGGAATGTAGTTCGTCTGAGCACTTTCCATGGAAATAGCGATAGAGCAGTGAGAGTCTTGCGACGTTTCGTCTATGAGAAAGGGGTTATAAGGTATGTGAACGAAGCGAGGCTGAGGTACAAATATACGAAACCCAATATACCCACCATGGCACCCAGTTTGATTGTATGCCAGGCACATACATCTCAGGCAAACGGCTGCGATGTCCTGACATATTTTGATAAAAACAGTGTTGGTTCCAACCTAATTGGAATGGTTGCAAAACACTTGCTCCTACCCTATTTATAGACAGAAGCACACAAATGCATGCTGGGATTTCTTCCTAGTACCCCCCTCTCCCCCCAAAATAGGCCAGTTCTCGGTTTCAGCTGACTCAGTCCCAGTCTGTCTTGTCTTGCGATCAGAACACTATGTTCTCTTTGTTTAAGTCCGTATTTAAGACGTATGGTGAAAGTGTGTGAGCGTACTTTCCCACGCCACAGCAGCGGCATTACTGTGTGATGAGATCTCTGATTTCATGCATGTCAACCACGTGGCAGATCACGTGACCACAAAGTGACGCCGAAGCGCCAAAATTGAAAGATCATCAGCTGAGACATAGTGACCGAGAGAGAGTCGGATGTCAACTCCCGTACTTACCTGCTCCGTGGAGTGGTAAAGGCGGTAATCAGAGGAATATGTGGTTTGACAGATAATGAACTACGGATATCTCGACCATCAACTTCGAGGACCGAACTGCGGATATCTCGACACGAAACATGCACATCCGGGATGCAGTTATTCGAAACCCAATATACTTATCATAACACCCAATCAGATCAGGGTATACTCGGCACATGCCTCACTGTTCGCTGTCCATAATATGGAGACAGGTCTTGAATGAAAGCTGCGCATATACTTACAGAAGGGTCTTAGAGACACCTTCAGGTCGGATAACCTAACCTCACTCAAACGGTCTCTAACTGAAGGTATTTACAAATATTTCAATGTGAATCCCAAGTCGCATTGCCTGCCTCACCCTTCCATTTAAAAAAAAAATAAAACTCTCTACACCCGACTGAAATTGATGCTCCTCCTCTACTTCCGCTCATGAACAGAAACGCACAATGCTTCAGCCCTTAGCGAACACGCCCAACTCGTTAAAGTCAGGCGCCAGTCAAGCAAATCTGTACTATTGAACACTAACAGTACTGCAGCCGATCTGAATTCACCAAGATAAAACAAGTATATGGTAACAGCTCCAGTCAATTAAGATCAGAAATCGTGGGAGCCATACCTGGTGTAGCATCAGGCCATTTATTATTATTATTATTATTATTATTATTAAAACTTTTCCACAGTGCTGTATTTATTAAGTTCAGCTTTGCCTGGGGTATTGCCTTAGCGGTTGTGCATTCAGTAAGGATCGAACCCACTACATTCGCAATTATCTCTGATAATATCTTGCTAAGCTCCCACCCTTGGTCAGACATCTGTCTGGTACAAGACTTTTGTAGTTGAACACTCGATGAGTATCGGACGCAATAACTTCCTTACGAAGCACTCAACAGCCGGTAGGCATGTTTCAAATACTATATTTAAGAAAAATTAGGGCTTGGCGAATTTGGCACTCACTTCGACAGGGGAACCTACTTGACGAGTTAGTGTAAACAGATGGCGGAACGTGTGGCAGGAGAGATGGCAATAATGGTCACGTGGTTTCTAATTGGTTGGTTGAACTATGACTTTATGACCTAGCGATTCTGAATATACATCTATTTTTGGGGGTACTAGATTGTACTAGATTGGCGGCTAGGACTAGTGGTAACTGTAAGTTCAATGCTAACAGTCACTTCTATCGCACTTCTCGCTTGTGGAACTCTCTTTCGGCTTCTTGCTTTCCGTCAACTTTGATCTTCAAAAATTTAAATGCAATGTCAATCGTTATCTTCTATTTTCTTAATTCCCGTTCTTTTATTATTTCATCTCCTTAATGTTTTCTCTCCCCATATCTCCCACTCAGTAACTCCTTGCGTCTTGGTGGCTTTATTGCCTTGCTTGAGGTGAAATGATTAAAAAAAGATCTTGAAGATCGTTTGTCTTATTGTTGTGGCCTTGTTAGGGCCAGAAATAAAGACACAAAGAGAGGAATTAAGTTAAACAAATATATTAGCAGAAACAGTAATACTAACATATACAAACGAGAGTGTTACAGCAAGAATGTTCGGTCCGACTGTCAGAGATGACTGCTGGAAACTTCCCTCTCCAAAAGACAGTACCTGCTCCTATTTATAGCTGGGAGAGTCCATGCGTGCTTGGTTAAATTAACATAACACTTATTTTACTTTTTTATTTTCTGCATTGTCTTTTTTTATTACAAGGGGTAAGATATTGTAAAGCACCCTGAACAGCCACGTCCTGAAGGAACACGGCACATATAATAATAATAATAATCATTGTTATTAATATTATTTTAGCTATATTTCAAAGGAACGTATATGTGCTCAAACACAGAAAATGCAATTTATATATTGGATAAATATTTAAAACGACAATTTTTAACCTTTGTTCCAAACGGTATGGCAAAAAGACGGTTTTCCCTTGACACCGCTATTATTTTAACTACCTTCACTCCTCGGCATTGTTTATTATTTTAAAAAGGGATGATTAATTGTAATAAAATCTAGATGTATGGGGAAAGTGCGTAATACACACGGGCAAACACTTATAGCGATTTAATAAGCGTAGGATATGTGCGGCACAAGGCCGAAAGTATGGAGCACTCAGTGAGGATAACTCACTATTCAGTCGTAATTAATGCAGCGAGAGAAGCGCCGCGTGCAAACCCTTATAGCTTTATGTCGTAATCTCTTTCCATCGTATGCCACTCACGTAAGTACGCACAATCATTTCGCTAGGAGGATATCTACTTCTGATTAACTAATCAATACCATTTAAACCATTGCTCCAACCACCCTCAAGCATTCTCTGTCTCTCTTGATCACTCCGCTTGCAGCTGTTGGTTACTGTGACAGCCATTGCCTATCGACCTTATGCCAACTATCGCTCTCTCTTCTACCCCAGGTAACATCCAAGAGAGAGTAACACAAAACTACTCCCCTCCCACAACAGTCATTACCGGTTTAACAACAACAACAGCAACAACCAATCCGGCAAGAAAGACACATTTCTAGCCAATGCGTTGATCTTGTTGGAGTTCTGAAAAACATACGGGTGCTAGCAAAACAGGATATAAATAACAATCGACCTTTAGGGTCGCCCGCCCATTTAAAAAGAAAAAAAAAACTGTAACTATTATTTAACAGCGGCGAAAACGAAATAAAACTTAAAAAAAACAAACTCACAATCAGAGAAAGATTCAGGTATTCTGAAGGCAGCAAAAACACGTTCTCCAAAAAAGCAGGCGACCCCAAAACGGAACAGGAACGGGCAGAAACAGTCTCGGGATGGCGAACAAGAACTTCAGTACAATTGGCAGCACTAGTAACAAAAGTATTAATACATGCGCTAATTTCTTAAGACAATATAGAGATTTGTCAACTGGAGATTTCAAAAAGATAAAGGCTTCACAGTTTATGGATGTTTGGAATCATTACGACAGAGATGGTCAGTAGAACGGTTCATCATATTATTTGTTTTTGTCTATAATATTTTGTGTTTCATTTTTGTTTTCTCTATGTACAAGTGCGAACGCGTGTGTGTGTGTGCGTATTGTTAGAGATTCAGGAAATTCCATGTATATTGATTGGAGATAATTTCTTTCTTTCTTTCTTTCTTTCTTTTAAGCCAGAGCTTATTTATTTGTTTCTTTCTTTCTTTTTCTTTTTTACTCCAGAGGTTGTTTGTTTCTTTCTTTTACTCCAGAGTTTCTTTCTTTCTTACTTTTAATCCAGAGGTCGTGTTTGTTTCGTTGTTTCTTTGTTTGTTTCTTTCTTTCTTTTACTCCATAGTTTCTTTCTTTTTCTTTCTTTCTTTCTTTCTTTCTTTCTTTCTTTCTTTCTTTCTTTCTTTCTTTCTTTCTTTCTTTCACTCCATAGTTTCTTTCTTTCTTTTTTCCTTTCTTTCTTTTACTCCATAGTTTCTTTCTTTCTTTCTTTCTTTCTTTCTTTCTTTCTTTCTTTCTTTCTTTCTTTCTTTCTTTCACTCCATAGTTTCTTTCTTTCTTTTTTCCTTTCTTTCTTTTACTCCATAGTTTCTTTCTTTCTTTCTTTCTTTCTTTCTTTCTTTCTTTCTTTCTTTCTTTCTTTCTTTCTTTCTTTCTTTCTTTCTTTCTTTCTTTCTTTCTTTCTTTCACTCCATAGTTTCTTTCTTTCTTTTTTCCTTTCTTTCTTTTACTCCATAGTTTCTTTCTTTCTTTCTTTCTTTCTTTCTTTCTTTCTTTCTTTCTTTCTTTCTTTCTTTCTTTCTTTCTTTTACTCCAAAGATTTTGTTTGTTTGTTTTAATCCAGGTTATTAATTTGTTTATTTGTTTGTTTTACTCCAGAGGTTGTTTGTTTGTTTGTTTGTTTGTTTGTTTCTTTGTTTGTTTGTTTCTTTCTTTCTTTCTTTCTTCCTTTCTTTCTTTCTTTCTTCATAGTTTGTTTCTTTCTTTCAGAGTTTCCTTCTTTCTTATAATTTAATTTTTTAAAAATCTCTCCCTCCCTTTGCCAAGAATATTACAGTTTTTGTTAAGCAGTTGCCTAATAATGGACAAAATACGAGATAGAGATTTTTAAGCTACAAGAATTTGCTCTTCCTTTCAGATCACAAAGTTCGCAAAGATTCTTCTTAGCAAAAGTCAATAGTTATTTACTCAGCTTAGAGTAGAGTTTTGTCCCAAATCCACAAGTGTTGAAGACTTAGAGACTCAATTGTAACGATTTGAGAGAACAGTGCAAACTAATTTGATGGAAATATGACTTATTTTTCTCAATCCTGTACATTCAGTCATCTTCAGGCATGACTCTAGATATTGAACTAATTAGTTCATGCCACATTGACTTATAAACTCCTACAACAACAACAAAAATTCTGAAATTGCCATATTAGTAAAAAACGCACTAAATTAAATTTTCAAAAAAATTCAACCTTAGCGTTGCGACTGCACGCTCCAAAATTTTGTATCCGTTATCAATAACACATTTAATAAAAACATGTTTCGACTCGCATTATATTTTTTCGTCTCGGATGCTACCAGAATTTTACCAAAAGCTAAATAATTTCCATGCCTGACGATAACTGAATGTACAGTCGAAAGTACTTGCGTATTTAAGAAAGATCTTATACAGCTTATAATTTTAAAAACAAACAAACAAGGATCATAACATTCATCGAGTGATTAGTAGGTTAATGCATCTCTAAAATGTTGTTAGCGAAGGTTGTCATTTTATATCATTAACTTTACTAATTTACTTTTTGTATGAATGATTCATTGTAATGATATATATATATATATATATATATATATATAAATATATATATATATATATATAAATATATATATATATATATATATATATATATATATATATATATATATATATATATAGGTTTAATACAAATATAAAAATTGTCACTTAGCTGATTGATATCATATTCAGCACCCCGACTCCAGAGTTTCGTGGACGAATCTTTTTTGCAAACGTTCGGTGCACTCGTCAGGTTACAATCTTTAAGAAAATGCTATTATATTATACTATTGGTATAACTTAGATGCTAAGATGACTTCTTTACTCTAACAAAATTAAACCATTTTTAAAAATCTCTGTGCATGAAATAAAAAAAACACATTTTGGTATTTTAATATTAATTGTAATAATTCTGTAAAAATAAACATTTATTTAAAAAAATATTTCCAGAAATGTAAGAAAAAAGAGTGAAGACAAAGCCAGATATATCTTTTAAAAATAACCTGTGTATCTATCTCGAGTTTGTGTTTGTATATATGTGTATACGTTAGTGTGTTTATGTATCTCTCTGTCTGTGAATTTTACGTTTATGATCAGAACTGCCAACTGATATCATATTTCCTCAACACTATCCCAGTCACACTCCTCACTCTAACTCTCCAGTCGATGAATTAATGCTGCAATTTTGATTTTCGTTGACTTTATGCCGGGCTAAATTTAATTTGGCCTTTTTCAATTCATATATTGCGCTAAAAACCTTATACTGTACGGAATACATTATTTAAAATGGACATTCGAAAAGAATAAGTTAAAATAAAAATGTGTTCTTTGAAAAACAGGGTATACAAGTCATTAGAGATTTTTAAAAGATTATTTTAAAAATTAAAGCAAGAAATACATTACCTATTTAGTGTCTCCAGCTCATATAGGGCTCAGATCAACGTAACCCGACTAGTTAATTTTATTTAATTCTTTTTTTACTTCCTTTCTTTTTTTTTCTTTTTTTCTTCTTTATTATGAAGAATATCAACGACATATATTTCGGTCAATATTTTGAGGAACGGAGTTAAAACAATTAATTTTGGAACCAGCTGAAGCCAAGTATGAAAACGACACACTACGAAATTTTTTGTTGCTTTGAATTAGATATACTTGAATATTGACTCACTCAGTCTTAGCCCGACAAGCACGACCGCCGGAGTAATCACTGATATATATATATAAATGATAAAATATAGTTCTAAGGTATGCTGCATTTTTATTAAAGTGCTCAATGTCATGGATAGAGCTGATGTAAATAATAAACAAATTCCCAAATTACGAATTCATGTATAAACACAAGTAAATGTAATGATAACAATCAACAACAAATAACAAAGCGGTCAATAACAGAGTTAACGTACAACACTATAAAACAGTCACAAAACTGCATTCGGATCCACAATTATTTCCACTCAATAGTCACTAGAATAATTAGAAAACTTGAAACACAACCGTTACCGCCCACCCAACTACCGTTAGAATAATACACTAGATCAACCCATAATGTATCACTTACCAGCATATATAAATAGTCTATCCAAAACACAACGCACATGGCCTGACGATTGCGTTTAAACATGAAACAGACTGTCGCTGCTGAATGTTGACCTCAATGCCCGCTTTTATATTTACATACGCTATATCCGTCATATCGAGCAATATATATATATATATATGAAGAAATATAGTCTTAAAGTGTGGTATATTTATGGGATAAAGTGCTCAATATCAGAGATAGAGCATGTGTAAATATAAAAGTGAACATAGAAGTCAACACTTAGAGGCGACAGTCTGTTTCATGCTAGATGCAATGGTCAAGTTGCCTGACGATTGCATCTAGCATGAAACAGACTGTCGCCTTTAAGTGTTGACTTCAATGTTCACTTTTATATATATATATATATATATATATATATATATATATATATATATATATATATATATATATATATATATATATATTAAAAAGAAGAGAGGTACCGCAAACTTTTTTGGTTGTAATGTGGGTTTTTTTAAAAAAGTATTATTCTTTATTTTTCATAGTTTTACATAGTTTTACAACACGTGTTTCTGGTCTTACGACCGTCTTCAGGTAAAGGGTGGATATATATAGCAAACTTTAAACTTTTTGGATATAGCAAACTTTAAAACTTTATTTTTATCGTATATGGAGTTTGGTAGACTTTTTTGTGTGTGATATGTTATAAATGCAGCGAAAGTACTTTACTATTTACCAGGAGCTACCCTGGTAAATAGTAACGGACTTTCGCTGCATATATAACATTTCAGTTAAAAATAAATTTAAAAAAAAAAAGAAAAAAAAGAAACATTCTTGATAATGGCTAAAAGAATAGCCTAAAGAGCTTGGATATACAGAACATTCAGATAATTTTTACTCATTCTGTCCAGGAAGTCAGGGAGGCACGTTGGAGTAATGCATAGCAGCTCGGATTGAAGAATCGAAGAGCCGAGTTCGAATTCCAGTCGAATCCGTTCTTCTTTTCTTCTGCCCCCCACCTATGGGTAAATAGCAGGACAGGCCGGGTTCTATAACCTTGAATGGCAGCTGGTCTACTGCAGAAATGAAATGGGAAACGGGAAAAATATGCCTCGTCAGTCATGTATTGGAAGATAAATGATCGCTAATCGTGTATCACATATAGCCCATAACTAACTGTCCAGAAAAGAAAACACTTATACACAAGAAAAATTAAATGAAAAGTGTTACATCGTCAGTCGTCTTTAATGAAACTCGTATAAAAGAGGATTTGCTGCCCCAAAGCACAATTATATATATATATATATATACACACACACATGCGTGTATATATATATATATATATATATATATATATATATATGATTAATATGAGTAAAAGTTTATCAGCTGATTGAAGTTACTTTCAGCATCCCGACTCCAGAGTTTTTTAGGTGGAGCTGTCCACCCACACTTCATGGGGGAATCAGAGGCTAAAGCAGCGTTTCTCAACCATTTTACACTTGCGTAAGCCTTAAAATAAATTAAATGTCTCGAGGAACCTCTGCGCAAAAACAAAATTATATACCAAATCTTTCTCATTTTATTTTAATCGTAGTTCTCGTGGTAAATATCATAGTATATATTTTTGAATAACTGGTTTAAGGAAAAATTAATACTTTTTCGTCAAATTTTTCGGTAATGCTAAATGAAATTCGTTTATAATGCTTCATCATGGAGTTTTCCTAACATAATAGGTCAGATAGGATGATGTCTATATTACAATAACCAAGAATATATTGTGTGTGTTTCGTAACATGACGTATATGAAGTTAAATAAAAAGTCAAAAGCTTATTATTAGCTTATCTCAGCTGTTTTTGCGGAACCCTTGGGGGACCTTTTGCGGGACCTTAGGGTTCCGAGGAACCCTGGTTGAGAAACGCTGGGTAAAAGGTTTGGAGCAACCCTCTGAATTTCGAAGAATCGCCTAAAAATTGAATGTTGCGTGCCTTTTTCAAAACTACTACGGATTCGGATCAGAGGGACTTTCTCTTCTTGAAAGGTAATAGCATATAATAATAATAATAATAATAATAATAATAATAATAATAATAATAATAACTGCAATGTATCTTTGAAGATATTCGAAAAACTGTCAAAATACAAGGACCTTGAAATAGAAATCTCAAAAATGTGGCATATGGGAACATCAACAATCCCTGTTGTAGTTGGAGCCCTTGGACTGGTTGGAAAAGATTCCAGTAGGCTGATTGAAGGGATCCCTGGAAGTCCATGCCTCAAAGATATACAAAAAATTGTTCTGACATGTACAGCCCACACTTTACGAAGGGCTTTATCTATGTAATTATTATTATTATTTTTTTTTTTTTGCAGTGGAAAGTGTCATGATGCCATTTCTAACCTTAGTTGCCTGGGCGGGACTCGGAAAGAAATGTGTAAACGCCAGATATCAAAGGAAATAATAATAATAATAATAATAATAATAATAATAATAATAATAATAATAATAATAATGATGATGATGATGGGGAAATGAACCTATTACTGCACAAAGTTTCCTTAAAATTCTTGCACTTGCTGGCTACTGGTAAAACTTAGGGATGGTGGGTTTTAAATTTTAAGTAACTCCAACTCTAAAAATAAATGCAATGAACTAATGAGTGAAATAGTTTTATCATTCTAATTTAGCAGGTGTTAATTAAACCAAAGAAGGCGTTAAATTTACTAATTATTAAATCCAGAGGGTGGCCCGAAACTTTTGGCCTATAGTATGATATTAGCCATCCCCCCAGGAAACTTTTAGCATTCGTTAACTGAGCAGCCAGTACTGATTTCGCTTGAAATTTATAAAATCTTTCTCGTAAAACACTATTTTTTCAGGAAAATAGTTTTCTCAAGCCCAGAAAAAGAATCTAAATGAAGTCGGTTAGATTAAAAAAAAAAAAAAAATTAAATTAAAATTCCCATCATCAAAATCAAACAAATGCAAAAATTTAAATATCGGAAGTGTTTTAACATACGAAGGAAAGTGTGACACTGAGATCCGAAGGCGTATTGGGATAGCGAAAATTACCTTACAAAACTAAGCAGAGTATTAAGAAATAGAAAAACTTCGCTGGAAACAGGGAAAAATAATATTAAACAGTTACATGATATCTGTCCTCCTGTAGGACAGTGAGTGCTGGACAATCTCCTCAAAGATGTTGAAGGGTCTTGAAGCAACAGAAATGTGGTTCTACAGAAGGATGCTGAGGATACATGGACCGATTATGTGAACAACGACGAAGTTTTAGAGAAAATAGAAACAAAAAGAAAACTTAAATTTAATTTCAGGAAGAGACAGTTGAAATTTCTCAGGCACATAACGAGGAAAGAGGGTTTGGAAAATCTGATACTCACAGGACTGATTAAAGGCAAGCGGACAAAGAACGACAACGCATAACAAAAAGACAAAATTTGTTAAGAGCTAAAAAAAAATACAGGATCTTGTGGAGAGCCATGATCGCATAAGTCCCGAGGGAACACGGCATATAAAGATGAAGACGGTGAGGTTACCCGTGGAAAGAAAAGCACGTGCGCGCATACTGACATACGGTATTTTCTTGTGTGTAGGTAAGTACCTGACTCTTCCTGCTATCTGACACCTTTACAAGAGACAGGATCTACCCAGTTTTCGCTTTACAGTCTCGATAGACCAAAAGCGTGCTTGTGGGTGATGGATCATTTTCCACCCTTCAACCCTTTCCATGCCGCTCGCTGCTCTATCGCTATTCCCATGGAAAGTGTCCAGACAAACTATATTCATTAGTTCCACCAGTTCGAATTTTCACGACTAAGCCCTGACATGCCACACACATTGTAGCGGACCACCTTCATTCCATTCTTATTACATTGGTGAGATGTAAATTCCGCTCGAAGAGTTTCTTCCCACAAACCGGTGTTTTGTGGAACCGAAGAGGGTGATTCCCTGATCACAACAATCTTCACCTGTTGAAGTCTAGGGTCAGCCGCTATCTTCCCCACATATCTGCATAATCTTTGCCTTTTACTCAGCAAGCCTTTACCTAGAGTGGCTCTTATGTCTGAGAGAGGGAACTGTTAACAGAGAATTTACGGTTACATCTAGCCATTTTAACTGTAAAATGATGAAACTTTGCCAACAACCTAGCATTGCGCTTGAATTCATAGAGCCTACGCACCATAGAGAAAAGTTCATGAGAATAATTACCATGATAGTATTTATAGAAAAGGCACAGGGAATATATATTACGGCGGTGGGAAAAAATGACTGAAGCCGAGATGCCAGATCAAGACCAATAAAATTGCAGATTCTTATCTTTATTTTATCAACAACCACGAAATATATGCGAAGCAGAAAGATTCCTGGAAATACTCCCGAGTGCACCAACCACAACAGGAAAAACTTGAGCTGCTGCGAATTCGCAATGCTATCAGATATCCCCAAATCGACCTGCGAGGTAGAAAGAATCCAGAAAATACTCCTGAATGCGGTGACCACAAAAGGGACAACTTGAGCTGCTGTCACCTGCGATTTCCCAATGCTGCCAGATATCCCCAGTGCGTCCTTGCAAGGCAAAAGAATCCAGGAAATACTCCTGAGTTCGCTGACCACAAAAGGGACAACTGAGCAGCTGCGAAGTTCCAATGCTATCAGATATCCCTAATGCGACTTGCGAGGTAGAAAGAATCCCGAAAATAATCCTGAGTGCGCCAACCACAAAAGAAACAACTTAAGCTGCTACCACTTGAGACTTCCCAATGCTATCAGATATTCGATGCTATCAGATATTTGATGCGATTTGTGTGGCAGAAAGATTTCCGGAAATTCTCTCAAGTGCCCCGATCACAAAAGGGACAACTTGAGCTGATGATTGATACATTTCTCGAAATTGCTCAGCCGTTTTTGTCAATGAAGATCCATTGCTAACTGCTCTTCTGCACCAGTGTGATATCAGGGCGATTTCTCTCCAATCGCTTGTCAGTCAAGATAGTTCTATCCCATATCAGCTTCACTGACGGTACCACATCTCTTCGCACCTAAGGCTATAATTCTTGCGTAGTTCCCTATGTATTCTAAGTGTTACTTTGTTATAGGTTCGTCTGTACTCTTTTTGCGCCAGTATTATTATTATTATGGTTTAATTTTGAGTATATCTCATAATACCTACGTGCAAGCATGTCTAAACCATAGGCACAAAGCAGGAGATGTTGTATTGCGGTTTTTGCTTACCCAGCAAAATGATGGCAAGGGAGTATTATTTCTGACGTAATGCAACAAGCATTAAAGGAGGTTAATCAAGCATTTAATAGTTATTTCCCTTTGATACTAGCTTCCCCAAACCTTTTGGAGTATGAATACATGTTGCAAAATAAAATCTTTATTAATCCTAAACAGGAAACAAGGGATTAATTTGTACTCCTGTTCAAAAGACCGGGGAGGTGTGTGAATCGGACGAGAGGCGAACCTATCTACTCCTATAAAACCCTTGGGAAAGGTATGAATTCATCTCTTCTGTAAGGACAGACTGGGTCCTATAACCTTGGGTAGCAACCGGTCTAAGAGAAGGACAACTCAGAATTCAAACCCTCAATGGTCGAGTGGTCGGCGACTAAAACAGCTCCTGCACAAGACCCTGGTCTGGTGAGGAGGCTGAGTAGAACCTCAGCAGCACAGAATCAAGAGCTGTCAAAGGGCGGATGAACTCCTCAGAGTAAACGACCACCCACCCCAACTATGGATTAAACAGCCTCACCAACCTGCATGGTGAGTACGGCTGCACTCCTGAAGACATGGTCAACCAGGAAGGGGTTCCTCCAACAGGAATGAGAAGGCCCTGGATTTGGGTGTGTTCGAATAGCATGGCTCGAGTCCGCTGGTCTGACCAAACATGCTATTGACCAGTGACCGCTTAGTGACACTACTTCGTAAGCATTTACATCCATTCTTTGAATCCCATGTATCCCGATAATGATTGGAGAGGTGAAGGGCGTTGTCAAATAACCCCCGTTACCCTGAGAAATGTAAAATCCAGCAATATATCCTGAAGATGTACTAAATGCTGAGATAATTTGAATGACACTCAAATATTACCCCCCGCTTCTGGTGCCATGTAACCTAGTTTAATCTGTCGCATGTTATTTGCAGGGCGGGGGAGGTGGGTTATTTCCCTAAGAAATGCAATGTTTAGTGGTTCGAGACGAGAAATCGGCGAACCAAGTTCGAATTCAGGTCGAGTCCGTTGCACTCACTTAGGAAAGATAGGAATCCATCGGTCCTCCTCCCAGCTACGGATTAAATAGTAGAGCTGAGGTTGGCAACCAGTCTAGTAGGAGATCAATTCAGAGTTAAAATCTCAGCCACCTGAAGATGTAAAAAAGTTTTAGACAAGGGGTGCAGATAATAAGTCTGTAAATCAAAAGCACGATAGATGGATAATCTTGCTGCAGGGTGATTAACCGGAATTTTGCTGACATCAATGGACATTGGGCTCATGAAATGATGGATGGTTCGGACTTCTCTAAATCCGCATATGTCTATATTTCTGAGATGAGGTTATGTAGCTATTTATACTATTTACATTGTTCGGACTGTTGTCCTCATCTCTATTTCCATAGTCACTACGTTTCGGCCGTCCTACGTTCCAGCCTTCTTCAGGATATGTCTATATTTCTGAGATGAGGTGTTGTAGCTATTTACACTATTTACATTGTTCGGACTGTTGTCCTCATCTTTATTGTTATATTGATTACGTTTCGGCCGTTGTACGCTCCAGCATTCTTCAGGATCTGTCTATATTTCTGAGATGGGATATTGTAACTGTTTACACTATTTACATTCTTCGGACTATTGTCCTCATCTTTATTGTAATATTCACGGCATTTCGGCCATTGTACGCCCCGATCTTCTTTAGGTGATATACATTTGAATTTCGAACCAGACCCCATATTTCGTCCACCGGGGTAGATTGTTCTAATTCCACGTGCTATAACATTTTTAGGATATCTTAGCCTCAGTTAATTCCCTAGAATGTATAGCAACTCATAGCTGTCTATATTTCTGAAATGAGGTATTGTAACTATTTTCACTGTTCGGACTGTTGTCCTCATCTTTATTGTCATATTCACAACGTTTCGGTCGTTGTTCGCTCCGACCTTCTTCAGTTGATATCCGTTGGAAGGATACATGGACCAGTGGATAAAAGTGTTGGTTGAAGTAATCCAGTGACTTAACCAAAACAGCTGTGAGTTCAATACCTGGTCACAGCAGAGGTGAACAAAAACCTGGAGATTTGAGTTATTAAAGAGAATTAACTGAAACTGAGATATCCAAAGAAGGCATGGCATGTGGATCTAGAACGATCTACCCCCGTGAACTAAATAAGGTTTTCGGTTCGAAATTCCGATATATCACCTGAAAAAGGCCGGAGGGTACAGCGGCCGAAACGTCGTGAATATGACAACAAAAATGCAGACAACATTTAATTTACATATAAATTGCATATAATTTACATATAATAATTGTTTAATATAAGTTTCTAATAGTCGATGATGCTGACGAGATACAAGTAATTAATCAAAAATCTGGATGTGTATTAGTGAATTGTTATTACGTGACTTCTGTTGGTCCGATAATACGGATAGTCCGGCACGGTTTTGTAACGATAGTACCGGAGAAAACGGTGGTATGTTTGTACTGTGTCATAATTTGACTATTTAACGTAGGAGTTAGAATGTCTTAATAATCTGAATGATAAAGAGGCT
>OZ038510.1:16368665-16378665 GCA_964036315.1 Acanthosepion esculentum
CACCAACTTAAACAAGGAGATTGTCCAGAAGAGTTGCAGGAGACCCCGAAGTCATCTGGAGGCTGTGATTGAAGCCAATAGCGATTTTATTGAATAAATTTACTCTTTAGATAGATTTTTGTAAATATATCTGTTAAAATGAGATGTTGCTATTATTTTCATTTTTGCGTCTTTTAGACGACAATTTGTCCAACGCACATTCAGTGTGTGTGTGTGTATATATATATATATATATATATATATATATATATATATATATATATATATATATATATGAAGAAATATAGTCTTAAAGTGTGCTATATTTATGGGATAAAGTGCTCAATATCAGAGATAGAGCGTGTGTAAATATAAAAGTGAACATAGAAGTCAACACTTAGAGGCGACAGTCTGTTTCATGCTAGATGCAATAAAATGTACTTTATACTTTTATAATGTTTTGACTCAAGTTTGGGGTTAACTATTTGGCCATATTGAGATCTGTGGGTTTAAGTAAAGACCACCCTTCTTTAAACATAGTGAACTGCCGCTACTGAACCACAAAGAACTGTACTAAATAGCAGAAGCTGGCCAGATGATTGCATCTAGCATGGAACAGACTGTCGCCTCTAAGTGTTGACTTCTATATTCACTTTTATATATATATATATATATATATATATATATATATATATATATATATAGTGAGTGAGAGAGTGAGAGTGGAAAAGGTGAAGATCGTATGTTGCGACAGATTTATATTGCCTAAAGAAATGGTAGTTTGACGTTGCTATGTGACATAGGAGTATAACCGACGCTTTAACCCGGTGCTGAGAGAAAACTAACTATTTTAATGAAAAAAGATTAATAAGATATTCACTTAAATATTAAATCAACATTTCCTTGAAGAGATTACATCAAGTTAATCCAGTTATTATATTTTTTGGTCTCAATGTAAGTTCTCATTTTTCTTTACACCGCCAAATCCAACATTCTTCACAAGTTCATATACTGACATTTAGAATCAAGAGAAACCATTCGAACCCCACAGCTATATTTGCAAACAAATACTCATGACTTCAATGCCACGACCCACTGATTACAACAAAGTTCAAAATGTTAGATTAAATGTTTCTAGATTATAAGACTGGGCTAATCCTAAGTCCAACCGAGTATTGCTAAATCACTAATCAATTTTCCTTTTTTGTTGATTTTACTCGGTTTTCCTGAGTTCTACCACCATTTGTTGACATTTTGTCGATCTCAGGCAATTATTTTAATTCGCTATATAGAGCCGCCATCTTGTAATATCATATCACGTAAACAGTTAAACAAATCGACTATAAAACGATTCATTTCTTTTAGGTGATTTAAATAAATTTTAAAAATCTAAGATGGCGGTCGGGCTAATACTTACTTCCCTAAGCAAGCATCCACGCAACTTTAAATTATGTTTGATTCCTATTTTTATAATAATAATAATAATAATACATTGATTCATTGTGACCAGTTTTCACATCATTGTCTTAATCACAATATTTTGACCGCAGTACGCACTGGTCTTCAAGTGCCCATCGCATTTTGGTTGCCTTCTGGAAAATATCGAACGAAACCTTTTATTTGATCCATATATATTTCAGTCTCGTTTTAATTGTTTGTTTAGCGGCATATCAATTCTTCATGGGTCATTTAATGCTGAAATTTAATTTTCTTGGGAGTATTAGTAATTTCTTTTACAAAAATGTATTGCTCGTAATTTCTTTTTTTTTACAAAAAGTATTGCTAGTAATTTTTTTTACTATGAAAATGCATTGTTGGTATTTCTCACTATAAAAATGTACTTTATACTTTTATAATGTTTTGACTCAAGTTTGGCGTTAACTATTTGCCCATATTGAGACCTGTGGGTTTTAGTAAAGACCATCCTTCTTTAAACATAGTGAACTGCCGCTACTGAACCACAAAGAACTGTACTAAATAGTAGAAACTACATCACTTGAAGACTACCAACGGTAGCTACCACGCCAAGTCACAGTGTATCTGGGAACAACAGAAATTAAGAGATGGTTCTACGCTCTTTAAATCTTCCAATCTCCCGATCAAAGGTCTTGCTGACGTATGTAGTTTAGCATCATACCCAGAACAACGTTTTAATTGATATACTGACTGAAATCGAGGTAAAGTTTAAAAAACGTACCAGCAAAACAAAAAAAAACAGATGTCAAAAGGTACGGTTTGTCCCTTGAAACTGCTATTGCTATAAACTTCTTTGGCACCAGCGTGAGTATTTTGAAATTAATATCAGCTCAAGTCTCAACCAGGGCACCTACACCCAGGCTGTATCTCTCCTTTGGTAGGGGGCTGATATCCGCCACACTTGAACATCGCTTGAACTGCTGTGTTATTTTGAAGTTCAATGAAACTGTCTTGTAGGGTGACATCAACTTCAGATGCATCAGCAATGAGGGGACCCCACAAACCAGTGCGGCAATGTCATTTGGAGGAGATCAGAAGAGCGAGTTTTCATATCATTATGAAATTGCTTCAAATGATCGACATTCACTACTAGGTATACAACAAGAATAACACAGGAAGCATTTTGAAACTAGGTTGGTCTGTTCTAGATCAAGCAGCTTGGTGGATACATTTGAATGCACATTTATACATCCAACAGCTGCAACGTGTCCATAAAAGTTTAGTCAAAAAGCGTCATGCGCTCGTCAATAGGAAAATGTTGTTCTCCTCCATGACAAGTCATGGCAAAGCGGTATACAGCAAGAATAACACAGGAAGCATTTTGGAACTCGGTTGCTCTGTTCTAGATCAAGCAGCTTGGTGGATACATTTGCTAAGGAAGGAAACTGTGCAAACTCCCGTCTCCTACGGTTCAACCACAAGGAGCTTTAGTATCCTGTTAAATGCGTTAATTGACCCCCTGCAGGAAAGCAGGGTGGGGTCATTTCCTTGGGGCTCTTTGTTCAGGACATTTAGCTCTTCAAAACTGAAAGACAAGTTGGTGAAAACATTCCTTAATTTAAACATTAAATTATGAGTTTTAAATTTTAAGAAATTAAAAACTAAAAACGGCCACGTTGCATGAATAAGATGAAAAAAATTAGAATAAATAAATATTTATGTTAACAAAATAGCTTAGATTAATTTAATATTAAATCTAATAATAAATTTAATATTTTATTTTAAATAATAATTATTAATTACAAAATACTCTCGACATATATTTTGCGGGTCCAAAGTTTTCTGTTCTTCGTGCCCCCCCCCCCCTTTCCAAACTTTGCCTTGTGGTCCCTGAAAATATCTCATAGGCCCCAAGGGAGCCATATGCCCCACCACGAGAAACTTTGCACTGGGAGACTTTATCAAGGCAATGTAGGATTTATTTTGCTGCACGTGTCCCTAAAGTTCGTGTGCACTTTAAAAAATTTATAACTTTATTTGTATTTGCGATAGAAATAATTTGTAAAATGATTAGAAAGAATTAAATCTATATTTTTTAAGGTTTTATTGAAATTTTATTTAAGTTTCCACATGTCCTCCATCATTAGCAATACAAAGGGTAATACGATTTTGCAGTTCACGGAAAACATTTGCCAACTGATTTACAGTAATGCCTGAAATCGCATTAGTTATTTTAGCTATACTTAAAACTAGGTACATTAAACTTTCTAACATTTTTTACAGATTATTTCTATCGCAAATACAAATAAAGTTATAAATTTTTTAAAGTGCACACGAACTTTATGGACACGTGCAGCAAAATAAATCCTACATTTTTTAAAGTGCACACGGACTTTATGGACACCCTGTATACACAGAGGCCAGGATGTCATTGGTTTATCAAAGCTTGTAAAATTGAGAACGTGCATGAATGTTCATCGGGTGGCTGAATGGTCAGTCAAATCATGTATAGTATACAAAGTGTCAGAGTTCAAATTCTGGTGAAGGGTCAAGTAAGCGTGTAAAATCCCATAAATTTTTTTAAGAATATTTCCCAAGCCAACATTCACGAAACAACAAATATGTTGAAAAATCAAAAGAAAAATGTCAAATCCATCGCTTCAGCCTTTGAAGATGTACAGCAGAACAAACGTCCATCCCATACCAATCTTCCTACAATCCAAATAATATTCATTAAGAAAAAATATTGAATATATTCGCTCACTTTATACCAGACTTTGAATTAGGACACTTTGGGAGAATTAGGAACAGAAATATTAATAATGAGTGGCAAAAGAAAAGAGTAATCAGGAGGACAGTAGATAGCGATTGCATTTAATTTTTTTCAGATTAAAGTTGGATATATATGCCTGGTTGTTTAAATTGTTATTGTATGTTCCATTTTTTGGATAATCTGTTGTATATCAGGACCGAAATTTTGGATAATCTGCCCGAAGTTCATATTTGCTTTTTTTGTTGTTGTTCAAGTACTTTCGAGCGTCTCAGTCATTATTAAGGACCATGTGCTGTCAGGGTACGTAGCAGGCAAGATTCCGTTGGCTAGATCCTGGTATGGTATAGGAAGTTGAAAGTTTGATTCAGTCCAAAATGGTTAAAAAAGCGAGATCACACCATAGAGAATGTATTGAATATTACGCATTTTTTTAATATTTGAAATATATTCTATTTTAATGTAGGTTGTTTATTTTGTATAATAAAAGCTTCTAGTATTTCCTAGCATTGAATGCTATATTGAATATTGGTATTATCCACTTATATTTGTCTTATGTTGATAGTTCTATTTTGATTATTTGTGATCTGCTGATCGATATGTAAACGAATTGTACTAAGGTTCGACAAGCGACAAGTCAGCCCGTTCCGGGGTGGAACTTGATTGGAGTGAAGAAACAAATTAGACACTGGTTTGGAGAAATGACCAAATATTTGTTTTCATTTATATGATATAAAAATGTCTCGTAAGTCGTATAGTGTAGCGTTCCAATGTACGGTGTACGGGGTGTGAAATGAGAGCGTGGAAAAGGAGTATGATTAATCCTACTGACGGCTTGTTGGCTATTGGTTTGGGCTTGTCGCGTTGATAGTGGAATCCATTCTCTTTCTGTGTTCACGGGTGGTCGTTTTCACAGCCTGATGGTCGGACGGGGTGTCAGCTATGGTTAGCGTGTATGTGTGAAGTCTCTCTCTCTCTCTCTCTCTCTCTCTCTCTTTCTGCTTTCTGCCTGCTCTGCCAGGCTTCTCTTATAGCCTATGTTGTAGACATCTGTGATAAGCGAAAGTCGCGTCGATAATGGCCAGCACTTTGATATATTTGTATTTTTAAAATTTTTCGAGTAGAGTGCGGCGTATGTGTGACAAAAACTGGTGTGTCGTTAGAGATATATGTTTTGTAATAATTGTATAAATTTGGCTTTAATTTATTATCTCTATGTGTAAATTGTGTGTTTTTTGTTGTTGCTACAAGCCTTACAAGAGAACGTGGTACATATGTGGCTGATGTAGGAATTTAATGTTGTGTTTTGATTGCTGTTATTCGAGATATCATCAGTCGGTTGAATTTCTAACATGTTTTCGCAATTAACATCTTAAATGCCAGCATTCTTGGTTTGGTCACAAGTGGAAAATACGTTTGTTAATTTTATTATAAAAATGTACTATTGATTTTTGTTTGGAGGTTCGCTATTTGCCCATAGCTGGGATCCTAACTGGCGCTACCAACCCTTGTGAGAGTGGACCGAGGAACAACAGCAATTAAGACGTGGTTCCACGCTCCTCAAAATCTCCAATATCTCGATCAGAGGCCTTGCTGCCGGATATAGTTTATCGTCATACCCAGGATGATGTGTCTTGAAGTCTCTGGTTGAGACCTGTGGACATGTCGTACTAAACGAATAAAAAGCAAAATACAATAATAATAATAATAATAATAATAATAATAATAAATGACTTGAACCTACACCAGGTATGGCTCTTGTGGCTGTTCATCTTAATTGACTGGGTAGTATTAACATGTACATGTTTTGTCTTGGTGAATTAAGATATGCAACAGTAAATATCCCATTCTGTATCACAGATTTGCTTGGCACTTGCTTGACCTTCACTAGTTAGATATCTGTTCCAGAAGCTGACACACTGTTCATCTGCTTATGTATGAGAGTAACAGGGAAGCATGATTGCCGAATGTCGACAAGCTTTTTTTAAGTTAGAAGGATGTGACATCCAAAACGTTTTGGATGTTGCATCTAGATACTCGGGGAACAACCACAACCGGAAACAGACTGAGTAGACTGGGCTATGCAACCTGAAAGTATTTCCAACTAGGCCCCACCTGCAAAGTTATGCGCTGATGACCGCTTGTATGGCGACGAAAAAAAACCATTGTACGGACAAACCAACCGAACATAGCGTTTTCATCGCAAGACGAGACAGATCGGAACTGAGTCATCTGAAACCGTGAACTGGTCTATTTTATTAGTTCAGAAGAAATCCAAGCATGCATTTGTGCCTATAAATTGGGTAGGAGCAAGTATTTTGCTACCATTCCAATTACGTTGGAACCAACACTGTTTTTATCAAAATATGTCAGGATATCGCAGCCGTTTGCCTGGGATGTATGTGCCTGGTATACAATCAAACTGGGTGTCATGGTGGGTATATTGGGTTTCGTATATTTGTACCCCAGCCTCGCTTTATTGACATACCTTATAACCTCTTTATAACGTCGGAAGCTTTTCACTGCTCTATCGCTTTTTCCATGGAAAGTTTTCAGGCGAACTACATTCCTTAGTTCCACTAGTTGTAAACTTCACGGCTAAAACCCGCCAAGCTAAGCAAATTGTAAAGAATCACCCCTATTACCATCGTATTACGTTTGTGAGATGTAAGTTCCACTCGAACAGCTTTTTCTCTTTAGAACCGACTTCCAAGAGGATATTTCCCCCGATCACTACAATCCTAACCTGTTCAGGTCTAGGATTAACCATTATCTTCCCCACATATTCGCATAAACTGTGCCTCTTACTCTATAACCCTTTAGCTCGAGTGACTCCTGATCCTTGTACAGGGTGAACATCACTGTGAAAAAGAGAAAAAAAGTCAAAGAATTTTGGTTGATTCATATAGCAGTAACATGAAATATCAACTTATGAGTCATTTAATGTCGAAATTTGACTTTTTTGAGAATTTGGAAGTAATAAAAATATGATATATGTTTTTGTTGTAGCATACCTACGGACGATAATGGGTATGTCCCCATTCACATAAATACAGTAGTAAATACTGTATGTTGGTCTGCAGTTGGAGATTCATTGTAGAATTCATTTGACTCACTTCTAGCAGTTGACTATTTCTTCTACGTGCTGCTGACGAATCTTATATGTGTTGTTCTTGTCCTAAGTATTATCATTCATTACCAACCTTCGTTTGATTATTCTATTCAGTAACCTCCCCTAGGTTACAACAGTTATTCTGCTTTCACAATTGATATATGGTAGATGAGACTTAACTTTTGTGCATATATATTTTTTGGGGGATATAATTAGTAGAGGTGGTAATGTGTGTTTTATGTTTTAGCTTTGTGGAAGTTATACTTTGGAATACAGTTTAATTTTTTGTAGAAACTGTAGGATATTATATGGCTTAATGTGATGAAAGAATTGTTTCATGGTGGTTGATTTTGCTTAGCGGCATATCAACATCTCTATGGGTTATTTAATGCCAAAATCTAAATATTTTGAACAGAATTTTATGGCTTCATCTACAGATAAAATCTGTTGTCGGTCATTTGGTTATAAAATGTATTATTGATAATTCTACTATAAAATGCATTGCTGGTCATTCTACTATAAAATATGTACTATTGGTCATTTTGCTATAGATACGTACTATTTATATGATATGTACATATCATATTTATAAATATGTACATATATATACTATATTTTACTATAGATATGTACTATTTATATGGTATGTACATATCATATTTATAAATATGTACATATATATACTATATTTTACTATAGATATGTACTATTTATATGATATGTACATATCATATTTATAAATATGTACATATATATACTATATTTTACTATAGATATGTACTATTTATATGATATGTACATATCATATTTATAAATATGTACATATATATACTATATTTTACTATAGATATGTACTATTTATATGATATGTACATATCATATTTATAAATATGTACATATATATACTATATTTTACTATAGATATGTACTATTTATATGGTACGTACATATCATATTTATAGATATGGACATATATGTACTATATTTTACTATAGATATGTACTGTTATATATATAAATATTTGTTGTAGCATACATACGGACGATAATGGGTATGTCCCCATTCACATAAACACAGTAGTAAATACTGTATGTTGGTCTGCAGTTGGAGATTCGTCTCCAGCTGTGCTGGTCAAACTCTCTGCCTCCAAGCAGAGAGGATCCCCAGACGAGGCTGTGTCGAAGGGCAGAGTCTCGTCTCGGGAAACTGCTACCCGACCCCATTTTATACGGGTTCTACGGGGAATTTTTAGTCGAGCCTACGGGCTCGGATAGCCCACATTAAATTCGGCTTTAGGCCACATCTGACCGCGCGGGGCAGTTGGTAGATATCCTGCAGTTGGAGATTCATTGTGGATTTCACTTGACTCATTTCTAGCAGTTGACTATTTCTTCTACGCGCCGCTGCCGAATCTTATATGTGTTGTTCATGTGCTAAGTATTATCGTTCATACCAACCTTCGTGTCATTATTCTATTCAGTAACCTTCCCTAGGTTACAACATTTTGGCGACGAGGATGAGATAAAATTACAACAGTATTGCTGGTATTTTTATTATAAAAGTATACTTTTATACTTTCATAATGCTTTCTTTTTATTTTGGGGGCTCACTATTTGCTGGGAGCCTAACAATTGCTGCTACCCCAGGTCAGTTTGTACCTGGGAATAACAGCAATTAAGACGTGGTTCTACGCTCCTTAAAATCTCCCGATCAGAGTCCTTGCTGCAAGATAGAGTTTATCGTCATACCCAGAACTAGAAGGATGGTCCTCGCTAAGACTTATACGCTTCATTTGCTGGAAGCTATTTTTAATCATTAATCTGAGAATGTGGTTGCATACAGGTGGAAGTTTAGATATTTCTGAACGGGTTGGTCGCTATGTATGACATCCATATAAACACCTCGATCTGACGTGGCTTATCCAGGAGTTTGATTTTCTTCGTGGTTAAATTTACTAAACGGGCACGGTAGCTATGGAGAACAAGTATTTTTCATAAGTAACATTGCCGGGTTGACGCCGATATTGAAATCATTTGATACAAGCGAAAAATATTTTATCTTTTGGACTGGTGTCAGAACGCAATACAGCCAAGTAAATATTGAGACACACGAAGAAAAAAAGTAAAACTAGTCTTGTGGCTTTGTTTACCGTTCATCGTTGCGTCGGATATCGATTTTCCGAAATTAATTAAAAGTAATCGCAAAAAGCTAAAATCTGACACGTTCTACAAACTATTGTCACGTTCAACACCAGCATTTGAGAAATAGTTAATAGTTAGTCAAGTTTTCTCTTATGCAAAGGTTAAATCGTTTTGAGGTGTTGTTGTAAGCTGGTTCCGTTTTTATTATTCTCTGTATTATTTTAGCTGTGTTTTGGTTTATGTTTTTGAGTTGCCATATATGCTTTGATAGAGTAGTACAACTAGCATATTTTCTACCGTTAATGATGTTTTGTGTGAGAAATGTGTTATTACTAAACATATTTATTCTGAACTTCCTTTGGATCTCATTGTAGTTTTGTATATTACATTATTTTGAAGGTAGTTACTGTTTAATAGGTACTCATACTTTATCTTGCAGTTACAAATTCTCATAAACTTTATTCCTAATACCAAAACCTAGAAACAAAATACACAAAAGAATGAAAATAAAATCGCAATACACACACACACACACACACACACACACACACACACACACACACACACACACACACACACACA
>OZ038510.1:16381165-16396165 GCA_964036315.1 Acanthosepion esculentum
TTGCAAATTAGACAAGCGAGAGGGTGGATAAAATAAATAGGTGAACCATTTTAAATACTTGGTTTTTGTTTTGTTTATTTTCTTCTTTCTAGATTAGTCGACTTCGAACTTATAAATGACTACTCACTGCTTACTTCCATTTCAGACGACAACTTCTCTGCACAAATGAACAAAAATAAATAATGGTGATAACTTGTGCACACCGTTTTCTTCCATTGCAGGCGACAACTTCTAGACACAAATAAGCAGAAAAGATAAACTCACGAAAATATGATGTATGCGTTCTCACGGACTGTAAAATTGATACTCCTTATCTAACTATATATAAAACTTTAGTTAGTCTGTCAGTCCGTTCGTCACACCCTCTAAAATAGCCATACATTGACCGATCGAATAAATAAATTGCTAAACCCTCAGAAGACCCTTTTGAATGGAGAAGAATCCAGTTTCCTGTTCACCCTGCGTTTGCGAGAACTATAAACAAATCACAAGGCCAAACGCTTCAAATAGTTGGAATTTGGTACCAGAAAGAAATATTTACGCATAGCCAGTTGTATGTTTCATGCTCAAGAGTAAGAAATCCTAAGAATGTATTCATTGCAATTAAAAAGGAAAAAGATAAATTTACTTAAAAAAATATTGTTTACCATGAAGTTCTATAGAATTAAATTCAATTAAAGAAATTATTAGACTGCGGAGTATTTTTCCAAACAAATCAGCTTCTTATTCCCATCTCATAGATTGGTTTGCGAAATTGAACGAAATGTTGAGTTTGTAAATCTCGATAAAAAATGTTACAACAATATTAAATACTGTGATGATTTCAACATGCGTCAGCGTGTTGCCAAATCATTCTATTGACTAAAAATCGCTTTGATCAATGTTTAGTATCTGTTCTCCGTTTAATTAATGGAGAAGCGCCCGGTTTCTGAGTTTCCAAGCCCGCGGAAACATCTCCTTCACTTAAAGAAGGAGGGCCGGTTGAATATCGATGCTATTGTGACAATGGTTGCGGAGACTGTGCAATTTTGGGATTGGCCGTTGGTAGCCCCACCTTAAAAATGATCTGTCACATCTTGCTACCGTGTGGAAGCGAATAAATATCATCGGTTCTCGGTCTTTTGACCGGAATGAGCGCCAACGTCGAGCCTAGTCAGTACCTAGATGGGTGACCACTTGGGAATACCAAGTAAGCTAGGGTGTACGGGTGGTGAAATGGATAACGGCTCTGAGCTAGAAATCGTAGAGCCGAATTACAATCGGCTTTGTTATAGCCAGCTAACCTTGGGAAAGGCATGAGTCACCTCTCCCCGACAGCTGTGTGTTAGTAGGATCAGCTTTGACTAGTGTGTGTTAAATTATATGCGTGTTCGTTAACTTACTATATGAGTATATACTCTTTGCCCAAGGAGTATTTTACAGAATGTTTGTCTAAAATAAAGCAAGTACAGAAATTTAACTATTTGAGACGTGTTAGAAAAGACTATAGAAACGTTGACGGGTTTGGTTTGTTTTACGGCATATCAACACCTCAATGGGTTATTTAATGCCAACAAGATTTTTATTGCTGGTAATAAATTTTATCTATCTATCTATCTATCTATTGGTTTGGTATGTTTTATTTTACGGCATATCAACCTCAATGGGTTATTTAATGCCAACAAGTTTTTTTTATTGCTGGTAATAATTTTTATCTATCTATCTATCTATCTATCTATCTATCTATATGTTGGTTTGGGTTTTTTTGTTTTACGGCATATCAACCTCAGTGGGTTATTTAATGCTGACAAGATTTTTATTGCTGGTAAATTTTTTTTTAAATGTATTGCTGCTAATATATATATATATATTTTCAAGAATGTATTGCTGGTAATATTTTTCCTTCAAAAATATATTGCTGGTAATAATTTTTTACAAAAAAGCATTGCTTGTATAAAATCCTATTTTTACACTTTCATAGTGTTTTGGCCCTATTTACCCATAGCTGGGACCCTAACAAGTGCTACCAACCCGGATCAGGGTGGACCTGGGAACGCCAGCAATTAAGAGGTGGTTCCACGCTCCTCAAAACGTTCTGATCAGAGGTCTTACTGTTGAATGTAGTTTATCGTCATACCCAGGACACTAGAAAAGTTGAAACGTAAATCCTCAAGCGCAGAGGTATAGTAAAAGATGACTTCTAAAATATCTTAGGTTGAGTTATAAATAATTTCAGATTTTGCTTATCCACTTTATTCTTCCACTTCAAAAAATAAAATAAGTGAAATTACATTTTATTCAATTATATATTCACCGTTATTTGCAATGACTCATTGCCACTTTGAGGTTTAGACGGGAAAAAATTTCAACCAACTTTTGAATCTGGTTTTCGGTCGCTTTGCAACGATCGAAAAAGATAATAATCGCTTGGCGAAATGTCAGGTGTATATGGTTGCAAAGGTAGAACGGACCAACCGAGTTCCAAAAAGTGTTGTTTTTGGTGTATGCGGCCCTTGCGTTGTCATGGAGAACAACATTTTTCCTATTGACAAGCGTAGGACGCTTTTCGACCAAACTTTTATGGACACGTTGCAGCTGTTGGACGTACAAATGTGCATTTAATGTTTCATTGCAGTTCAAGAAAACTAAATGAATAATACTCTTTCGATCCTACTACATTCGCAACATTACTTTCTTTCTATGGATCTCAGCTTTTGGAGTTGGTTCGGCTATGGAGAGTTATCGTTGTCAACCCACTGCCTTTTTCATTGAACATTGACGTATTTAACCCAGTTTATTATATTTTTAAGGAACGACTGATTAGGATGTTAAATTTATCATTGCAGTTGGTTTTCCAAAACGGAAATTACTTATGATTCAAACTAATTTGCGTCATAAGTAATTTCTAGGCGCTAGAAAATGATATATTCAAATGACATATGGCTGAAATGACATATCTAATCGATTCGTCATTATTGAAAGTGAAAATATGATAATCATTCATAGCAGTCACATTGCAACTCAGTTTTTGCAAGCTTTGTTGAAGATGAAGATGAATCTATCAGGTGTAAATTTTTCTTTAGACGTTTCGTGCAGATTTCCTAGCATGTAAACCAGACGTATAAATGTGAATTTAATGTTTCACTGTGTTTTAAGAACTTTAAATGTTAGACATAAATCCCATAAATACACGAGACCAATGGAATAGACATAACTGATGCTTACCATTGATGCAGGTCTATTAATATTTCCACCTAAAACCCGTTTATGTTATGAGACTTTGTTATAATCATTATTATAATCATTTCCTTGTGTTTCTGCTGTATACACATTTCCTTGCGGGTCCCAACTAGAGACCTATGGTCAAAAATATTTCATGGCATCATCAACTGATAACTGGGGAGTTAGGTGGCCAGATGTAAGGGGTGATATAGTCGCAGAAATTGTCTGACAGCTATGACTGGGTTCTCATGTTTGAGTGGCATGGTGCAGGGTTCTGTTACCAGACATAGGGTCTTCAGCAGACCTAAGGCAGCACAACTTCCTCAAGGCACTTCATGTAGACCTCTGTGCTGAGTCAGAGACCCTCACCAGCAAATTCGGGAGTTCTTTTCTTCTCAGATCGATCAGAATGAGTTTCCCGAGCTGCCATACCTTGGTAATGACCATCAGACTCATTCATCTCTTTCCGAATCCTCTGCACTGATACCTAAATACTCTGAAATGTTCGTATTGGAGCTTCCGGCCCGAATGCCAAATAGTACAGCATGCCGTTTCTAAATTTCTAGCGGAGTATATTGCGTAATGGTGCTCTTTTTCTCACAGATGGTCAAATCAAAATCAAACAATGCGCATGCGCGAAATGAAAAATTATAAAATCACGACAATTTACCCATCGCACCCTGTATATAATCAATAATCCTGTTCACCTACTTTCAGCGCACATATTTAAATCTATCAACAGATCTTTTTGACGTCTTTCTCTACATCAGTTGCTCACTTCTCTTTTTTCGTTTTTTTTTATCTCGTTTTCTTCTTTTTATGTCATGCATCGAAAGACAAGTCGATGAAAATAATGGCGCCCAATAAATGAAAACGCGCTCAAGTTGCAAAGAAATGAATTTCATGTCTAGATTTCTGAGCTGAGAAATGAATGATTTACATTATTTACTCTGGAACTATTGTCCTGATCTTTGTTATTATTATCACAACGTTTCGGCTGCTGTGCCATCCAGCCTTCATCAGTTGCTTGTCGATCTGTGTAATCTTCGGAGAATTTCGAACTGAACCTTTTATCTAATCTATGCGAGTAGATTGTTCTGGTTCTGTTGACCATGTCCTATCGCCCGGTTCATATTCCTTCGCCGTCTTTTTAACAAGAGTAAACGTTTATCCCTTTTCTTCTTGTTTAGGATTGAATTTCTAGTTACTTTTAAAGACTTTTATTCTCTTTCACTAGGAAGTTCTATTCGGACGGCTTCTGACCAAGAGTCGTTACTTTGTGGAACGGACTCCCAAGAGGATTCTTCCCCGGTCACTACAATCTTAGCCACTTTACATTTAGGGCCAACTGCTATCTACCCGACATATTCTTATAATATGCACTTCTCTCTCCTCCTTTACGTCCTTACAACAATACAGTGGAGTGATGGATAGCGGCTCGGATTGAGGAATCGGAGAGCCGAGTTCGAATTCCAGTAGAATCCATTACATTCACTTACGTATGAATCCTCTTCTTCTCCCCCTCCAGCTATGAGTAAATAGCAGGACAGACCGGGTTTTATAGCCTTGGATGGCAACTGGTCTACCGCAGAAAGAAATGTAAACCTACTGCGGGAAAAAATCTGCATCGTCAGTCATATATCGAAAGGTACATGATCGCCTAAGCGTGTATCACGCATGGCAGATAACTGACTGAATTGTTTAATAGGAGTAGATAGGTTCGCCTATCGTCCGCTTACTCTCCTCCCCAGTCTTTTGGACAGGAGTAGAAGTTTATCCCTTGTTTCCTGTTTAGAGTTAGGTTTGCGGTTCTTTCTAAAGTCTTCTCATTTTCTTTCACTCCAAGTAAACTCTTGCATCTTAGTGGCACGGGGTGAATTTATTTATAAAGAAATAAGAAAACAAACCTTAGATAAGTTTGAAAATCATTATTCTATGACCAGACACCCGGCCTCTAAACACACGCGGTGTTTTCTGCCCATGGATAATAAAATGCGAACTCCACCCAAAGCACAATAAAGGCCGTGTATCAAGAGACACGTGTAGAGCGAGTGACATATTGCATTCTGGACGTAAGTAATCCACCTTTTTTAGCTATAAATCATTATTAATCCAATGGGGACAAATAAATACTCTAGTTCAGGGTTGGTTAAACGTTCCGTTCGTCAATTATTCTACGCACGAGTTCAGATGCGCCATGCTTACACACATGATGGCTGTCGACTCGTTAAACGTGTATGGCTATCGCTGACATCGTTTTAATTCTCGTGGGAACAACAAAGATACTTTTAGCCAGCAAGTGACTTGCAATGATTTATTGCAGGCTCAGAAAACTTAGCTGTTATGTATAGAGCCTGGCTTGTTTTGTAAATTCTGTTCAGTTTATTCGTTACATGATTTCATGTGACGGGTGAGACCGGAGCGGTTTCTGCAGGACTTTTGACACGTCCCACAAGTTAAGCTATTCCCACCGTAGTATTGGTAATACATATTATAATATTATTATAATGACTCTCGAATCGTTAAACAAGTGTTGCCATCACTGACAAGTTTGATAAATGTTTTCAGTTTTCGTGAAAAGATGTGGCAAAATAAGTTATTTTGTACAGTGTCTGGCTTGTTTTGTAAAATTTGTTCAGTTTACTCTTGGGTTTTGATGTTCGACATTAAATGATTCAACAAGGGTTGATATGTCATTAAATTAATCGTCCTAATCAAACATATTTAGAGTAAAAACATTTGTAATGTATTTACATTATACATATAATAGCTCTATTCTATCAGAAAACATCCAGCAGCAAGGCCACTGGTCGGGAGATTGGAGGTTTTGAGGAGCGTGGAACCATCTCTTAATTTGCTGTTTTTCCCAGGTTCACTCTGACCCAAGGTGATAGCACTTCTTCATGTCCCAGCTATGGGCACATAGTGAACCTCCAAACAAAACACTATGAAAGTATAAAAATACATCTTTATAGTAAAATGACCAACAATACATTTTATCTGTAGTTGAAGGAATACAATTGCGTTTAAAATATATTTAGTTGCAGTCATAAAATTGTGTTCAAAATATTTAGATTTTGGCATTAAATAACCCCTAGAGGTTGATATGCCGCTAAACAAAATCAACCAAACAAACAACATGAAAGAACTCTTTCATTACATTAACCTATATAATATCCTACAATTTCTTAAAGAAATCAAACTGTATTCCAAAATATAACTTCAACAAAACTACAACATAAAACACACATATCACCGCCTCTAGTAATTACGTCCACACAAACATGTATATGTACAAAAGCTGAGTATTATCTACCATGTATTCAATTGTGAAAGCAGAATAACATCTCATATATTCAAAGCTCATAAGAAAATTAAGTTTCGGCATTAAATGACCCATAAGGAGTTGGCGTACCATTAAAAACAATTCTATATGTAAACCTTCTACAATGCAATATTTATTATTAACCATTTTATAAATAACTATGAAAACAAGATTTTTTTTCATAATTTTATATCAATGAATTATAAAACAAAATTTGAATAAACATGATCTTCTGATACATTTTATACTCAGATTACTTTATATCTCAGTTCAGTTCTTTCAATTTTCCAATTTTTTCTTAATCGTGATCTTGAAATCCAAGACCTGAAACTTTAGCAATTATAGGTTAATCCTTTTCCCAGTCATTTTTGAAAAACATAATTTTGAAAAAGTTTTAAATCGTTGGTAATTTTTTTAAATGCCTTTCCACATTTATTTCTTTATAAAATGGTAAATAATAAATCTTTATAAAACGTAAATAATTTTTAATAATCTTGTAAATAAACATTGCCGAACGAGTGAACGTTGTTAAAATAAAAACGGTGTCAATAGAAAAACCATCCTTTTGAAATACAGTTTTCGTGCAGGTGAGAATGTTCATGTTTGCCTAAAAATCTGTGGAGAGCCAAAATCGCTTACGTCCAGAAGGGACATGCCATTTTAACTAAATGGACTTTGCTCTCTAGACTTGGAGAACAACCAGTCTAAAGGAAAGGAAATTCTGAATTCAACCCGTGAAAAAGGTAACGGGAAAACCCTGCTCTATCATTCTCAAGAACGCACAGCAATTCATAGACTTTAAAGAAATAGGTATCTGTAGAAAGCCATTTTTCGTCTACATCCTGAAGGAACATGACATTTTAAATAAATAGACAGGGCTCTCGAGCCTTAGAGAGCAACCAGTCTCAAGGAAGGGAAATTCTGAATTCAACGCGTGAAGAAGACAACAAGAAACCATTTCAGTATCTTTCGCAAGAAGTCGTGGTATGAAAAAGAACAAAAGATTATCAACTCTAAACTGTCAGCATCTCTATGAGAGAGTCACATCTGCTTCATTTGCTTTGTTTCTCTTCATCTTGACAACTGATGTTCTACATTCAGATTTAACTAATCCCGACTCCTTCCGTTGTTTTATGTAAAATTCGACTTCCGCTTTCTCTGATGCATTGCCCGTGGTTGTCCACCCTTGTGTGTCCCAAAACCCATTGATTATACGACGGCTTGCTAACAACTGTCCTTTTTGCACTATTTACATCATTCGGTTTATTTGGTTTATTTTGTCTTACGGCATATCAAATTCAATGGGTTATTTAATGTCGACAAGATATTTTTTCTTCAAAAATTTATTGCTGGTAATATTTTTACAAAGTATTTCTGGGGTTAAAACCCATTTTTACACTTTCATAGTGTTTTGACCCCAGTTTGGGGGGTTAACTATTTACCCACAGCTGGGACCCTAACAGGTGCTACCACCCCGAGTCAGGGTGGACCTGGGAACATCAGCAATTAAGAGGTGGTTCCACACTCCTCAAAACCTCCTGATCAGAGGCCTTGCTGTTAGATGTACTTTATTGTCATACCCAGGACGTACATCATTCGGACTGTTGTCCTAATCTGTATTGCCATATTCACGATGTTTCGGCCGTCGTGCGCTCCGACCTTCTTCAGATGATATACGTTTGAATTTCGAATCACACCCTTTATTTCGTCCACGCGGGTAGATTGTTCTAATTCCACGTGTCATAGCCTTTCTTAGATATTTCAGCTTCAGTTAATTCCCTAGAATTATAGTAAGTCATTGATGTCTATATTTCTGAGACGAGGTATTGTAACTATTTACACTATTTACATCGTTCAGACTGTTGTCCTCAACTTTATTGTCATATTCACGACGTTTCAGCCTTTGTACACTCTGGCCTTCTTCAGAATCTGTCTATATTTCTGAGATGAGGTATTGTAACTATTTACACTATTTACATCGTTCAGACTGTTGTCCTCAACTTTATTGTCATATTCACGACGTTTCAGCCTTTGTACACTCTGGCCTTCTTCAGAATCTGTCTATATTTCTGAGATGAAGTATTGTAACTATTTACACTATTTCCATTGTTCGGACTATTGTCTTCGTCTTTATTTTCATATTCCAGACGCTTCGGCCGTTGTACGCTTCGGCCTTCTTCAGATAATACACGTTGGTATTTCGAACCGAACTCTTTATTTTGCCCACTGGGGTATCACCTGAAGAAGGCCGGGGTGTACAATGGCCGAAACCTCGTGAATATAACAATGAAAATGAGGACAATAGTCCGAACAATGGAAATAGTTTAAATAGTAATTCATAGATTAAAAAAAAAAAGGAATCTATAGAGAAACATGATCGCCTACGTCTTGATGGAACAATGCATAAGTTTTTTTAAAATTTTTTTTAAAGTAAGTTTTAATATGATACCGTCCTGGGTATGACGGTAAACTATGTCTAACAGTAAAGCCTGTTCAGGAGGCTTTGAGGAGCGTGGAACCACCTCTTAATTGCTGGTGTCCCCAGGTCCACCCTAACCCGGAGTGGTAGCACCTGTTAAGGTCCCAGCTATGGGCAAATAGTTAACTCCTAAAATGGGGACAAAACACTATGTAAGTGCAAAAATAGGTTTTAATACCAGAAATACTTTGTAAAAAATTATTACGAGCAATAAATTTTTGAAGAAAAAAAATATTACCAGTAATACATTTTTGAAGGAAAATATTACCAGAAATAGATGTTTTGAACGATAAAATATTATCAGCAATACATTTTTGAAGGAAAATATTACCAGAAATAGATGTTTTGAACGATAAAATATTACCGGCGATACATTTTTGAAGGAAAATATTACCAGAAATAGATGTTTTGAACGATAAAATATTACCAGCAATATATTTTTGAAGGAAAATATTACCAGAAATAGATGTTTTGAACGATAAAATATTACCAGCAATATATTTTTGAAGGAAAATATTACCAGAAATAGATGTTTTGAACGATAAAATATTACCAGCAATATATTTTTGAAGGAAAATATTACCAGAAATAGATGTTTTGAACGATAAAATATTACCAGCAATATATTTTTGAAGGAAAATATTACCAGAAATAGATGTTTTGAACGATAAAATATTACCAGCAATACATTTTTGAAGGAAAATATTACCAGAAATAGATGTTTTGAACAATAAAATATTACCAGCAATATATTTTTGAAAAAAAAAATTACCAGCAATAAAAATCTTGTCGGCATTAAATAACCCACTGAGGTTGATATGCCGTAAAACAAAACAAACCAAACCTTAATATAATACAATGCAATAAGTTTTACAAAAATTTTAAATAATCTAATGAAATGGTGTTTTTCAATGGGAGTCAAAAGTAAAATATTATCTTAATATCTTATAGAAAACTAGGTTCGGGAATTTTTCTTGGGTAGCTTCAGTGAATAAAAGGTGTGAAACCACTCCATTACCTTTCTCAGGTAATCATCTCAATTGGCAGATAATAAAGAAAATGAATCTGTGGAGAGCCATGATCGCTCACGTCCTGAAAGGACAAGGTGTTTTAAATAAATAGACTGTCCTCTCTAACCTTGGATGGCAACCACTTTAAGCCATGCCAATTCACAGATAAAGAAAAGGAAGCTGTGGAGATCCTTGATGAAAACAAATAGCATTTAAAAAAATGTACCTTAAAATAAAATAGAATTTTTATCATGTAATTTTTTTTCAAATTAAGAAATATGAAAAAGAATTATTTGTAAATATATTAATTTAAAATTAATATACATTTTCTTTCTTTTTTGTTGTTGCAGGGAACGGTTTCATTGATGGAAACGAACTGAATGACTTCTTGTTGGAATTGGTAACAAGTGTGACCCTATCTGATGTTGGCACAGAGGTGAGTGAAAAATTTAGGAAATACTGAATTCAAAGCAAATTTTCGGCTATTCCTCTCACTGCCCACCGACTTTACCACTACTCCAATACTTTCCTCGTTGTAATCAGTTTAACCACTAACAAAATAAATATTTCTAGAAGTTGAGAAAATAATTAAAGATTAAATATATAATTTCGTAATTTTCAACTATGTTTGTTTTAGTAAATTTCGGCAATATATCTGTATGTTGTGCTTTGAAAACCGCGAGGGAAAATATTAAGTGTTACTGACAATATATATATATAGTATTAGTGGTCAATACACACACACACACACACACACACACACACACACACACACACACACACACACACACACACACACACACACACATATATATATATATATATATATATATATATATATATATATATATTCCCCAGAGAATAGAATCCAGGTAGAACTCAATGTCCAGGACAGAGTAAGAATATAATATAAAAGGCTCAAATACTAATATTCCATGGTTATAATTTATTACATTTGAATCGTAATCACAATCCAATTCATCAAACCTACAAATTCGAAAAGAAATCGGAAAATATAACTCTGGGTATAAAAAGCAAAATTTTAGTGAGAGTGTATGTATGGGAGTGGGAAACAAGTGTGAGAGGGAAATGTATGAAAGCTCTAGAGAGAGGTATAACAGAAGAAAGAAGAACAGGAAGGCTGTAAAGGTGAAGGTGGGGATTAAAATTTAACAGAGAGAAGTTTTAAAGAGAGGAGTTAAATAACGGTTTAAAAGAGTGAGATACAAATAAATATGAATTATTTTTCGATGCATAATTCGCTACTGATTCGCTGACAGAAAAATGAAAATTAAAAAATAGACACCGGAAACGTGTGGATACATTTGTGTTGACACTACGCACAATAAAAAAAACGATATATATATATATATATATATATATATATATATATATATATATATATATATATATATATATATATAGGTAGGATGAGAACGAATAGAGTACAATTCCATCGTTCGTAACGTTTAATTTAAAAGAGGTATCAATACAAAGTAGAGCAATGTTATTTACTTTAGTATATTACATCGAAAACATGTCAAAATCGCTACACAATTGAAGTCGTGTTTCGATGCGTATCAAATGCATCTCATCAGGCGATTGTAAGCTACTGGCGAGTGAACGATTTATTTAGATATAAAACAAAATGCAACCTGTTTTACGAAAAAAACTGGGATTATAAGGATTTGGGGCTTTACTCAGATCAACCAATCGAATATAACCTACGTTAAATTTAAACTAAGCGAAGAAGTAAAAATTAAGAAATCATTTTCCATAAATGGGTCATGACCCGGAAATTTGAGATCACTGGCAGCACAGACGCTAAACAGGAGCGGATATTAATGGATACATATTTTACACACTAGTGAGTGTCATTTCCTAAGATAGTATGAAACGAGCGGTAATTTGATGCACATAGGTCCTTACTTTCAGTACAAACAATTGTTTTTATTTCATGGGTGACTTTCGCTGGATATCGTAATGATTTTCGATTATCCCCAAATTTATTTCCAGTTTATAAAAATTACTATCGTACAAAAATGTTCGTCACAAAAATTACGTAACAAAATCGCCGAAAACAATTTTAGTAATGAAAACTTCGGACCCGACCCCAGAATGTTTTTAATTTGCTCACGGAGTCGGCCTGATTCCCAAAATGGTATGTGATATTGGGCTACGGCCTGTAGGAGTGAAGTTGAAAAGTGTGACACAGTGACACACTGACTGATATATATATATATATATATATATATATATATATATATATATATATATATATATATATATATATATATACAGGGTGTAGAAGCAAAATTGTCAAAATCGTGTAACTGCAAAATTGTGCAATTGTTAGATTAAGCTCTGAACCATTGTATCTTAGAAATGATTACAAATATTTTACTGGAATTCTCCGAGGATTTTATAACAGTATTGGACTCTACTTTGAGTATAATTACTCTCTAAGCTAAAGCGAAGTATCGTGAGGTAATCGATCATAAATGAAAATGACATGTTCATCCTTAATTAATCATAGCTAAGGATCGGAAGCTCGTGAAGTATTGAAATAAAGTCAATATATATATATATATATATATATATATATATATATATATATTATTCCAGGATCATTTCCAACTTATTCAAGATGATATTCGTCCTCTTTATTCTTCTAACTTTCTGTCCTGGAGTAACAAGGAGCCTCTCAGGCTTCACGTACGATTTTCAAGTCTTTTTTCATTGCTCTTTTGACTGTCATAGCTGAAAGTCCTTTCTCACGTGACAAACGTATTATAGATTGAGTCAGATCTTTTCCAATTGATCTCTCTAGCTCTAAGATGAAATGATGATACCTCTTGCTGTTGTGAGCTCCTGATCCAGTTTTCCTCTCTACTGTTCCGTCTTTTTTTAAACATTCACCGTTTTTCTGATGGTTCTTGAATGGACTTTGAAGATGAAAGCCAGAGTATGAATGTTGGTACCATTACTGAAGGCCTGGATGATCTTTTTCCTCTCACCATTGCACAGTTGAGTGCGACAGAAAACGATTTTAACCTGTTCTCTTTCTAGCTGAATAACTCAAAGGGTTTTTCAGGAATTCTTAAGAAAACTGGTGTCAAGATGGTTAAACGTCATGCATGAAAACCTGGTAAAAAGAAACTTAACAAGTATTTTTTTATATTAAACATTTTGTGGGATGGACAATTATGGTGTTACACGACTTGGTCGATTTTGCTGTTACACTCGGCATATATATATATATATATATATATATATATATATATATATATATATATATATATCAGGACGTTGAAGTCAACACCTGGTGGCGACAGCCTGTTTCCTGCTTAAACTCAATCGTCATAACCATTGAGTTTAAGCAAGAAACAGGCTGTCGTCAATGGGTGTTGACTACAATGTCTACTTTTATATTTATATACGCTCGATACTTAATATTATGCACTTTAAACCTTAAATATAGCATACCTTAAAACTATATTTTTATAAAAAATATTATATGTGTGTGTGTGTGTGTGTGTGTGTGTGTGTGTGTGTGTGTGTGTGTGTGTGCAGTAAAATTTTCTGTCTTAACGTTAAAGCACACCTGGCTTTATTGTGGTTTATCAAATTAAAAAGAAGGAAAACGTACCCTTTGATTCTATTAGGGGATCGCTTACTAAAAGAATATGCATCTTTCTAGGCTTTATTCGTAGCACTATAACTAACATAACGTTACAATACGACGTTGCAAGTAAATACCCATACTATCTTTAGGTGTATTTTTTTTTTATATGGCAATGGTAATATTAGCCGTTTACTTACAAAGGAAACATTCGGCATTCACTGACTGAGCAGCTAGTGTTGCTATTGGTTGAAATTTATAAAAACTTTCTCTTAAAACATTTTTTCAGGAAAACAAATTTCTCATGTCCAGTAGCTGTTATCGCTTTTGCCAGTACTGATTGAAGATTCTTTCCTAACCTTCTATTTGAAGTGGTGTGGAATGTTAAAATCTTCATTGTGTCGTTATTTTCTCTTCGAATTACATCTGCTATTCATTTCAGTTGTTGCTGCTGTTGGTAGTCTAAGGACTAAGTGATTTCGGCTATTTGGTATATTTGTTTTATATCGATTGATTTGTTTTTTACGGCTCATCAACCCTTTGCAGGTTATTTGAAGCCAGAAAATAATGGAAATAGTGATAGGCTTGAAACGTTGCCACTCAAGACTAGTTCGCCATTAAGACCAACCGAGGAGAAGGGAGAAGGGAGATGGACACATACCTTTCCAAGGATATCTATGCGAAACCACTCAAGACTAGAGGGGCCGGTCTACTCTGCTATTGACCCCTATCGGGGAGAGAGGAGATGGTCTCATACGACCTCATCTGGAATTTGAACTTGGTTCGCCAATCGTAACTGTATATATACAAGCAGAACAGTGATTTACTTAGTGTAGCTTAGACGCGGCACGAAGCCGGAAATATAGATCACTCAGTCAGGATCGAACTTCCTACTCGGTTTTAATTGATCTAGCGAGACAAGCTTGCTGACGATAACACCGCGTCTATATGCAAACAGAGTACAGACAAACCTCTTATCTATGGACACCACACCCCCCATCAACGGACTTCGGATGCAACGGACAAAATCTACAGGCAAAATTTTTTTTAAAGTTTTGCTGGGAAAAAAAGTTCCAAATCGTCAGCGATGTATTTCAAAATTTGCCGGCTTAGCGGAACGAGTCGTATTAGATCTCAAAGTGACCGCTTGGCGGCAGTGGCTGGCCTTTTAATTGTAAACAAAGACGGGTGTACAGTATATAAAGTACGATACACCAGCTCGTGCGTGAGAAAGTAGCTGTGATAAATCTATTTTTGTTATTTTGATTAATATATCTATATTAAGTATATATTTACTTATGCCATATACACATGTTTATAGTATTTACATTATGATCATAACTACTAGTAGTTACTATAGCGG
>OZ038510.1:16401165-16463665 GCA_964036315.1 Acanthosepion esculentum
AAAAGGTTTCTGAATAAGAATAACCAAAACGAAGGTTGGAAAGGGAACGATAATATTTATAACAGGAACAACATACAAGATTCGCCAGCGGCGTGTCGTAAGTGATCAACTGCTAGTGGTGAGATAGAAGTGAATCCCAGTGAAGATATTAACTAACCTCCCCACGCGGTCAGATGTAGTACAAGGCCGAATTTAATGTGGGGTAAAGCGAACCCGTAAGCTCGGGCAAAAATTCCCCGTATAAACGGGATCGGGTAGCTGTCTACAATCCCCAGACGAGACGCTGCCCTTCGACATGGGCTGGTCTGGGTTCCTGTCTGCCCGGAGGCAGAGAATTTGACAAGCACACTTGGAAGTGAATCCAAAATACGGTATATGCCACTGTATTTATAAGGATTATAGTCCATAGGTACGGTATAACACTTGGTTTTAAAAAAAAAAAACTTCGCAGATATTTTTTGTCATTTGTTACGCTCATTTAAATCGGTGTGCAAACTTTTTTCGTTTCTGTCTTTGATAATAATATCTGGGTGATTTGCTTGTATTGTTCGATCTGTGTTGATAGAAAAACCCCACAGGAATGCAACAGCTGCTCTCTCAACTACAGATTCAGGATGATGTTCATGCCAGTTTGCAGCTGTTTTTATCAAGTGGTGATGACGGATCCTTCAAACGAGATATATTGATGGATGTGGCACAAGGCCGAAGGTATAGGGCACGCAATGAGCATCGAACTCACTACTCAGTCGTAATTGTTCAAGCAAGACAAGCTTGCTAACTATTACGCCACGCCGAGGCGTCCCCTCCAAACTAGATATATCTACACATATTGTTCCTCCTTGGTGAACACTGCTAGCAGAGCGGCCATGTTTACACTGTAAGAGCAACAAGAAAACTGGCGCAACCAAGCTCAAACTTCGATCACGTGACCACAATAGTACCAACTATAAGCACGCATGCGCAGAAGGCAGTGTGACAAAGCTGAAGATAACGTTATGGTCAAAGTGTGTATCATTTCTGACTTACTCTCGTATATTTAAATAAAAGAAAAGAAAATGGGAAGGGAAAAGAAAAGAGAAATCACTTAATATAAAAAACTAAGACTAAGATTGTTCACAAGGAATTTTGTTGATTTGTTGTTGAGTTCCTTTCGTTATCAGACCCAAAGCTCCTACCGCAACTGGAATAGTTTCTAAGTGTTATTTTTTTTTCTATTCTCATCACCAGGTGTTTGTATTTGCTTAGCTTTTCAAAAACCTTCGCAGAGATTTTTCTGTCACTTGATATACTCATGTCAATTAGTGTGCAAACCTTTTTCTTTTCTGTCTTTGATAATAATATCTGGGAGATTTCTTTATATTGTTCGATCTGTATTGATAGAAAAACCCCAGAGGAATGTAACAGCTGCTCCCTCAACTACAGATTCAGGATGATGTCCATGCCAGTTTACAGCTGTTTCTATCAAGTAGTGATGACAGATCTTCCAATGCAGATATTGACCTATTCTGTCATGACAGGTTTTGTGCCCACTGGGTGAGAGTATTGAGCATTCTGAGACATGGCGATCAATTGTTTCAGTGTATTGGCTACAGAACCTAAATTTTAGAGTTCCGTGTTCGATTTCTATTCGGGTTCGTCACATTCAGTTGCGCGCAAATACCCTTGGGAAAGGCAGATATCCACCTCTTTTCCACCCTTCACCAATTATGAATTAATTTGTAGGGCTTGCATCACTAAATAATTGTTATCGATAAAAAAAAAAATTAACAATCTAAAAATATTTTCTGGTTTTAAATAACCTGCAAAAGGTTGATAATCCGTAAAATAAAAATCAACCAATCAATCATCTATAAGGAAATTGTCCAGCATCCACTGCCGTATAGGAGAACTGATATTACATTTCAGTACTGTTTTTATTTCTAACAAAATGTTCCTATTCCTTATTACTTTGTTTTGATTGGGTCTTATAGCCTTTGTTGTCAACAACTCTATCACACTTACTGCGGAAGATTTTCTGCCAGTCATGAATCGAAGGAGACATGATCGCCCAAGCGTGTATCACGTATGGCACTTAACTGACTTAGTTGTAATAATAATAATAATAATAATAACAATAATAATTATTATTATATTATAATATTGTTATATATTATTTTCATAATATTACATATTATTATTATTATTATTATTATTATTATTTCCTTTGATTTCTGGTGTATACACATTTCTTTCCGGGTCCCGCCCAGAGGCCTAAGGTCAGAAATGGCATCATGACATTTCCACTGACCAATTAAAAACACACACACACACACACATTTTACATAGATAAAGCCCTTCGTAAAGTGTAGACTGTACTCGTGAGAACAATTGTTTGCATTTCTTTAAGGCATGGACTTCCAGGAATCTCTTCAACGAGTCTACTGGAATCTTTTCCAACCAATCCTAGGGCTCCAACTATAACAGAGATTGTTGATCTTCCCATGTGCCATATTTTTGAGATTTTCGATTTCAAGGTTTTGATAGCTTTTTATTATTATTATTATTATTATTATTATTATTATTATTTGTGTATGTTATGTTTCCTGCTTTGTATCCTGTAGAGCCGGGTCCAAACTATGGTCCTTAGACCCTATAGGAGAATTGACATTTAATTGATAGCACTTTTCTTAGTATATGGGATGTTTCTAGTAGGGCGGTCTTCTGGGAAACATGTACGTTGATGTTACCTGGGACACTGTTAATAAAATTGTCCATTTCTTTTCTTACGGGGCCCAGAGCTCCGATTACTATTGGTACAGTCTCAGTCTTCATTCCCCACATCCTGTTAATGTTGATCTCCAGATAATTTTTATGGGTGTGTTTCTCTCAGATGGTACTGCTATGTCAATACGCTTCTTGAATTTCTTGTCTTTTATGATATCAGGTTTTTGGCTTTTATTTCCCTGTCAGTTTGAATTGGCATGTCCCAGAGGATAGTTACATCGTTATTTTGGGTAGTTGTGTCTGGTTGGCGCTCATATCATCTCTCAGTGGTTTCGATTTTGTGCTTCTTGCATATCTTCCAGTGCACATATGTCACTAACTTGTTATGTCTGTGAGTATATTGATTGTTGCCAGTTGATATCCTGAGATAATATTGTCCACAGTTTCATCATATTTTCCGTAGATCCTGCATTTCGAGTTAGTTCCATCCTTGATTATATGACAGTGACAGGATCTAGTTGCGAGGCTTTGATCCTGAGCTGCAATAATTAGGCCTTTTGTCTCGGCTCTCAACCTGGGGCTCCTCAGCTACTGATGTGTTTTCTGTTGGTCCACATCTGCTTCTTTCGTTCTTTTTATCTATTTGCCATGCAATGCCATGTCATCGCAGTTTTTTTTTGTTACTTCATTTGGCCAAGTTGTTTTTCTTTCTGATTTACTTGTTTCGCTCCGTGTTTTGTTGGTAGGATTTCAGTTATATTAAGCTGTGCAGCTTCTTTGTTGATGGAGTGGATTTGGTGTTTTACTATGTGTAGGGGAGGGTCATTGGTTTTTGTGAGGTAGGCATTCAAATCCGATTGTTGTAGCTTTTAGAGTTAGTTCAAGTTAGATTAGACCTCGACCTCCTAAAACACTTGGTACATACAGCCTATCAACATCTGATTTCGGGTAGTGCATCCTCATTTGGGTAACCATTTTTCTGATTTTGGGGTCCAATTATTATTATCATTAAGAAGTCTGCTGGGATTTCAACGCAACGGTTATATGCTGATAGAGTCTTCCTCCTTGAATCATCCTTATTGTTTTTTGGTTTAAGAGAGTGGTATTTGAAAGTGGCCCAGTTGTTTTGGCGTAATCTTGCTTATACGTTTTCTTAATTAATTTTGGGACGCTAAGTCCAAAATTCCTTTTTACTCTATATAACATAATAATTAAAAAAATGGTTATTTATAGCCAAAGTTCCTACAATGTTCAAATTAATTCTGAAAGCCTCCCGACAAAGCCAGAATATTATTAAATTTCTGATTGTTAAAACACCAATATTTTATGACAAGGATAATGTAATTATATTGATCTAAGTAATGGTGATTTTCTAAGCGTAGCCTAGATATGGCACAAGGCCGAGAGTGTGGAGCATCCAGTGAGGATCGGGCTCACTAATTAGTTGCAACTGATCTAGCGAGTTAAGCTTGATAACTATTACTCCACGTTAAAGTACCCGTAAAATGATTTTTTAAAAGTAGCACCCACTAACTAGTGGGTACAAATTAAAAAATTTGAAATTCATAACATTTTCTATTTCACTGAAACAACTGTTAAACACTTCTATCTTCCTCCATTCTTTCTTTCTTTCCTTCTTTCTTTCTTTATTTATTTCACTGAAACCAAGTAGTGTCTCATATGTGTTTTGGTTTTACGCAATCAAAACGGAATAGTCCATTATTTATGAGTTATTGGCATGAGGCGTCAAGCACTTCTATCTTCCTTCCTTCCTTCCTTCCTTCCTTCCTTCCTTCCTTCCTTATATCTTTCATTCTTTCTGTTGGAAGGAAACATAAAGGGAGATAACTCCAAAGTATTGTAAGAGTTATCCCACTTGCTTTGGACATCGTGACGTAAAACGTCACATGTGGCAATACAGAGAGATCCAAGATGGCGGACTACACCGGGACACGTGTGGCAAACGTCTCTCCATATTTCACTAATTCTTTTGTAGAGTAGTATTAACTCAGTTTATCTAGTAATTAATAAAATGCTGTAAACCTAAAAACGTTCTTGGTAATTATTTCCAATCAACAAATGTATTGCTCGGTCCTCAGAACTCACGCAAACATAACACTTTCTTTCATTTTTTCACTGAAACGAAGTAATGTTTTTCCCCTCTTTCCACGCATTCAAATCGGAATAGTCTATTTTTTCATGAGGTATCGACAAGAGACATTAAACATTTCTTTCTTTCTTTCTTTCTTTCTTTCTTTCTTTCTTTCTTTCTTTCTTAGGGTGAATATGTCTTCCTAATCAGCACCAGAATGAGAATTTCCTCAAATTGCACCGTTACCCAAGTCGTTTTATAGCCATTTTCTTTCGCCCTCGTAATGGGGATTTTCATTCGTCTTTTAAGATTTGATGACAGTTTTTTTCTTCTTTTCTTTGCTTTCCAGCTGGCCCAACTACTTCCGATGGAGGAGAAGTTCTTGCTTCTATTCAGAAGAGAGCATCCATTGGAATCCAGTGTTGAATTCATGCAGGTTAGTTTATCAACGTCAAATGAACTGTTCAGAAAATTAATTTATAAGTTTACAATTCGTCCATACATTGAATATTGCTGTCAAATTTGGTCTGGTGCTTCTGCTATGTAAAAAAAAAGATTCCTGATAAAATACAAAGAAGAACCCGCAATGTTATTTATCCTAACCTGGCATCTCGGCTTCACTCAATTTCCTATCGCCGTAACATAGCTTTCCTGTGCTTTTTCTAAAAATATTTTCAGAGTAATTGTTTTGATGAGCTTTCTACTTTGGTACGCTAGTTCGAAGCTAAATGGAATGCGCAAATTTTTCTTTAAAAAAATTCGCGAACATTCAGGCCGCTAGACGAAAATAAATAAATGGAACGTCTTCGCAAATACGAGTATCCACTAAAAATAACGTTTAAAGCGATAATATATATATATATATATATATATATATATATATATACACACCCTTTATACATAAATATATATATATATATATATATATATATATATATATATATATATATATATATATATATATATATAGGGTGTATCAAAATACTTTTATAAATTTGGGGGGCGGGTTCCTCACACCAAAACAAGGTAAAATGTCCATATAAACATATGTTCAAAAGGCCATCGTTGTACCTCAACAGAGCAACACATAACAAATGTTCAAAATATCATATTAGCAGGAGTACATCCTCAAGCAGGTCTGGAAGTGTGTTCGAAATAAAGTTCCTGTAGTTAGCTGCTGTAAGACGCGCTGGGAAAAGATATGGACGTACCAGATAGTCATTTACAATTCCAGCCCACGCATTAAAGGTAAAACTGGTGCTGGTGTCTAGTCTGTATTGTACCGTGGGGATTCCGATCCACCCAAAAATGTTGGTTGTGTAAATTTATTATTTCAACTCTTTCAAATGCTGCCTCATCCGTAAACAAGACTGAAGAGACAAACAATGGATTGGTAGTTTGTGCAATAAACCATCTGCAAAAGTTCTCTCATGGTGAGTGATCAGAGGGTGAAAAACCCTGCACACGTTGCAAAAGATACAGATAGGGGAGATGCGCTTGAAGTACCCTCTATGCGGTACTATGAGATATATGATATACTAGGGCCACTTGACGTGTGCTGATATCTAGATCGCCTCCGACAGGCTGTAGAATGTGTTCTTGGTGTCAGGTGTACGAGTTAATCTCCGTCATCCTCGCTCCATAGTTTGTGGTGCCACGGATCCTGCCTCGGCAACACGACGATAAACAGCAGCAAGGATGACTCGGCTGCCTTCGGTCTGAAAACGCAATCTGATACAACAGTGCAAGCAGCCTTGCGTCCATTAACATTAGTGCGGCCATATGTAAAAATCATATATGCCTTCTCACGATATGAATATCCTGCCATGGTTAAACGGAACACTTCTCAGTTAACTCATTAATACACAGGTTCAACGTTTTAGACAGACTAGCCATGAATGTACACGAATGACAAATGTAACGCAGCAATACAGCGCCATCTACCGTAAACTTTCTTTAAATGTAATAACTCAAAAACAAAGTATTTGCGGACATATGTTTATATGGACTTTTCTCCTTGTCTTGGTGCCTCCAAAGTTTGTAAAAGTATTTTTGATACACCCTGTATATATGGGAGAGCATACGTAACAGTCATACTTCTAGGTAATAACTAAAGGGTCAGTGAACTGTATGACTTTCTGCCGTTTCCTTCTACTTGTGAATTGCTATTGCTGACCTATGCGTGAACCTTTCACCACACCGATCCCGTCAAAAGCAGACAGTTCTCGTATAAATAACACTAATAAATTCGTCCCATATTATAATTTTCAATTTTTCTCTCAATGCAACATGTTGTAGAACTCTTTAGGTTTTATTAAAAATTGTTTGTTTTTTTTTTAACTTGAAGTGGATTGTTTTTGCCGATTTCATGTCTACACCTGAAGAAAGAATGAAAATAACAAACAAAAAAAAACCCAAAAGGAACAGATGTTAATGAGATGACGTCATGTTCACAAGATATCGTATGGGAAATTTAAAAATAAGGTTATTTCGATCAGTATTGCTTTGTCATCGGGTGATAATGACCCCACCCAATTGTGTTTTGCATTTATTCGCTCAATTGATCTTTAGCAAGCATAAAAAAATAATATTTGTAACACGCATGCGCGTATTTAGAGGAAAAAATGTCGATTTTCTTACTGTTCTTCTTGTTCATCTTCTTGATTTTGTCCCAGCTCTTATTTTTGTTCTTCTTCTTCTTATTATTATTATTATTATTACTCTTATTCTTGTTATTGTTGTTGTCATTGTAATTGTTGTTCTTCTTTTTCTTCTTGTCCCTGTTTTTGTTTTTGTTCTTGTTCCTCTTGTTGTTGTTCTCCTTCTCTGCTCGTTTTCTTGTCCCTGTTGTTGTTGTTGTTGTTGTTGTTGTTGTTGTTGTTCTTCTTCTTCTTCTTCTTCTTCTTCTTCTTCTTCTTCTTCTTCTTCTTCTTCTTCTTCTTCTTCCTTGTGTTCTTGTTCCGGTTCCTTTTCTTCGTCTCCTTCTTGTTCTTGTTCTTTTTGTTCCTGATCTTATTCTTGTTTCTCTTTTTCTTTGCGTTCTTCTTCTTCTTCTTCTTCTTCTTCTTCTTCTTCTTCTTCTTCTTCTTCTTCTTCTTCTTCTTCTTTTCAATCTCTATGTATCTCTGTTGGTTTTATGCTTTGCAGGATTGACCAACATCAACAACTTGTTAACCGATTGTCTGATGCTTTAAATTGAAGTTACTAAATATTTGTCACTATTTTTACGCCGATCCGGTTACACGTCCTTCCAATACCCAGAGAACCATTGTGAAAACTGGTCGTATCTGTAGCTCCTTCACATATTTACTGAATAAAAAAAAAATAGAAGAGTAAATTTGTCCTCTTGGCCTCAATCTCTGACAATGTATCATTTGTTTTAGCTCATTACTGCCATTAACTTTCGAAATAAATAAAACGTCATCTTCCTTTTTTTACTGCAAGAAGTTTGGCCTCAAAAACTTCCATGTAAGTCTTGCATATAGGAAAACTCTTACACGTAGGAAAAGGCTCTAGTTTCAATTCTAGATAATAAATTCATGCTCAAAGAGAAAGACAATACTGAACCCAACTCTGACCATCATCACTGTTTCGACTTAAATGCTCACCCCCAAATCAGTGTGGTTTCTCAGCTTCAGGTATTTACTGGCGTGGTACAAGGAATCCACCAATTTTCTAGCATCTCTAACGATGATTTGTATTAATGAGTTCCACATGAGGTCTGGGGTGGATGACTCCCATTAGACGTTCAAGACAAGGAGCCTCATTGAGAGGACAACCATTCATTATAATAGGTGAATGTTTAGGGTCTCATCTTCAGCGTGGCTGCTCATTCCCGATCATGACCACCTACCCAGGCCCATATTTGTTTCTCCAATACCCACAGAATGGTTTATACAGTAAATACGCTGAACATACCTTAGTTACAAGGGCCGTACGGTTTTGAATTCAGAGATGTGATTGTGACTTCTACGTACATTTCATGATCGCCTACTTTGATGAAGTGGGCGGTCATGACTCTCCACAACTTCCTATCCTTTGTAGCTCTTTTAGCTATGCTAAATAATAGAACAATGATGACAAGTCTCCTCGTCCTTCCAATTAAATAATTAATCACAAAACGGCGAAGACGCTTCTGAATTCTGTTCTGGCTTGGAATCAAGAAAGTAAGGACCTGGCAGCTGCAGACATGACAACAGTAGATCATTTTCGGTCTGATCTCTTCTTGCAAAGGTAGATCATAGCAAGCGGTCTCAGCTACTTACGAGAGTAGTAAAATAGTTAATCACATAGTAATTAAATAATCACAAAACGGCAAAGACGCTTCTGAATTCTGTTAATGCTGGGGAGTAAGAAAGTAAGGATCGGGTAGCTGCAGACATGGCGACAGTGCTCCATTTTTGGTCTGATCTGTTTTTGTAAATAGCATGAGGAGTCAGAAACTCACTGGAGTGGTACAAGAAACCGACAATATTCCCAGCATCTTTAGCGATGCTTTGTATTAATGTGTCCCACTTAAGGTTTGGGGTGGCTGACTTCCATTAAGCGTTCAATACAAGGCGCCTCATTGAAAGGACAACCATTCATTATGATAGGTGAAAGTTCTGACGCGCAAGAACAGTTTTGAGCACACGTTCGAAATCAACGTACTCAATTTAAACTGCTACATCATCGTTTTTCTGGGTAACAAACATTTTTTTGCTGATTTCCTGTGTAATTCATATAAGCACATTACTGTGAAGGCTTTCTTCACAATAATGTACATAATAATATATATTAATATATAATAAAAAATGTAGCACATGGGAACATCAACAACCCTCGTTATAGTTGGAGCCCTTGGATTGGTTGGAAAAGATTCCAGTAGACTCATTGATTTCTGAAAGCCAATGCCTTAAAGAAATACATCCCATATACTAAGAAAAGTGCTATCAATTAAATGTCAATTCTCTTATAGAGCCTAAGGACCATAGTTTGGACCCGGCTCTACAGGATACAAAACAGGAAACATAACATACACAAATAATAATAATAATAATAATAATAATAAAAAGCTATCAAAATCTTGAAATCGAAAATCTCAAAAATGTAGCACATGGGAAGATCAACAATCCCTGTTATAGTTGGAGCCCTAGGATTGAATGGAAAAGATTTCAATAGACTCGTTGAAGGGATTCCTGGAAGCCCATGCCTTAAAGAAATGCAAACAATTGTTCTCACGAGTACAGTCTACACTTTACGAAGGGCTTTATCTATGTAAAATGTGTGTGTGTGTGTGTTTTTAATTGGTCAGTGGAAATGTCATGATGCCATTTCTGACCTTAGGTCTCTGGGCGGGACCTGGAAAGAAATGTGTATACACCAGAAATCAAAGGAAATAATAATAATAATAATAATAATAATAATAATAATAATAATAATAATGTACATAATAATGGAAAATAGTGATGTGCTAGAACATGTGTGGGCAAGAATTCGGAATCAGCGTATTCGATTTAAGCAACTACATCATCTGATGCTACATCATCGTTTTTCTGGGTAACAAACCATTATTTTTGGTGCAGTCCTGCGAAATTTATATAAGACAATGTCCTCACAATGATGTGCTCGAACAATCATGGGCACGTATTCGTACTCAATTTAGTCTAACGCTTTTCCCTCAGTAGCAAAATATTTTTGCCCAAATCCTGTTGCGCCTAGTGGCATCATATTTATTCAATCCACTTTATAATTTTGTTAGTTTAGGCAATGTGTATGTCACCTCGGATCGTGCCAGACTCAGTTTCAGACCGAAATATCAAAGGAACTACTTTCAGGTTTGTCATAGGGGTTAAGATCTCAACCGTCGAATGAACGTGAACTCAAATCTGTTTTGAAAGCGAAGGGAATATTTTTAATACACGTGTTTATATAAGCAACCACTTCAGAGAAGATTGGGGTAGTTTCTCAAGTCGCAGACAGAATGTAAGGCCCACGTTTTGGATGAAGGCCCGGGACCTCGCTTTCACGTACTGGTCGAAAGTAACTAACGAAGTGTTATATAGAAATAAAGTGTTATCGCTGACACTTGAGTTTTGAACATAGATCGTGAGTGAGCAAGCACAGGCAATCCCATTCTTGAATTAAGTGAATCACGTGACTATGGGAGAAACGCATAAGTAGGTAGTAGCGTGACGTTTAAAGGAGCGCTATTTCTAGTCTATCCTCTATCAGATCGCTGTTTCTACACTATCCTTTATTATCATACGAACCGCTACTCTCTTCACTATATTATTTCTCTATTCGGATCACTATACGGATTACTATTCGAGCGTGTATTACCGAGCAAGTACTATTAGTACGAGTGTTATTCGAAGGTGTCTGACACAAGTCTTGTTCAACAGTGTACTATAATTGTATCTGAGATTACAAAGTCTCTACTACGAGGAGCATTGCGAAAGTGACAATGAGTATTCGTTGATATCACAAAACGAAATGTTGAAACGAATAAAATATAAAGTTAAATACAAAACATTCAAGTCCCGTGTTCTCATTAACCAGCACACCCACTTCCTTACATTTAAAATTTGCTTTCATAATGTTTCTCGTTCCTATACTGTATTGTATTTTCTTTATATATTTTTTTCTTCGGTTTAATTTAAGTCAATTCAAACATTTCATTCCTTTTTCTTCTTCTTCTTCTTCTTTGTCTCTTTCTTATCTTGTCCTTTTCTTTTCCCCCTCCTTTCTTTTTTCCATTATACTTTCTGTTTGTTTAGGCCTTCAGCTGTTAACTTATTTTTTTTAATTTACGATTTAATAGCCGAATATATATTTTTTCTCTTTTATAGACCTGGAAAAAATTTGATGCTGACCACAGCGGTTATATTGAAGCAGACGAACTGAAGGTAAGCATAAAAAAAGATGGACGACTACGTCTGCTCTCCACTCTCTGTCTTTCTCTCATACACACACTTGAGCATGTGTAATATATATATACAAATTTTCAGGTTATTTATTAAGTAGTCTGGCATAATGACAATAAATCTGCATCCAGACATAATATATGGGAAAGCAGGTGGCTTAGTTTGTGGACAAATTGCATTGATTTCAACAAAAATGATGTACAGACTTTACAGACTTCAATACGCAATAAGCTGAAAATAAATCGATATAAGTAAGTCATCATTAAATGTCACCGCGGTCAGCTTCATTCATAGACCGCTATGTTTTTTTCACGTATCAAGCTCTAAATCATGGAATTACGTCTGATTTTGTTGAAAGTTTCAAGCATAAAACTTGACATATTTTATCATTCAAAAGTTGGTAACTATTTTGCTATAAATTATTATAAATTATTATAAATTATGATTTATAATAAATTATTATAAATCATAATAAATTATAATAAATTATAACGTCATCGCTCGCTTCCATTGTTTATAACAGTGCTTGGAAGGAAAGTGTGTAGAATGTGATCATCTCAACCCACTAAAGAGGATCCATCAATGACAGCAGTTTTTGACCAAACAACATTCACCAGGTCCGACAACCACCATATTACCCAGATCTCGCCCCTTGCTACATTTTCCTCTTCAAAAATCAAATCTCACTTGAAAGGAAGAAGATTTCAAGACGCCTAAGGAAATCTAATAGAATGCAGCAAGGCAGGTGGCCACTACCTCAAAAAATAAGTTCGAAGAATGCTTCATCAATGGAAACGACGCATGACAAAGGGGACTACTTCGAAGGAGATTAAATGCCGAATTGATACGTGCTGTAGTTTATGACACCAGTCCCGACACTTTTTCATCAGTCACCGTGAATGTCATTTTGTTCCACAAACTTTCGTCATCTTTGAGGAAGCTTCATGATTTCCCGCCTCCTAGAACTTGATATCCTTCAGGGTGATGAACTGGGTTAAGTTTTTACAGGTTTCCAAAAAAATTAATTTCTTCCCAGAAAGAGAATTTTGTATGGATCAAAACAAGTGGTAATCCGAAGTTGAAAGGTCAAGTGAGTATGGCGGGCATAGTAGGACATACTAGACAAATTGTATCAATTTCTGCCGGGCCTGCAAACAGACGCGAGGTCTGGCGTTGTTAATCGGTTCATTTGGGGAAAAGTACTTGTCCGAAGTTAACTTTTTTTTTGCAGAAGTACGTAATATATACAATGCCCTTCCAACCCCAACAGATACACAGCATCATCATCTTCGTATTCAGACTGGGTTTTGAAGTGGTTAATGATGACTAATTTAATTTTCCCCAGTGCCGTTTTCCCTGTTGTAAACACTCTATTTCTAGCCATTCTTTTTTTTTTTTAAATGGGTCATTTTCTTGCATTTTCGTTAAATCGTGGGGCACCAAAACATCATAGCAATTTAGGTATCCAAATATTTCCAAATGCCAAAATGAGATGCATTTTCAACCTCTGGTGCTTTTTAATTTCTTGAAAGAATAAAAAAGAACGTTATATAAACAGAAAAAAGATGTATTCCGTTTTTGGGGATGGTGCCGTAGCTGAGAGCATTGTTCGTAAGTCGTTTACTAAGTTCAGAATTGGAAATTTTGATCTGAAAGACCGAGAGCGTTCTTGTAGGACTTTAGTCGTTAGTAATGTCCAAATGGAAACGCTGATTAAAAATAATCTCTGTCATACGACACGGGGCATCGCAGGGATACTCCACATTATAAACATTCTAAGGCCGGATCTGAACTGATTACTTCAATCCCAACTGTGACTACCAATATAGATCAAAACCGGAAATCATCAATGTCCGGTTTGTTGTCGCTGGACCTGCAAAGCTCTCAATTATATATCTTTTGTTCGCCTTCGGTCAAGTGGGTACCGCTTAGAAGATCCGGCTTCAAAGACCTCGTCCGCCGACCATAAAAAACACACCCTCTTCTTGGGGATGTCACAATCATAGTGCTACATAAACATTCTTTTGTTTTTCTTATAAAATCCAATAATATCCTTTTGCTATCAGAAAAATCATTTGTTTGTTTTTTTTTTAAATTTTTTATTCATTTTTGCATTTGTACGTCAGCAAATAAAATACGCCAAAACGTAAAAAGTTTTTATTTTACACAAATATGTGTTTTTCAACAAATTTACATCTCTGTTATGGTCCAGGTTAGGACCAAGGAAGAGCACGAACACAAGAGTAGAAATAACGAAGATATATTACACGGAATAATAATGCAAGATGTGGAAGGTGTTAGTATGACGGTCAATCTGGTTTGGAGTGAACTACTGTCGGCTCGACTCGATTCGTCTCTCTCTCTCTTGAGAGGCGTAGTATACATAGTGGTAGGAAGAGTTCATTCTGTAGTTATAGCTAAGGATCCATAACAATCTCAGTTTTCATAAGGTTGTATTCATATAAAGTACAAATTTTATTGTAACCTAATTATGTACAATGTAATATAGGTGAACAGTTCAACTAGAAAAATTGAAAATAAATACAATGTATATAAATAGAAATTGGAGATTATTATTATCATAATAGATCATTCTATCTTAAATAAATCAACAATGTTTTGCTGCAATTTTTAACATCAACTTTAGAGTTTTCTTGTTAAATTTGAAGAATTTTAACACATTATGGATAAAAAAAATAGTGAATTTTATATTGTTTCTTTTTTCAAGATTTCAAGATTTAATATGAACGAAACAAATTCGTGGATTTTGGCAAAAAAACGATCCCAGAATGACGTCAAAATCCACGAAAATGTTTAATCCTTTAATAGTCAGTTGTGCTTAGTTTAATTTGTAAAGTATATAAATCTAGGTAGAAAAAAAAAACAAATGTTGATAAGATAGCGATGGTCACAAAGCACTTCCCGAGGCCCCAATCAGGCTTGTGTCTCCCTCAGCCGATCGGTGAGTTTGGGGGTAGTACGCAACGGCCCTGTATATGCAACCACCCCAAAAAGGCAAGGACTTATTTTGTTACATTTATTTTTGCTTAATGCAGACCTGATGGTATCTCTGTAATAGTTATTAAGATATGTGCTCTCAAAATGGCTCCGGTTCTATGGAAACCGTATAATAAATGCCTCGCTGTATCTAGCTTTCCTGTCTGATGGAAGTCCTCATCTGTTGTTCTAAGTTTTAAGAACTCGGTGAACTGTCCGATATTTCCAACTATCGGTCTGTCAGCTTCCTACCTCTTCTTGGGAAACTCTTACAGGCCCTAATCAATGGTGAATTGCTTAAGCATCTCACATCGCATTTCAGGTCAATTGCTGATACACTGACAATAAGTTTGGAAGGAGCCTATGAAGCTCTAGGTAAGAATGTTGAAGCCGGTCTGTAGCTTTCGACAGGGTTTGGCATACAGGTCTTTTCACAAACTGAAAAGTTACGGTGTCTCCGGAGAAATTTTTGAACGGTCCAGTTTTTCCTATCAAATCAGGAAATGAAAGTGTTGTGACCTTGTTAGGGCCCGAAATAAAACACAAAGAGAAGAATTGAGTTAAACAAATATATTAACAGAAACAGTAATACAAACATATACAAACGAGAGTGTTACGGCGCGAATGTTCGGTCTGTCAAAGCTGACTGCTGGAAACTCCCCTCTCCAAAAGGCAGTAGCTGCTCCTATTTATAGCTGGGAGAGTCCATGCGTGCGTGGGTAAATTACCATAACAGAAAATTATCCTGAATGGCCACTCGTCTAGATCCTTTCGTACTAATGATGATGTCTCCCAGGAATCCATTCTTCGTCCTACTTTGTATTTAATTCTCATTAATGACCTTCCCGGTGGTATCAGCTCTCAACTTGGTATCTACGCTGATGACAAAACCATTTACTCCTGTCTCGATGGTAAGTCTGATCAGTTCGATATGGTCAAATTGGCGGATGATGTCCAAAACTACTTCCAGTCCGTCGTTAACTGGGGCAAAAGATGGCTGGTTAATTTTAACGCCTCTAACACTAAACTACTCTCTATTAATCATCTGAGACACTCCTCTGTGAATTCCATCAGCATGTTTGATGCTAACCTCCAGAAAAGTGACTCGTTGTGCCTTCTCGGGCTAACATTCTCGGGTGGCATGAAGTTGAATCCATTGCTAGATCAGCTGCTAAGAAAGTTGGTTCGCTGTGTCGTACGAGACAATTTTTCTCTCCAGAATCTATATTACATATCTACAAGTCTACCATTCGTCCATGCTTAGAATATTGCTGCCGCAAATGGCCCGGTGCTTCTTCTATTTATCTAGAAATTCTTGATAAAATAAAAAGAGTATAATATTATTGGTCTTGATCTGGCATCTCGGCTTCAGTCACTTTTTCACCGCGGTAATGTTGCCTCCCTGTGTCTTTTCTATAAATATTTTCATGGTAATTGTTCGGATGAGCTCTTCGCTATAGTACGTAAGCTTTTTTAATTTAAGCGCAATACTAGACTACTAGACTGGCGTCGAGATCTCATCAGTTTACAGTTGAGTTGACTAGATGTAACCGCAAAGTCTATCTTAACAGTTTTTTTTATCTCGCACTTCCCTCTTGTGGAACTCTTCCTGCTCTGTCAATGTCAATCGTTATCTTCTGTCCTTCCGATTATTCTCCTATTGTATTCTACTGCTCATTAGTAATGTTTCTGTTCCTAATTCTTCCACACCCAGTAACTCCTTGTGTCTTGGTGGCTTTACTGCCTTGCTTGGGGTGAACTTGATTTAAAAAAAACAATGAGTCAAATTCTAGTACTTGTATCAGTGAGGCATTATTCTCCCACCCCAATACTTACAATCCAAAATATCGTATGACTTTAAATAACCTGCAATGGATTTATAAATCGTAAAAGACAAATCAATCAACCAACGAAAGCATTAACCTAAAAATTCGAGTCATGTTCTTGAATAGCCTCGTCAGATTGAAACTTACCTATCGATATCAGGCATGTAAGACTTATATCAGTAAAGAATTATTATTTTTTTTAAATTATTAGAATCTAAAAATATTTTCTGGCTTTAAATAACCTGCAAAGGCTTGATAAACCGCAGAAAATGAATGAATCAATCAATCAACGATATAAATGTATATAAACTAACTAGGTCACAAAGTGAGGGTTCAGTTTATATATCGAATATGATATAGAATTGATCCCCCACTTTATATCCACATAAAATTTTTTGGTTTGTCTATCAAATTCTTATAAGGTATGAATAAACCTCTTCTTCCCTCATTTATGAGTTAATTAATAAGACTTTTATTACTAAACCATTATTATCTAGAAAATAAAATTCTTGCAATCTAAAAATATTTTCTGGCTTTAAATAACCTGCAAAGGGTTGATAGACCGTAGAAAATGAATCAATCAATGAATCAATAAAACCATTATGTATTCCTGTTCAGGATTGGGTTTCCGATTCCTTCTAAATTTCATTCTCTCTCAATCTTAGTAATCCTTTCCGTCTTAGTGACATTATCACCTTGCTTGCAGTGAATTGATTAAAAAAATACATTAAAGCGGCTTTGTTTACATTGCAACGATGCTTAGATAGTTTTGCTCGGCAAGATCTGGTCGAATCGTTCAAATTAGCAAGTACAAGTAACTCGATATTCTGATACAGGCATTTCTTTTTACATTCTCGTTTATGTTTTTGAATAAAACATGTAACCTTGGGAAGCTGTAGAAAAAAAGCAAAAGAAATATCAGCAAAAATATGTGGAACATGAATAAAATATAGTCCTGTATATTTTCTTTCTTTTATACTTATATGTCTACTTTTATACTAATGTTCACTACTTATACTTATGTCTACTTTTATATTTTTTTGTCCATAAAAGTAAATTAGCCTAAGACATAGAGAATTGAAACGATGTTTAAAAAATTGAGTGAACTTCTCCATTCTTCCCAAGCCTTCTTTTGTCCTCCTTTTCATTCCTGTAGAATTCCTTACATCTTTTCTAGCATTTATTCCATCAATCCTTCTCTGCGTTCTTCCATGCATCTTTCCTTCTTCTTTCCCTTATTTCTTTCCTTTCCTTCTTTCTGTTCTTCATCCTTTTTTTACCAATCATTCTTTATTCTACATTTAAATTCTGATTTTTTATTTCCTTCCTTCGTTCCTTACTCCCGTTCGTTTTGTCGTCCTTCTGGTTATCATTACTTCTATTCTTCCAGCATTCATTTCCATCTTTTCTTCTTTTATTCCTTCTGGCATCCATGTTTCCATTATTCTACTTTTCATTCAATTTCTCTTTCTTAGATCCTTCTTTGCTACATTCCTTTTTCCAGACTTCCTTCTCCCAGCTGTCATTCCCTATGAAAGAGAAAGACGGGAAGTAGAATGAAGAAAGGAATGAAAAAGAAAGAATAAAAAGAAAGAAGGGTGGAAGGACGGATGAAGAAAGGAATGAAAGATTAAGGAAGATGAAAGAAAGAAAAAAGAAAGAAGGACAAAAAGAAAGAAGCAATAGAGGATGAAGAAAGGAAGGAAAGAAGGAAGAATGAAAAGAAGGAAACCGTAAAAGAAGGATACAGAAAGAAAGGAATGATAAAAGGAAGGATGAGAGGAAGGAAGGAAGGATGGATGGAAAGACGGATGAAGAAAGAATAAAGAAAGAAGGTTGAGACGAAGGAAGAAAGGAAAGAAACAGAGATAGAAAGGAAAAAAGAATGAAGGGGAGGAGGGAAGGAAAGACTGATGAAGGAAGAATGAAAGAGGGAATGAAATATGAAAGGTAGGAAAGGGAAGGATAAGGAAAGAAGGAAAGGAAAGAATGGAGGAAGGATGAAAAGAAGGAAAGTTGGAAAGACGGATGAAGTAAAGAAAGAAGTGGGGATAGAAGGACAGCTGAAGATGGAATGAAAGAAGGAAGGAGGGAAAGAAGATTTGAAGGTTATAGCTATCAGGGTATGTTCCATAAAATTTGGTTGTGAAATATAAGTTTATTTTCCTTAAATTAATTTTACTTCAATTTATTAATTACTCACATATTTTAAAATGGTTTATTATCAGTGTACTTATTGTTTTTAAGCATTTCAACCCAAGCAAGGCCGGAGTGCCACTAGCACACAATGGGTTACAGAGAGTGAGATCAAGAGTAAAGAGTAAAGAGGAGTGTTTGAGGAAAGGATATATATAGAAGGACGGGGGTCAAGATCAAAGCATCAGATGTCGATTGACATTACATTTGAAGATTTGAAGATTATAGCTATCAAGGACTGTTCCATAAAATTTGGTTGTTAAATACAAGTTTATTTTCCTTAAATTAATTTTACTTCAATTTATTAATTACCCACATATTTTAAAATGGTTTATCCTGAGTTATTTTACTAATATATATCATTTTTTTTTAAGCATTTCTCCCAAGCAATGCGGGAGTGCCACTATCACACAAGAGGTTACAGAGAGTGAGATCAAGAGTAAAGAGTAAAAGGAGTGTTTGAGGAAAGGACATAGAGAGAAGGACGGGGGTCAAGATCAAGACATCAGATGTCGATGGACATTACATTTGAAGATTATAGCTATCAGGGAATGTTCCATAAAATTTGGTTATGAAATTCTTCATATTTCCCACTTTGTCGATCCGACACTTCATTTATAGAAACTCTAAAAATATTCTAAAACCTACGTTACGCTCCCAAATGTCATTTTTCTTTTTATACCATTTTATCCTGATATATTTCCAGTTGCATATGCAAAGTTTAAAATGTGTATCTGGTCGACACTCTTAGATATGAACAAAAATCTAGCGATGGCCGAAAACCAGGAAAATGGGCCGAGATATAGAAAAAAATAAATTAAATTTTTTTTTTGATTATCTTTAACTAAACTGCACAGTAACGTAGTTCCCTCTTCGCCATTGTGGCCCGCTATCTTATCGTAACGGTCTGGGTTCGATTCACAGAGCCGGTAGATGATACGCACTGATGATGAGTCCCCAAAAGGACGAAACGGCCATCCAGTGCTTTTCTGCATGTGTGTTGATGATTCTAGGTCTAGATATGATGAATATATATATATATATATATATATATATATATATATATATATATATATATATATATGAATGAAAAGAGAGAAAGAGTGTGTGCGTGTGTGTAAGAACTGTTCAAATGATATTTGGGTCCGAGCGTTTTCGGCTAATCTATTAGCTATTATCGAAGATTATTATTGTCTTAATATATAGAATTTTTAGCAATTTTTAAAAATTCCCGAACACAGTCAGAACATTGTGGCTATTGTGGTGTCCTCCCTCTAAAGAGTCTATGCTGGACTCTTCCGCCTACTGCAAGATTAGTAGGAGAGAAGGCCTTGGTGGGAAAGGTCGAATAGATTGAACGCTGGGTCGTCCGTCACACACTCACTAGTCGTGTAATACTCTTCTGTTGCACTTTCTGTTTAATATATGATATATCTGTAACACTTGATTTATTATTTCTTTAACCATTTACTTGGTCACAACAGTGGCCGTGTTCATAATTAATATTTTTAAGACTTGGTTTCTTGTTTTTATTATTAAGGCTTTTTAAAGCGTTTTTTGCAGTTAGATGCTTGCATTATGTTGGTACTTTCTTCGAGAATGTTGTGGATATAAATTTGTAGGTCTCCGTGTGTATTTAAATGTTTCCTAGTGCAGCTATGATCCGAGAGGTGCAACGTAAGCCTTCTTGATAGGCATGTAATTGTAAGTCCAATGTAATTACTATTGATGAATTTGTTTTCGTCAGCAACACATTTCCGTAAGGGTCATGGAAATACATAAATAATGTTGGTCTTATGTAGTTTGGAGCTTGCTGGTGCGTTATTATTGTTGACAATGTAGTTGTGGTTGTTTAAAAGTTTTTATAATAAATAATCAACTTAATCTTCTTGTTCTGGTCAACCTGGGTATTTCCTAATGTTTCTAACGGTGAATTCGTCCTGCTTATAATTAATATTTCTTTGATCCTTATAGAAAATGTTAATATTGTTTTCTTTTTCTTTTATGTTCGATCTTACTATTGTTTAATTTATACAGAAACAATCTAATTTGATTATCTATAAGGTGGTCCGGGAAACCGTTATTGACCAGCGTCTATTAGGCGTTGCTAAGTCCTTTACGGAATAACAGACGAGAGGATGAATTCACGTTCGCTCACGCGAGGAAATTTTTTATGACACATATTACGTATATACATTGACATTCGCTAATAGAATTAAAATAACAGGAGTTTTTATATGTGTTTTTTTTTTTTTTAATGAAACGAAGTGATCATTGCACTATTATGGATTCTACGACAACATATAAGTATGAAAATCTATTTTTTATTAAATTTATAAGTAAATTTAAGAACGGAGTTTTTGAAATGCAGTTTTAAGATATATATATATATATATATATATATATATATATATATATATATATATATATATATATATATATATTTTAAAGACATTTATAATATGTTTAACGTTCTTTTTATAGATACAAGTATTTAAGCAAATGCTCTGTTTTTATAATAAATACTTGTATCTATAAAAAGAACGTTAAACATATTATAAATGTCTTTAAAATAAATTGTCGGGCTATGTCCACTTCAAAAATATATATTAAATATTAAAAATAGAGCGTTAATGATATTATATAAAATATTTCCAGTCTTCAGGGGCAGTTGTTTTGAACAGTATTTCCATTTTTTTATTCAGTTTTTTTTCTATTTAAAAGGGAAAAACTTGGAAATACCATTCAAAACCACTACCCCTGATGACTGGAAATTTTACTAAGAAACATCGATGTCGGGATAAAAAATGATATTTAAAAAGTTAAATAATCTTTTCATATATATATATATATATATATATATATATATATATATATATATATACGATTCCTGTGCCTACACTGTATATGGCTTTTTTAATCACATTAAACTTTATTACAATGGACACTCCGTATTTGAAATAGACGCCCCATTTATTATGTCTATATATTTTGGGCGGTATATTGGCTCGCAAACAGATATTGAATGACGGAAGACAGCAACAAACAAAATGTAGACGGGCAAAAAAAATATTGCCAAGTTTATTTTCGTTAAAGAAAATGCATCGACAAAAATAAGGTTACAGCGCACAAGGCAAAAATATCTCTGAATGTTCATATAGAGGGTGAGAAGAGCGTTGGCCCGAGAATGACAGTTTTGTAGTCGTTGAAAAGTGTTTATCGCATATCGTTGCTGCTGGCGAGGATAGCTGGAGCTGGAGCTGGAGCTGGAGCGGCGACCAATGTTGATGGTGATGGCTGAAGCCGTGAGCCGGCTGTCTGTTGTTGGAACAGCTACTACACTTTGATTCTAGACATCGTGTCCATGGACAGTTTTATTTAACCCAGCTTTCCCATTGAGACCAGATTGTGACACAAGGGAGGGTTTAATGTGAGGAACCCGAGCTCGTATACTCGGGCCAGAGACAAAGATTGCACAACTCCCGCAAACGTTGATTGAGCTAGCATCGGCATGACTACCGATTGCCCGTCTCTAGTGCCGGCAGCTGTTCCGCTGAACCGGGTACCTCACAGTATTTTTATCTTACCCAGCTGTGTCTCTATCCGCGGACAGAGACACAAATGAGTCACACTCTACTCGAAGACAGAGACACAACTGTGAGATAATAATCCTACCTGTGGTTCGCTTTGACATTTTTTGTGGCCTTTCTTCATATATATATATATATATATATATATATATATATATATATATATATATATATATATATAATTAACCAAACTAACTGCATACATGCAAACCAATATATATGCGAATGCTTTTGCATTCCTTGAAGGTTTTATTTTGGCTGATGCATTTTTCATTTATTCATCTGTCATATATATATATATATATATATATATATATATATATATATATATATATATATATATATATATATATATATAATGTGTGTGAATATATATGTATATATGTTTGTGTGTGAATAAGTTTTACAACAATCACTCGTCCTGGAAAGTGATCTTTCTTCTTCCGTCTTTTTTTTTTTAATTATGAGAGTTCCGACAAGAGACGACATATATGCCAGCGCATGTAATTATGAGAGTGCCGACAAGAGACGACATATATGCCAGCGAATTCGAGAAATTTTAGTAAAGAAAAATGCGATCGAACTTGCATCCTTCTTTGTAAGGGAAACAACGGCTTGATCTAGTGTGCTTTACCGCTCAGCCACGGAGGACGACGCAGCAATAAAGGTTCTGTTTTCCATTTTTTAAGTAAGCACATCCTCTTCACCCACCTTCATATCTTCTGTTTCCTATCCGAAATGCAAACAAAGCAATTTATAAAGAACTAATGGTTTCTGTTGTAACCTAGGTAAGGTTACTGAATAAAATAATCACACGCAGGTTGGTAATGAACGATAATACTTAGGACAAGAACAACACATATAAGATTCGCCAGCGGCGCGTAGAAGGAGTCAACTGCTAGAAGTGAATCAAGTGAATCATAATGAATCTCCAACTGCAGAAGATCTACCAACCGCCCCACGCGGTCAGATGTGGCATAAGGCCGAATTTAATGTGGGGTATCAGAGCCCGTAGGCTCGGCCAAAAATTCCCTGTAGACCCCGTATAAAATGTGTTCGGGTAGCTGTTTCCCAAGACGAGACTCTGCCCTACGACACAGCCCCGTCTGGGGATCCTCTCTACTCGGAGGCAGAGAATTTGACCAGCACAGCTGGAGACAAATCTTCAACTGCAGGATATCTACCAACCACCCCACGCGGTCAGATGTGGCACAAGGCCGATTTTAATGTGGGGTATCCGAGCCCGTATGCTTGGCCCCAAACCCCCCGTAGACCCCGTATAAAACTGGGTCGGGTAGCTGTTTCCCGAAATGAGACTCTGCCCTTCGATATAGCCTCGTCTGGAGATCCTCTCTGCCCGGAGGCAGAGAGCTTGTCCAGTATAGCTGAAGACGAATCTCCAACTGCAGACCAACATACAGTATTTACTACTGTATTTATATGAATGGGACCCATTGTCGTCCGTAAGTATGCGACAACAGATTCACATCTACAACTATATCCACTCTATTCCCAATATTGAATACTCTTCCCACATACACAACAAATATTTAAATGATATGTGTGTGTGTGTGTGCGTGCGCGCACGCGCGTCCGTATGTGTAAGTAGTAGAAGATGCTTATGTGTATCACTAGTTACATTCCATCACCGCCGATTAGACCTCAAAATATTGCCAGTCACGATGCATGGATGTCCTCTCGAGATGGCACCGTGCCTTGAGAAAATATTATACCTCAAATTCACACCCGACCTCAAGTGGAACTCTTATATACGATCCATCGCTAAAGATGTAGGTAAAATGATCGGCTCTCTGTACCGCTCCAGTAAGTATCTGACTCCTCATGCTATCCTCTACCTATATGAGTCAGATCAGGCTGAAAATGGGGTAATGTTGCCATATTTGGGCGGGAGCTTTTCGGCTCTCACTTTCCAGTCTTAATAGAGTTTAAAAGCGTCTCCAAGTCCTTGGAGAAGAATTATATTCCACTCCACAAGCTCTCTCTCTCTCTCTCTCACAGCCGGGCAGTGGTGAACCTCTCACTGCTCTATCGCTACTTCAATGGAAAGTGCTTGGCCGAACTACATTCCTTGGTTCCGCTAAGTGTAACCTCCACGGCAAGGAACGGCCACGGTAAATTCCACTTAAAAAGCTTCTTCCCGCGAACCACCGCCCTGTGGAGCAGACTGCCAATAGGATGTTTTCCCGCTCACTACAATCTTAACTTCTTCAAGTCTAGATTTAACCGTTACCTTCCCCTCTTATTCACATAAACTACTCCTTAACGTAACCCTCTAACACGAGTAGTCCCGGGACCTGTACAGGGTGAATCTTACTGTAAAAAAACAAAAACAAAAAACAAAAAATAACACCATCTCCTTGCGCATGTTTGCATAACTCGATCAATGAGTTTTACAATGACTGAGAGATATATAAGCAAACAGACTTGTATATAAACAAAATTATTTGCGAACTGATATTTTGATCAATAGATTGACCGATCAACACATTCACAGATGTGGATCTGTTTGCAGAAAAATACAATGAACTGATAAGATACTCACCAACAAAGCGTTTCTCAGTCAATAGGCGCTTAATATCTTTTTTTTTTAAATATATATACAACGTGCGATACCCTGCACTCGTCAGCCGCCAACCAGGGGAGTTAACACAGTTTCGATCTCTATGGCGGTACTGCCACCCCTGGCGTCAGCAGCCGCTTTTGCCACCAAAGGGTATTGTTTTTTTTGTGTAGGCGTGTTAGTCTCTGCGATTTTTTATGCAAGTCAGATTTTCAACGTTGCAAACGTAGAGGATATTATGAGGAGTCAGGTGCTTTTGACCGTTAAACAAAACACAGCGCGCTCGTAGCGACCGTTATCAGTGACGTAAGAATGGAAAGTAAACAGATGTGTTTCACGTCGGAAGTAGCACTGTTTGCGCATATTGGATCTTGACCAGATCTAATTTGATGCCTCTTGAGCTGTGGTCTGGAGGCGATGTGAAGCACTCTTCAGGCACCAGCCAGTGATGCCCACCTTCACAAGAAGGGAAACGATTGACCGCCCAAGGAATCCACAGCAACCAACCTCAGTAGGTAGCACATGGCATGTTCACCTCTTTTCCACGCAATAGGATCACAGCGATTCGTGAGACTCCTCCATGTTCTCTTCCTATATATATATATATATATATATATATATATATATATATATATATATATATATATATAACAAAATGACGATGAATTGTGGTTGGTTTTTACGATAGGTTACCGCTTCTTCGGTTATTTAATACCGAAATGTCTATGAAGTATCGAACTCACTACTCACTAATTCGGCTAGCCCACTGCCATAAGTTTGACTCCCTATGTCTTTTCTATAAATACTTTCATAGGGATTGTTCAGATGATCTCTTTGCTATGGTACCTAGACCTTTTGTATTTACTATACTGGCGTCGAGATCTCATCAATTTACAGTTGAGCTGGCTAGATGTAGCCGTAAATTCTCCGTTAACAGTTTCTTTTCTCGCTTGTGGAACTCTCTTCCGGCTCCGTACTTTCCAGCCAACAAAATTTAAATGCAATGTCAATCGCTATCTACTGTCCTCCTGATTACTCTCTTATCTTCCCGCTCATTATTAACGTTTTTTTGTTTTTAATTCTTCCACACCCTGTAACCCCTTGAGTCATAGTGGCGTTACTGACTTGCATTAAAGGGAAAGAGTTTTATAAAAATAAACCCGGATATTAACCTTATGACATTAATTTTGGGGTTATATGAAGAATGAAATATTAATTTAAAATTAAAAGAGTAATAAAAGGGGTTTTTAAAATAATTTTAAAATATATAGATAAAAGATATAAAGGATTAATGGAAAGATTTGGGGAGAGTAGGGGGGAAGTTTATAAATTATAATTGATATAGTGTAAAGAGGTTACAGAGGGGGGAACTATAGAAATTAGAATTACTTATACATTCGACATTTGAAGAGTTAGAGGCAAGTGAATATTATGGAAATATAGCAGCTAATTAAGTTAAACATATATTATGGAAATTTGAATTTATTTTGGTGACACTCGTCCTTGCAACATGACAAGCCCAGCAAAGTTGTGACTGCATAAAGAAAGTCTCGAGAGTGTTACTGCAAGAATATTCGGCCCAACTATCAGAGCTGACTTCGGAAAATTACCCTCCCCTAAAAGGCAGTACCTGCTCTTATTTATAGCTGGAAGAGTCCATGCGTGCATGGGTAAATTAACACAACAGTCATATATATTCGACATTTGAAGAGTTAGAGAGAAGTGAATATTATGGAAATACCGTAGCTAAGTAAGGTAAACATATATTACGGAAATTTGAATCTGTTTTTATGTCAGCATTTTAATGCTAAAATATCGACATAATGTTAATATTCAGGTTTAATTTTATAAAACTTCTTCGCTTAAAGTCAAATACCTTCCATCCTCCCCTAACCCCTGTCTCGTGCTTTTCGTCTGACTGAAGGTTTGACAGTTAAATTCTATTTCCTGCCACCCTTAACTTTATAGACACGAACTCAGTCCACACCCGGGGTTGATAAGACAGAGACCGATATTTTCTTCTGATGAAATAGCCTATTCCCCATATGAGGTGATTTTGGATTTTATTGTTTATTAATTATTTGCTCTGTAATAATAAATACATTGAGCTCTTTTTGTGGATCAGTTTTAATATTTTATATTACTGGGATCTACTTGGATTATATACCAACAGATTTGTTACCTTTACTATATATATATATATATATATATATATATATATATATATATATACGTGTGTGTGTGTGTGTGTGTGTGTGTGTGTGTGTGTGTGTGTGCATTTGACTGAATGCATCTGTGCATCTGTACATATATGTGTGTGTGTATACAAATGTTCACATAAACTCATATACCTGAAAAAATAGAAACGTGAACACACACAAACACACTCACACATACATATATACACACATTTGTGGGTGTAATAGGTTGAGTGCATCTGTATATATATATATGTGGGGGGTGCGTGAGTGTCTGTGTGCATCATCATATATTTTCTTCTGTTTACATATAAGTAGGTAAATTTATATATATATATATATATATATATATATATATATATATATATATATATATATATATATATATATATAACTGTAGAAGGCATAACATAATTTACCTATTAGAATGCACACTATGCCAGAAACAATAAATGGGAAAATCTGAATGGCCCTTTCACTACAGAATTAATAATTATCGGAATCGGATCAAGTCGGCTTCTCATCAAAGATTATTACCTGTAGAACTTTTCCTCCTAGAAAAACATGATTTTAAAAGCCGTGCAAAATTCACTATAATTGAAAAAATAGAAACAAATAGAAACGATAACCTCAGAAAAATACTAGAGAAACATGACAACAAATGGATTTTGCGCCTCAAAAAACTTCGTTCAGACGAGCTTAACCACAAATTTAACAACATAGATAGAATTAATATATAATCTACCTACATTTCTCACCCACACAAGACAGGCATGCTTGCAGAGGTGTTGACGTTTCACACTTATACACACACTAACACAAATATATACACATACATACATCATACACACTCTCAAAGAACTAAAAGATAACATACTCTTAGTACTCATATCTCTTTCCCAGCAACCAATAAAATAGTCAAAATGACTAAGGAGGGAATTCTTAGTCAGGAATCGCCCATCCTCTATCTTAAAAACAAACTGGAAGAGGCCGTTTGACCAACACAAGGACTGACAAAAATTAACGATAAAAAACAAATGAAAACTATAAAGTTCACTTTCTTCAGAAACAGTCATTCACTCCTGTTTACTGCTACTAATAAGCATGAATTTTTTTCTCTCCTGGTGATGGCCATGCTGGTCGAAACTAGTCGAGGAACCTAATTGAAATAATAAAACAAAAAAATATTAATATAGAATCCAGAGTGTCTGAAAATCTTAATTTTTTAATATTTTTTATCGTTCAAAACATATATATATATTTTAAAGTATCAGAAGTGGACATTGAGTCTGTTTCATGTTTAAAGGCAATCGTCAGACCATGTGCGTTTTGTTTTGGTTCGACTATTTATATATATTTGCCAGTGATGAATTATGGATAGGTCTATTGTGTTATTCTAACGGTTATTGGGTGGGTGGTAACACTTATTTTCCGAATTATTCTAGGGGCTATTGAGTGGAAATAATTGTGAATTCAAATGCCGTTTTGTAGATATTTTATAGTGTTGTTTGTTAACTTTATTATTAATTGCTTTGTTGTTTGTTGTTGAGTGTTCTTATTACGTTTACTTGTGTTTATGCGTGCGTTCTTAGTTTGTTAATTTGTTTATTATTTACTTAATTTATTTACTTGTTTATTGATTTGGATTAATTTATTATGCTTATTTATTTGTTTTATTTTATTTATATATTTATTTTTTATTTTGTGTTCGTTTTTTAAGTAATGTAGTAAGAATTTGTTTTCGTGTCAGCATTTTGAGATGAGTCCTGTCATTTATTTAGTAATTTTTGTTGGTCTGGTAAGGTAATTATAGCTATTTTCTACTACAGACAGAGTTTACAGTTTTTGGATTTATTGGAGGCTGATGCTGTTTTCCTTATTTTCCATGATATGTTTGGTGTGATTTTAATTCCCCATACATTTTTTGAAAGCATTTTTCTGTTCGCATATATATTATTTATAAAGATATTTTGTGCGCATAGTATGTTTGTTTTCCGGGTCCTTCAGTTACTCCTATGCATATTTTTTTCGTTATTTGATGATTTTACAGTGGATTTGTATATTATATTGTTCTGTAAGCAATTGCCTTTTAAGGTACATTCGTATTTTGCTCTGCGGTTAAACGTGGGTTTGACTTGGGCGGGTGGTTTGTTGGGTGTTTTCTTCTGTTTTTTACCATTTGTATCATGTTCTCGGTGCAACTGTAGCTGATTTTTACTCTGTTTTTGTTGAATATCGTGCGAATAGTGCTTGCTAAGGGGAAGTGTTTGTATATGATTTTAATGAATATTTTTCCTAAAATAATTATTTTATATGTGTGGGGTTATTGAAATATTTTACTTGTTATAAAGATTATCGAACAAATTTGAATGGTTAGTTTAAATTGTGTATCGCCGGGCGTTTTCTAGCTAAATTTATATTCAACTTTGGTTAATTACACTGGTGCGAAAAACCTTTGAGCCACTTTGGTTAATTAATTTTTTTCACCTTTCAGCACTTTTCTTAAATTAAAGGTTTTTTTTTGCCAAAAGAGATTTTATTGTTATAGAAAGTAGAAAACGTCAAAATATGGAGTTAGTAATTACTATTGCTGACTTTGGCACGAATAATTGCCACAATTCAACGAGGCATTAAAAGGGAGAAAGTACAGATTTTATCATTGCAAATTTTTTCCATTCTTGGCATTAATCCCAAAGCTCTTGGAGATTGCGTGGTTTTTGTTGGACACTCATTTCTTCAGTTTTCTGAATGGTTCAATTACGTCATTCACTATCCTCTGTCTGAACCCTGTTGATGTTTTGGCCTTCTCTCAATCCTCTCTATTCTCCCTGTAACCTCTTGCCTACTAGTGGCATTACCGCCTTGCTTGGAGTGAAATTATTTTCTTTAATATTCAGATTATAACTTTGTATTTCCCCGTCTTCTAAAAGTTGAACATCTTTATCCTCAAATTTCCTTCTTTTTTTTGGCACGGGATGTGTGGCAAGGAGCACCGTCATGCTGAAAGATTTCTCTGTCTTCGTCGTCTGCCAGAAGATTAGACCGTAGTAGACTAATATAGTTTTCGCTGTTTAGTTTCCATCAACTTTTACCAATTATCTTCTACCATTGCTTTTGATACAACCTCACGTCTTTTGTGTGCCACTACCAAATGTTACCATTTTGGTGGTGTATCTGGCATTGTTCCTTTTTTCTCCTAGTCTTCTTACATAAGAAGAATGTACTTCTATTTTCCATTCATCACTAAATATTATTCATTTTTTTCCCTCTTTCCAGCATCCAATGTTAGATGCTCACTTCAATCTTGTGTTCCGATGTTTTTTGATTAATAATGATTTTTAGCTGCTATACATCCATTTAAGTTGTTTCTTCGTAATACTCGTATTGCGTCAACGTCACTGTTAAGACTGCATTCCCCCATCACTTGTCCGGCTGTTAATTTTGGATTGCCTTTCGAGATTCTCACAATCTTCCGTTAGCTTCTCTTGCCTAATTAATCTAGTCTTGCACTTAAAAAAACCTTTTGAGTGGTTTGAACACTGTTTCTGGAAATTCCCATCCGCCTGGCTACCTCTCGATGGGTCATCTTCCCCTTCAAAGTCACAACCTTCATCTTTGTTTCAGCAAAAATGTAGCTATGGTTTTAATATAAAAAAAACAAGTAAATGTTTGACTACAATGGCTTGTCAAGGCACCTAATACTCATGTTAATAAGATGCAAGAATTGCTACTTAGAAATTTGCATATTATCATGACTTTATCATCTCAGATCTTTCATTGGCCCAATAGTTTTGCATTGTCTTTTTCAGTTTATTTTGTTTTGTTTTGTTTTGATTGTTTAACGACCATGGTTCATTTAATGGTTCATTTAATCCCGATATTTAATTTTCTTGTGAGCATTAGTAATTTACTTTACAAAAATGTATTGTTAGTCATTTTTTCCTCAAAAATTTATTGCTTGCAATTTTTCTTTTACAAAAACATATTACTGGTACTGTCTTTTTTTAAATCAAATTATATTGCTGGTAAAAATTTTTTTCCTTGCATAAATATATTGCTGGTAATTAGTTTTTGTCCAAAATATATTACTGGTAATATTTCTATTGCTTTTTCAAAAAACGTATTGCTGGTAAATTTTTACTATGAAAATGTAGTGCTTGTAAAACTCAGTAAATTTTAAAATAAGTTATTCCAAAATTTACTTGAAAATTAAACAGTACTAGCAATTTAATTTAATTCTATAATTAAATTTGAAGTTTTTAGTTTCTGTGTTTTTAAAACACGGTAATTCCTGTGTAGCGATGGAACCATATTTTTAAATTAGTAAATTTATAATATTTATGCTCTGCAGAATTGTATTGAGCACTGTTTTTTAAAAATAAAAATAATTAATAAGAACATTGGATTATAAATCTTACTGTTTATTTTAATATATATATATATATATATATATATATATATATATATATATATATATATATATTGAGACGGCCAAGGATACATTTCAAAAGCTGTGCAGAGTATTGCGACATAGGAGGATTTCTTTGGTGACAAAGAAAAGAGTACTGACCTGCTACGTGACATCTGTCCTCCTTTACGGCAGCCAATGTTTGATGGTGTCCTCAAAGATGAAGAAGAAACTCGAGGCGGCGGGGGTATGGTTCTACAGAAGGAAGCTAAGGATACCATGGACCGAGCGTGTGAGCAACGATGAGGTCTTAGAGAGGACGCCAACAAGGAGGAAGCTTAACGTCAGGAAGAGGCAGCTGAAATTTCTGGGACACGTAATGAGAAAGGAAGGCCTGGAGAATCTGATACTCACAGGTCAAATAGAGGGAAAGAGAGACTAGGTAAAGCAACGCATGACATACCAGGCGGGCTTAAGCAAGTAGATGACAGAACGTGGTCTGGGAGAGGTGGCAGAGGGACGAAACTTATTGAGAGCAACAAGGGATGAGAGAAGTGGAGGGCCATGATCGCCTACGTCTTGAAAGGACACGGCACATAAATATATATATATATATAATATTTAAAATAAATAATTTTCTTGGGGAATTGTAATTTCTTTTACAAAAATGTATTGCTAGTAATTTTTTCTTCAAAATGTATGGCCGGCAATTTTTACTGGTATTATTTTTACTTACAAAAATGTATTACTGGCAATTTGTAACTGTGATAAATGTATTGCTGGCACCTTCACTATAAAACTGTATTTCTACAATTTCATAGTGTTTTGACCACTGTTTGGAGGTTAACTATTTGCCCATCGCTGGGACCCTAACAGGTACTACAGTGTAACCCGGATATAAGAGAGTTGTCGGGACCGGAGACGGAGTCTCTTATATCCTGGTTTCTCTTATATCCGGGTTTGGTCTATTTTATATACATTAACGCAGGCTCTAATTTGGGACCAGATAAAATCTATCTTATATCCGGGCTTCTCTTATATCCGGGTTACACTGTAGCATCCGGTGTCAAGGTGGACCTGGGAACAACAGCAATTAAGAGTTGGTTCCACGCTCCTCAAAACCTCCCAATCAGAGACCTTGTGCCGGATGTAGTTTATCATCATACCGAAGACGACATTTTCAGCTCCAAAATGCAAGTTTATTTAGCAATAATCAAGGTCCACAGATACTACTGATAAAAGCATATTGCTAAACAATCTTAATAAAATAGTGGTGCATAATAATTTTAAGTAGTTGTGTAGTGGACAAAACAAGATCTAGATTTAAAATTCAAATGCTAAGCACTGCCGCATTGATTTTGTTAGAAATTAAAAAAGACTCGAATTTACAAACTTTGCTTAACACACACGCAAAAGCGAATCCAAAACAAAACTCGTTAAATTTCACACCTTGATGCGAAATGTTTTTCGGCTAATAGAAAACTAGGAAACATTTAAAAACAAAATTCAAATAATCTTCAATTCTCAGAAACAAATTCTTTTACGGACCTTTTCGCGAGGCGACGCGAAGTTTGTTCATCATCCAATGGAAAGGCCCGAATCATATCCGTGAGTGAATTCCCAAATGACCTTTTCAAGCCCTACAAACAAAATAAAAGGCGGGCAAGTTCGCCTGTCACCAGAGAGAAGGAGACGAGCATATTAACACGTCCCTTGAGTTGGACTAAAACTTTTTGCATTTTCCATCAGTGACGGAGACCGATGTTTAAGCCTAAATAAAAAATGAAATAAATAAATTTCGGGAGAGCACAGGGCCTCTCCACTTGGAAAACGTGTTTCACTCAATCTTCCTGTTTGCATTCCCTTTGGCCAAGTGCCACAATCAAGCAAACTAGATAAAAAAAATCGCTTTTCGTGACCATTAATCTACCAGGAAACAGACAGGTGTTGTTACCAAGAACACCAACGAGAAAGATTAAAACTGTGCAAACAAAAGAAAAAAAGAAATGGCCAATCAATAAACTATGCGATCCATCCCAATATCTCAGATTTATGTGTCATTTTTAATAAAAACGATTTATCCAGACCCCATCTGTCTCGCTCCATCTTTTATTCGTACTATTCTCATTCTCCGATGTTTTGTTTTCGCTGCTTTCATTTCCTTACAAAGAGCAAATGCGACACAACTATGCGTTACTTAATCTCCGACATGTTAGCGAAAGCTGAGCAATTTCCTCACAGATAAAAAAGAAAAAAACTTGAAGCGAAAGAGATATCACTTTTCTGACGAATGTTGAGAACACCATGGACAAAGATTGTGACCAATGAAAATTTAAAAAAAAAAAGAATATGAGCTACAAAGAAACTGTTACAATTAGAAAGAGACAGCTGAAATCCGAAGATATATAGAAATAGAGAAAGATGTCTTTCAGAAGCTAGGCAAAGTATTAAGAAATAGGACATTTTCGATTGAACAAAGAAATTGTGCGAAACAGCTATATATCATTAATCTCCTATATGGCATCGGATGTTGGACAATTTTCCTACAAATTCCCACAGATGAAAAAAGTTCTTCCAACAGAACAGTACAGCCAGGCAACAATGCCGCAGGAAAAGTGTTAATCAAAGATTTCCGCATCATTTCCACGTGTACCATTTTTTTTTTTACACGTTAAGTAGATGAGTAATAATCTTATGCCGTCCCAAATCGAGCTGACAAAATTGACAAAACCTGGTTCCGCATTTAACCAGAGTCTAGCAACGGATTAAATTAATCTAATCGGTTGTTTGATATGCATTTAATTGCACGCTTATTGTGGCATTAAGTATCTGTAAACACTTCGACGTAGGAATTAAAAGGAGGAATTAATCAAACTAGACTGAAGAGATGATGTTTATTAAGAAAAGTAAGGGGGGGCTAGTGTTATGATAGGAACGTTTGTTTTCGCGTTACGAAGAAGAAACAACAAAAATTTAAAGCAATAAACAATTGTATTAACATTGTGGCGGACCGGCCGTGTGAGGGGAATGGAAGAAGTAGAGAAGATGAATTATCTCTGGCCGGTCCAGCCACATAAAAAATGTTGGACTTTGATGGAGTCCAAAGAAACAAACAAGACAGATATATGTATGCGAACAAATATATATTAACAAACAGGTTAAAACAGATTGATACACGAATTACAAATACATCATTTAAAACATGAAATAAAACGTTTAGTGTCTGTGTGGAAAGTTATTGTGTGTGTGTTTGAGTTGAAATGTCCGTACGGTTGTGAAATTTTGTTTTAGCGTATTCCCTGAACATGGGAAACGCTGGTTGTGTGTGAGAGTTCACATACTGGAGATGTTAAAAAAAAAGGTTTTTTGTACCTCGCACCACGTGCGACGGTTGCCGGCCTCGAGCGAGGCAAGTTGGCCGCACGTGGGCGCAGCCGTGGAAAGAGCTGTGGAAAGAGAGAGAGAGAGGCGAAAGGTCAGCCCGTATTTATACTCCCGGGAGAGAGAGACCCCTGGTGAAGTGTTAAGAAAATGAAGGGGAGCTAACTGCGACAACATAAAATACAATAAATGAAAAATCAGGGTACATGTCTCTCGTATGAAAAAAAGAGATGTGGAGTTGTAAAAACATCCGAGCTTACGGAAGGAGAAGATAAGTTATGACTTACTGGTGCAAGGGGGTGTTGGCAAACTGGTCGAGTCTAATGTCTTTGGCGACGGGAGGTCGCTTTTTGACGGGCGTGTGAGTTCGGGTCGAGATGTCATCCAACTGCCGGATATCCTTCTAATAGTATTTTATGTCCTTTTTGAGGATCAAATCGGCTCCAGTTTTCATTTTGTTTCTTTAGGCGGGATGGGTGCTATTGGTCGGAATTTCTGGCTTGTATTGGTTTTTTTTTTCTTTGAATGTGCGAGTAAACGGAAGATATTTGCGTAGCCTTGCGCAGCTGGCGAATTTTTAGTTCGGTTTTGGGCTTTCACAGCGTTCACATGGTGGAAATTAGTGTAGCGTGAATCAGAAGATCTGTTTTGGGGAAGAATGGAACACCAGGAATGAAGAAAACGAAACGAAGAAAAAGAAAATTCTGATTTAACAAAAGTGAAAACATCAAATTTAAATTACATTTAAGCATTCGACTACAGTTTACAATATCAATTACTTCTCGTAAAGTTTTCTTTTTTATAAGTAATTAAGTTCGAAATACATCGTAGACTTTTGAAAAACGTATGTATGTGTGTATGTATAAAAACACCCGCAGGCAGCTCGATCTGTCGTGTATAGATTGTGGTAGAGTGTGTTTGTCGATGGTTAGTCTAAGGAGTCACTTGAGAGCGCACCGACGAAGGGTGGCAATTGACTATAAAACCGTAGACGTCCAGCAATTGAAATGTGATATTTGTGGTAAGAAATGCAGGTCCAGAAGCGGTTCCATGCGATAGTTTACATTGTATGATAATGTGCCACTCGCTTTTGGACCTCTTAAGTGCCCTGTTTGTACCCGAGTATGTAGGTCCTTTGCTGGGTTAAAGAGCCACATTCGTCCAGCACATCTGTAGATATTCGCCAAAAAGATATGTAGTAATGGCCGTACTCGGACCCGAGTTGGCAACCAGCATGTATGTATGTATGTACGTATGTGGTTTCCGAGCATGAGATCCGGGTTCGAATCTTACCTAGTTCGATTTATCAGGAAGGTGATTTCTTGATGTTGTCGACCCGGGGAGGTGATTTCAACATACGGTACCCTTGAAATGTGTTTGAAAACCATTCCACGAGTTAACTCAAGCCTCGGGTAGGCGGAAATCGTCGGAAGCTGTCGATGGCTGCGATAGCACGGAGTCACAATTCATTGTGACTGAGGTTATGAGCGTACTGGCCTTGTTAAAAAACATTATCATACCACATTATGTCCTCTCCTCCAGAAAGTGTAACTAAGGTTTGCTCAGCATAATTGAAGAATGAATTACAGGTGGGTTCCATGGGTTGAGCAGGCATCTTTAATAGGGATTTGCTAGCCACCCTGGCCGACTGATTCCCTCATATTTCTTATGCATTCTTACTCTCCTTTTTTTTCAACTTTCTGACTCTCCTTTATTCTCGTCTTCTTTGCTCCCCACTAAACTTTCATCATTTTGCTTTCTCCTCTCTTTACTCCCCGTTATTTGTACACATCTCACCATCCTCGCCGTCTTCCTTACTCTCCTTTACTCTTTCCTTATTTTTGCTTTCCTTTCTCTTATTTATTCTTACTCTCCTCACCTCTTCCATTCTCGTATTCTTTACTCTCCTACTCAACCGTGCGGCCTCGCGTCCGTTGCCATTCGCGCGGCCGTATGTAAAAATCATATCTGTTTGCTCACGATATGACTGTCCTGCCATTATTAAACCGAACACTTCCCAGTTAACTCACTACTACACACGTTAAACGTTGAAAAGAGACTAGCCACAAATGTACACGAATGACAAATGTAAGCTAGTCTAAATGGCAACACAGCGCCATCTACCGTAAACTTTATTTAAATTTAATAACTCAAAAACGAAGGATTTATATGTTTATATGGACCTTTCTCGTTGTTTACGTGTGAGGAACCCGCCCCGAAAGTTTGTAAAAGTATTTTTGATACACCCTGTATATATATAACTGAGACAGCTAGATAAACTGAGACAAAAATGTAGATGAACTAATTTGGATATGTAGATAGATATGAAGTGATTTAGACAAGTAGCTCGATCGATATGAACTGATTTACAAATGATTAGCTTAATTTATTCTTAATTAACAATTAATTAGCAAGGTAAAATTTCTTGTTTTAGGTGTATTCATTGTTGTAATTGTGAGAAAATTATAAACATTATATTTACTAGAAAGTATGATGAAAGCAAAAACGTGAAACCCAGGGTGACAAACTCATATCCATACAACTGAATATATATATATATATATATATATATATATATATTGGATTAATACAAATATAAAATTTGTCTCTGATGTTATATTCAGCATCGACTCCAGAGTTTCGTAGACAAACCTTTGTGTAATCACTCGGTCCACTCTTCAGGAGGTTTCAGCAATTGGCTGCCGATTTTCTCATTTTTGTTATTTTTATACTAAGTTAAAAATAAAGAGTAATTTATGTTTTTTATTGTGTTAAGTTGATTTTTTGCGTGCGTGTGTACGCATGCTCATGTGTGTGTATGTGCGTATGTGTGCAATATGTGGTTATTTCCCCTTATCGTCTTTTTCTTGTCTCCTTATACTTTCTTCCTATCACTTTTTCTTTCTTTTTTTTTCTCTCTTTCGGCTCTGAGTGTCAAAGACCATGTAACAATGTCATTTCCGGTATCAGAGACAGGACTTTGGGGGGTTTTATGGTAATTTGTCTTTTTGAATGTTCTGGTCTTAAAGTTGGGAAATATAGGTATATACCGTTTATTTATTTATTTCTTTTTAAAATAATTTATTTTTAATTAATGCTTAAATAGCAAAGTAAGTATTTGTTTATATGTCTTTAGATTTAGCGCGTCTGTGTTTAATATTCATCCATGAGTACATTTTAAAGTGTGTGCGATGCAAAGTTCGTCTATTTGTGTCTGTTGAATATATATCTAGGCAGCAACCCTTACTTTACTCATGTTTTATTAAATTGAACCGATAATCGATATTTTATGTTTAGCGTTTATATATAACAAAGCAAGATATTATAAAAGACTTCTTAAGTATTATCATAAAATAGAGCAAGGTCATTTCTTTTTATTCGGTTTTCTCTTTTATTTTCCAGAAATTCCTGCGCCATCTGCTGAAACAAAGCAGCTGCGAGGCGACTGAAGACGAACTGATATGTTACGCTGAAACAATTGTAAGCAAGAGTTGTATTTTTCAAACAATTATCGATCTTATTGCGAAACGATCGCGGTGATTACAATGACTCTCTGGCCCGAGTGTAATCAATTACTGTAACGAGATTGATTCTCACTGGGTACTCGGTACTTATGGCTTTATTTCGGACGAGGCTAAGATTGGCTAATAACAATTTGGGGACACCACCATAGGACGGTAGTTTTGTTGCGTATGCCATTATTGACATTATTATTTTGACATAAAGACTTGTCCTATCCATGGCAAACGTTCCGATGATCTCCACTCTTTAGTTCCCCTAGTTCAGACATTTCCAACTAGGACACACCATGCTACTCCCACGGAGTCGAATCGGCCACATTTCCTCCGTTTTCCAAATCTATGAAGAAAGTTCCGCTGAAGACAACATTTTTCAAGGAACTGTCAGGATGTGGAACAGGCTCCCGCGGAGATACTTCCCTGAATGCTTTATTCTTGATCACTTCACGTCAAGGGTCAATCGTAATCTATCCCCATTTTTCGCATAATCTTCACTTACTACCATTTTCTCTTCCATTTTAATGTCCGTCAGTTATGTGCCATGCGTGATACACGCTTAGGCGATCATGCATCTTTCGATACATGACTGACGAGGCAGTTTTTTTTCCCGCACTAGGTTGCCATTTCTTTCTGCGGTAGACCAGTTGCCATCCAAGGCTATAGAACCCGGTCTGTCCTTCTCTTTACCCATAGCTGGGAGGGAGAAGAAGAGGATTCATGCCTTTCCCAAAGGTATTAGCACGTAAGTGAATATCAGTCAGTTATGTTCCATGCGTGATACACGCTTAGGCGATCATGTATCTTTCGATACATGACTGACGAGGCAGATTTTTTCTCCCCGCAGTATCTTGCTATTTCTTTCTGCGGTAGACCAGTTGCCATCCAAGGCTATAGAACCCGGTCTGTCCTGCTCTTTACCCTTAGCTGGGAGGGAGAAGAAGAGGATTCATGCCTTTCCCAAAGGTATTAGCACGTAAGTGAATATCAGTCAGTTATGTGCCATGCGTGATACACGCTTAGGCGATCATGTATCTTTCGATACATGACTGACGAGGCAGATTTTTCCCCGTACTAGGAGGTTGCCATTCCTATCTGCGGTAGACCAGTTGCCATCCAAGGCTATAGAACCCGGCCTGTCCTGCTAGTTACTCATAGCTTGAGGGGAGAAGAAGAGGATTCATACCTTTCCCAAGGGTATTAGCACGTAAGTGAATGTAAAGGATTCGATTTTAATATCACTTACCATATTCACTGTAATTCTCTATCATGAGTGGCTCTCGAGCCTTGTATTAGGTAAAATTTAAGTAAAGTTACTAACGACGAAAAAGGGCATTTCAAATTTAATCTGGAGAAAATGAAAAAGTTATATTTATAATTTTTTAAAATTTCTTCTTCTTTGCCTTATTTGTATGTTTCATTTTTCCCCGCGTCAAACACTGATTGTCTCCCTTTGTTTCAGCTGAAACTCTTTGATCAGAATAATGACGGAAAGCTGCAGTTAAGCGAAATGTCAAAGTATGTTGAATTTTTTTGTTTTTATTTAATTTTCATACATATTTTTTTAACAACTTTTAACTGATTAAACAAATTTCCCTACATTTATCAAATGTGTAAACATATGAAAACAAAAATAAGATCTGATCCCAGAATAAATACGAGTATCTTAATATACGCGATTGTTTAGGAAAATAGAAAAGAAAACGACAATATAATCCGATCCCAGAATAAATACGAGTATCTTGATATAGGCGATTATTTAGGTATCTCCAAAAGAAAGCGGCAATAACATCCGATCCCAGAATAAATACGAGTATCTTGATATAGGCGATTATTTAGGTACAGTGTAACCCGGATATAAGAGAGCTGTCGGGACCGGAGAAGAAGTATCTTATATCCGGGTTTCTCTTATATCCGGGGTTGGTCTATTTTGTTTTATTAACACAGGCTCTAATTTGGGACCAGAGAAAATCTCTCTTATATCCGGGTCTCTTATATACGTTTTACACTGTTTATCCAAAAGAAAGCGACAATAACATCCGATCCTAGAATGAATACGAGTATCTTGATAAATGCCATTATTTACGTATCTCCAAAAGAAAGCGACAATATAATCCGAACGCAGAATAAATACGAGTATCTTGATATAGGCCATTAGTTAGGTTAGGTATATCCAAATGAAAGTGACAATAACATCCGATCCCAGAATAAATACGAATATCTTGATATAGGTACTCCAATAGAAAGCGAGAATATAATCCGACCCGGAATAAATACGAGTATCTTCATATAGGTGATTATTAAGGTATCTTTAAACGAAAGCGACAATAACATCCGATCCCAGAATAAATACGAGTATCTTGATCTAGATTATTTAGATATTTCCAAAAGAAAGCGACAATAAAATTCGATCCCTGAATAAATACGATTATTTATATTATATATTATTTTTTATCATTTCTCTTACATATAAAACATTGTTCTGTTTTAAATACAGAGCTTTTGAATGCATATAAATATTATATTTTTGTCATATTTAAATCCAGCCGCTTATGAAAATTTACTAAGCGAGAAACAGAATAGTTAATTGGTAACTAAAAGAAAAAACACACACACAAATTACATACGTATATATATATAATGTATATATAAAGTTAATCCCAAAAGTTCTTGCCGTTTGTTACGTCGTGTAGGAAGAAGTGTTTACTGATACGCAAATAAGTGCGTGCATCACGTGCCTGGAAAGCGATGCGGTGGGAGTGTGTGCCTTGCTCTTGACCAATGCAGGTGCGTTGCGCACTGACATCAGTCGAAGCAGCTCGTTCGAGGTTGTTTGCTTTATGACTTTAAGGTGGGCTTAAAACGTTCCCATCGCTATAGATACACATTTATAATAATCGCAGTACCTTATCAGTCATCTTTAATGAAAGTTGATAAAAGTGATTGCTTCTCAAATACGCAACTATATATATATATATATATATATATATATATATATATATGTTTATTATTTGTATGCGCAGTACTTAGTGGAAAGCGCTCAATATCAGTGATAGATCTAACATATTCAGTGGTATGGATATAAGTTTGTGACCCTGGGTTTCACGCTTTTGCGATCATCAGACAAACTGATATATATATATATATGTTTCATTAAATAATATATATATATATTCATTAAATAATATATATATATATATTCATTAAATAATATATATATATATATGTTTCATTAAATAATATAGACAAGTGATGTGTATTTATTTTATGTAAATTCTTTTCATATCGTCTGATAAGCTCAATAACATTATCATTAATCAAAGAAAGAAAATCACAATATTGATACACCCAGCGTCTTATATGCACGAGTTTGTCGTTAATTGGAAATCTTCCATGTAAACAGAAACAGATTACCATCACTGTTTTGTCCGTGTATTGCTTAATATATTGTAATGTAGTTGTCATCTTTGATAATGGCTTATGTAAGCCGAATGCTTAGATAGGATTAAAAAATATGTATCAATATTGTGATTTTCTTTCTTTGATTAATGATAATTTTATTAAGCTTATCAGACGATATGAAAAGAACTTACATAAAATAAATAGACAACACTTGTCTATATTATTTAATGAAACATGTATGAATGAAAAAATGCTGCCTAAATACACACACACACACACACAATATATATATATATGTATATATATATATATATATATATATATATATATATATAGTGCTGTTCGATAAAAGTGACTCACCTGATTTTTTTTTTTTCGCCTATTGTTTTGGGGTCAAACTAATTTTTAATCTTACTAATATAAAGACCCCTTCCCGACCACCTAGATCACCTAAAGTTTACTCACCCTAAGGTATTCTATTGATAATTATAATTTTGGATATAAATGAGATTTAGGGAAAAACTCTGTGCAAAAAAAGTGACTCACTTATTTCCTGCAACTAGTAATCAATAGAAACATAACCTAACAGCTTTAAATAAAGAATAATAGAGGTATAATTTATTTATAATAGGCAATATAGTTTGAAATATTTAATAATCTATGGGTCCTCCTTTATTTTGAATAACCTTTTCAACCCTTTTTGGCATTGACTTGATTAGGTTCTGGCAAATCTCATCTCCAAGCATTGAATTCCATTCAGATATGAAATTCACAATCAAATCTTCTTTGTTGCTCAACTGCTTTCTCGAGAGCCTGTACTTTATAATGCTCCATAAGTTTTCTATGGGGTTGGGGTCAGGAGATTAAGACGGCCATGTCATAACACTCACCTGCTTCTCATCAAAGTATTCCTTCATCAATTTTGATTTGTGACAGGGAGCATTATCCAGCATAAAAATGAGCTTGGGGGGGTCGATTTGCACCCTTTCAGCAGAAGGGAGCAGACAAGACTCTAAAATTCTCTTGTACTGCTCGCTCCTGAGGGTCTTTTCAATAGGTTTTAAGAAACCAGTTCCATGAAAAGAAAAGCATCCCCAGAACATTATACTGAACGGATGCTTGACAGTACTTACTGCTAAATTCAAAGAGCTTTCAAAGCTTCTTCTTCGGATTTTAGATCGCTTATCCTTTGAATTTAGCTCAACTTTCGTTTCATCGGAGAAGAGAACATTTAGTAAAAAAAAAAAATCAGGTGAGTCACTTTTATCGAACAGCACTGTGTTTTTTGAATTTCAAACGTCCACTTAAAATAAGAATTTGAAGTAATAAAAATGTGTCGGATTAAAAAAAAATGAAATTTATTAATTCTTCAGAAAATTGTTTTGTTTACGTTTCGGATACGAAACAGAACAGATATGCGTTTCGAGAAAAAAACTCTGAACGAGTGAGTCTTTTCCTTCAGTGGGATGCTGAGAGAAAAGACATTTAAGGCAAGCAGTCTTTGCAATAAAGTGCTCGATATCAGAGATAGAACATTGATAGAATTAATGCAAATATAAAGTTTTGGAGGCACCTCGACCTGGTATAATGGTTAGCAGTTACGACGAAATAGATTTCGATACTTTTCGATATAGATTAATTCTTAGAATTATATATATATATATATATATATATATATATATATATATATATATATATATATATATAGGCAGTATATTTTCATTCAAACATGTTTCATTGAATAATATAGACATATTGTGTCTACTTATTTTACACTGATCCTTTCCTTAACATCAGTTTATTGATGTTAAGATGAAATTCATCAAGGAAGGCACCGTAGTTTTTTTAAACCCAAGTACTTTCAACCTTTTCTAAGATCATCTTCAGGGGTAAATTACAAAGACAAATTTATTGTAACTGCGATAACATTATCAATATGTCTTACACTTTATTTGTCGGATACAAGTTCGATTGCGCAACATCTAAAAACACCATTTCTCTCCGCCTTCACAATACAGGGAAATACTTGTTGACAACACCAATATACTGCCCCATTAAAATAATAAACAAAGAAATTGGATAAAAAAATTCAATAAAAAAAATCAATAAAAAGCCTTAACGCAGTGCGTTATCAGTCACTTTTGATGAAACTTGATAAAATAGTGACTGCTGCTCAAATACACCATTATACACACACACACACACACACACACACACACACACACATATATATATATATATATATATTGATGCTTGTTTCATTAAATAATATAGACAAGATTATATATATATATAATCGTATATTATATACATACACACATATATATATATGTATATAATACACAATTATATATAATACACGATTATATATATATATATATATATATATATATATATATATATATATATATATATATATATATTAGAATTGGACATAGTCCGACAATTTATTTAAAGACATTTAAATATATTATGTTTAACGTTCTTTTTAAATACTTGTATCTATAAAAAGAACGTTAAACATAATATATATAAATGTCTTTAAATATATATATATATATATATATATATATATATATATATATATATATATATATATATATATGCGGTATATGTTCATTCAAACATATTTTATTGAATAATATATACATATAGTGTCTACTTATTTTACACTGATCCTTTCCAGTTGTTTAATCAGTTTATTGATGTTAAGATAAAATTCATCAAGGAAGACGCCTTAGTTTTTTTTTACCCTAAGTACTTTCAACCTTTTCTAAGAGCATCCACAGGAGTACATTATAAAGACAAACTTATTGTAACTGCGATAAAATCTACATTCCGTTGGGATGGCAACTTTTAAAAACGCGCCAATGCGCCCTGTTAAAGTTATTTTAAAATTTTAAAATTTATCCTTTGTAGTTATGGAATCTTTTGCGAAAAAAGCGTTTCAATTTACGGGAGCTGAGCGGAAATTGTTAAAATGGCATTATATGTTATATGCACTTTAATATGTTGTTGCTATATTAAAGTGCATATTATTTATAATAAATTTTGTTCAGTGTTGGTTTATTTTGATATAGAGGGCCTCACTATATATTTACAGTTGATCTGGCTGGAGTCAACCTTAAATTATATACTAATAGTTTCTTCTCTCGTACTTCTCACTTGTGGAACTCCCTTCCGGCTCGAGGCTTTCCAACCAACTTTAATCTTCAAAAATTTAAATGCAATATCAATCGCTATCTACCGACCACCTGATTACTCTCTTCTCTTTACACATCATTAATGTTTCTGTTCCTAATTCTTCCACACCCTGTAACCCCTTGTATCTTAATGGCATTACTGCCTCACTTGGGATGATTCCTTTTAAATATATATATATATATATATATATATATATATATATATATATATATATATATATATATATAAACAGGCTGTTTCATGCTTTAAATATATATATATAAACAGGCTGTTTCATCCGAGATGCAATCGTCAGGCCGGGCTGACGATTGCGTCTAGCATGAAACAGACTGTCGCCTCTGAGTGTTGACTTCAATGTTCAATTTTATGTTTATATTTACATACGCTCTGTCTCTAATATTGAGCACTTTATCCCATAAATATAGCACACCTTAAAACTATATATACCGGAGATGATAATTAGTATTGTAAACTGGTGTATGGATAACAACTGTGACATCATACAATATCCATCTTTACGTAAATTCCTAAATTGTATACATTATGTTTTTATCTTTGTACATTCTCTTTGTAGACTTTTGCCTGTAAAAGAAAACTTTCTTTGTCGGCCGATGTTTAAGGTAAGACATTTTATTTGTAGATTTATTTGCACACACAAGAGTGAAAGTATTTAGTAATTTTAGCTGAGTGGCTATTGACTGAAGATCAGTCTCACTAACAATAAACTGCGAGACAAGACTGTTAACTATCGTCGTTGGCGGAACTCATTGCCGAGTATTGGGGATGCTCATCGACATTTCCTTCTGTATGAAATGAGTCCTAGGTTGCGAGCTCCGAGTAGCAAATTTCTTCGGGTAGGCATTCGGGCAAGGTGTCTAAGCTCTCCATTTGTGTGCTGAGAGAACTTCGTTGTTTGCCGCGGTCTGAGATAAAACTAAGAATAAAATAACTGTGAAAAAAATGCCTCTCCCAAAATCGTCACCGTCGTTGGCGGAACTCGTTGCCGAGTATTGGGGATGCTCATCGACATTTTTTTGTGTGTGTGAAATGAGTCCTATGTTGGATTTGAAGAGTCGTATGCAACAACCGCATGGTAGGGTAGTAGGGTTCAGGGAATGGAGAGCTTTGGCTTTTCTTTTGGGCTCTCTTCGTCTCTTCTATTTGTCATCTGGTGTTTTCCAAGGATGTTTTCCTTTTCGTGGACTGCTCTTCTTCAATTGTTTTTTTCCCAAATTGACCGGATCGATTTCTGTCCCCAACAAGATATTTGAGCTGATCCTTGAGTCGACGGCGTGGGGCTCCACGCGATCTCCTGTCATATATATATATATTAATACAGAATTTTAAAAGATTTAACTTTATAAATTAATGAATTAAAATTATTCAAAAAATGAAAACAATTCTTGAAAAATTCATCGAAAAAATGCTTTTCTTCAGACAATAGTGTCTTAATATATCTTATTCATAAAAAAACAATTGAAAGCTTTTCTAATTAAATAATGTTTTAGTTTTATTGCACTTTTTTTTATTTTACAGTTCAAGGCAGATTTTCTGTAACTATGTGTCCTGTTTTACAAAATTAAAAAAAATCTATTTAAATTCTTCAAGGACTTGTTCTTATAACTATTATAAATATTATCCCTAAAAAATGAGTGTCCTGAGTATGACGATAAACTACATCTACGCCCCAGGTAAGACAATAAACTTCGTCCAACAGCAAAGCGGTCAGGAGGTTTTGAGGAGCGTGGAACCACCTCTTAATTGCTGGTGTTCCCAGGTCCACCCTGACCCGGGGTTGTTGCACCTGTTAGGGTCCCAGCTATGGGTAAATAGTTAACCCCAAAACTGGGGCCAAAGCACTATGAGAGTGTAAAAACAGGTTTTAATACCAGAAATACTTTGTAAAAAATATTACCAGAAATAGATTTTTGAAGGAGAAAAATATTACCAGAAATAGATTTTTGAAGGAAAAAAATATTACCAGCAATACATTCTTGAAAAAAAAATATTACCAGAAATAGATTTTTGAAGGAAAAAAATATTACCAGCAATACATTTTCGAAAAAAATTATTACCAGCAATAAAAATTTTGTCGGCATTAAATAACCCATTGAGGTTGATATGCCGTAAAGCAAAGCAAACTAAACCAAACCAAAATAAAAATAAAAAATAAAAAAAAGAATTTCTCGAAATTAAGTAAAATTGAATAAGGGTAACAGATGCAAAAACGTATTTTAACCAAGATTTTCTAAAAGAGAAATATTTCTAAAATAATAAAAAACAATTCTAAAATAATTTAATTCAAATAAGTTCTGAAAGTTTCATTAAAATCCGATAATTATTTAATTTTTGCAAGAATTTACAAATCAATGATTTTCAGCTGAAAAAAGACGCTAAAACTAGTTGCCTGACGATTGCACTAGCATGAAACAGACTGTGGCCTCTAAGTGTTGACTTCTATGTTCACTTTTATATTTACACGCGCTCTATCTCTGATATTGAGCACTTTATCCCATAAATATAGTACACTGTAAGACTATATTTCTTCATATATATATATATATATATATATATATATATATATATATATATATATATACATACATACAGATACATATATAATTCCTATGATAGATATATATATATAATTCAAGCACACACACGAACCCTACACAACATAGGAATTATATGTATCTATATGTATGTATGTATATATATATATGTGCGTGTGTGTGTGTGCCTGTTTTCTATGTATGTATATATGTGTGTGGGGGTGTATATATATGTATGTATATGTGCATACTAATTCCTGATAATAAGACATTATGTATGTATGGAGAGGAAATATACATACACATACAAACAAAAACGCATACACAAAAATGGAAATAGATCTAAGAACATACAGGTGTCATTAAGAGATAAGAATACAGATATCTTTCCACACCCTTAATTGTTTTATTACACTTTAAACAGAAGAACTTTCTTACCATCAGTCCAAGAAAGACATTTGTATCACTACTATCCAAAAAAGAGAACGTTTAACACCGAAAACCATAAGGAAAATTAATTCCTTTTAATAATATGCGGAAATATCCACTCTTTGCCTGAAGAATGTCGCGAGACCGGAAACACGTGTAGTAACATTAAGGAAAATAAAATATACAGTGTAACCCGGATATAAGAGACCCGGATATAAGATAAACCCGGATATAAGAGAGATTTTCTCTGGTACCAAATTAGAGCCTGTTTTAATGTATATATAATAGACCAAACCCTGATATAAGATAAACCCGGATATAAGAGACTTCTTCTTCGGTCCCGACAACTCTCTTATATCCGGGTTACACTATATATATATATATATATATATATATATATATATATATATATATATATTCTTTATCTCTTCTCAAGCATCTAGCTGCAAAGAGCAGGAGATTTAACTTGTCGGATATTTAATGTATTTTATGGTCATCAGAATATCTCCTTCCCTTGTGTACTAAGCGAAATCTCTCTGATTAAAGTTAATCTTCTTAATGAATTTTTGCGTTTGTTGGGTTCATTAAACGTTCTTTTATAGACAACATGAATTAATCTGTTTGGTTTGATCGATTTTCAGTTATGTTTTGTTTTTCTTGTAGGGTGATAAAGCTCTGACGAAAGACGATTTAGACCGGGTGTTTTCCTTGTATGATCGGGTAAGTATCGCTATTAGGTATCAAGTAGATAAAGATTCATGTGTCAAAGCATAAACCCTTTTAATATTTACGTGGAAAGTTTTATTACATGAAGCCGTTTCTTCGGTTATTTTTATTTTATTATTTTTGATTTTTGGTATTAAATGTTATTACAAGTTTTACTCCATTTTATTCTTGTCGCGTTTTATCAAAATATTATGGACCAGTATACTTACTAACATACACTTACTTCACTTACTAAGATAATCGGAACTAATCTTCCGTTAGTAATTGGAGCCGTTGTCACAGCATTATACTGTAGGAAATTTTGTTATCCAGTTTCTTTTTTATATTAAAAATACGAACGTCCGAATTCCGAACAATAATAAACATAAAAATAGAGATGTGTTTGCCTGTTGAATGAATCATTTGTATTAACAAACATGTACATGAATTCAAAGGTATCAAAAAGGCGTAAAATAATCTTTACTTGAGTTAAAGTCTTTGAAAAATTTGCGGTTGAGAAAAAAAAACTTTTAGCATTTGGTTCATAGTAAAATAAAAAAAAAACTGTGGTTGAGAACAGACTTTTAAATAGTTGGTCCACAGGAGAAAAAAAACCTGCGTTTGAGAAAATACTTTTATCCCTAGCAAAAATTCACTGCCTGTCTATGTTGTTGTTTTTGGAGATGATTCGTTTGAAGTCGCCGACTGGCCGACCAGGATATTGTTGGAGATAATTCGTTTGAATTCGTCGACTGACTGGTCATGCTGTTGTTTGAGAGGATTCGTTTGAAGTCACCGGCTATGCTGTTGTTTGAGATTATTCGTTTGAAGTCGCCGACTGGCCGACCAGGATGTTGTTGGAGATAATTCGTTTGAATTCGTCGACTGATTGGTCATGCTGTTGTTTGAGATTATTCGTTTGAAGTCACCGACTGACCGGTCATACTGTTGTTGGAGATGATTCGTTTGAAGTCGGCGACTGGCCGACCAAGCTGTTGTTTGAGAGGATTCGTTTGAAGTCACCGACTGACCGGCTATGCTGTTGTTTGAGATGATTCGTTTGAAGTCGCCGACTGGCCGACCAGGATGTTGTTGGAGATAATTCGTTTGAATTCGTCGACTGATTGGTCATGCTGTTGTTTGAGAGGATTCGTTTGAAGTCACCGACTGACCGGCTATGCTGTTGTTTGAGATGATTCGTTTGAAGTCGTCGAATGGCCGACCAAGCTGTTGTTTGAGAGGAATCGTTTGAAGTCGCCGACTGGCCGGCCATGCTGTTGTTTGAGATGATTCGTTTTAAGTCGACGACTGGCTGACCAAGCTGTTGTTTGAGATTGAAGTCACCGTTTGTAATATTGTCTGTTATTGAGTAGAAAATAAAGTTTGGGTGTGTTTTAATATGGTATGTATGTGGATATATAATTGTGTTATAAATAGGATTTATTCGCTCTATTACCACTACGGTGTTTTTAAACGCTCCATTTAAAACATTTTTTTATATATCATTTAGTTCTTAATTTTCTTTAATGTTGTCTTGAGTGATCTTTCTGGTTTTTACAGGATGAATTAAAATAAAAAAAAGCGAAATGTTTTATTATGAAAAATCGAATGTTAATATAAAAAATGAATTTGTTCCAAAAGTTAAAATATGCAAAAATAGGTTTTGTTTCATCTTCACTGTTATCTTTTAAAACAATTTGTTATAACCTAGAAAGCGTTTTTCGGAAGTTGGAAATGAAATAGTAATTTTTATAACATCAACAAAATACAATACTCGCCAGCGGCGTGAAGTAGGTAAACCACTGCTAGTGGTGGACTACTTACACAGCATATTACCTCCACTTACAATAGTGTCCAACGTATTTATGAGGATTGGAACCTACCCATTAGTGTTCATAGGTACGGTATATAACATAGTTTATGATCATCTTGTCTCTTCTTAACTGTTATTTTGCATTCCAGTCAATGAACATGCAGATCGCATTAAAACGTTATTCTGCAGTACTGATAAACCCCTCGCCAGAGTGTTTTGAGTGGGAGAGTGTCCCTAAGTCAACGGGCTATCATATTCAAGAGTTTGTCGAAAGCTGTTTCATGTCAAAACCTGAAAAAAATTGCTCAAAATGTATTGAAAAAATGTCTGTTAAATAGCAATAAGTCATTGCAAATGATGGTGAATATAATTTTACTTTATTTTGTGAAGAATAAAGTTGGTAAAAATAACTGGAAATATTTATAACTCAACCTAATAGGCTAAATATTTCTAACTGAGCCTCTTTTAGTATTGTGGAATATTGACACAGTATGAGTACCATGGTTTAAAATAAAAACAAAAAAAACACTTAAAATTTTATAAGCATACGATTTAGTATGTGGGTTTTTGTTTTATCTGAATATCGGGATTCCAAACATTTAACAACATATCTTTTAAATGAAACATAAAAAAAGGTTATTTTTTAAGGAAAAGTACAAGTAGAACGTCAGTTGAAATAACATTTATATATTCTCTTCAGAAATATACAACAATAAAATTTTCCATTTCCCTTGCAGTTTGTTTTATCAAGTAATTAGGTGTTCCTAATGAGGTTTGAAATGTGTGAACAGACTAACTTTATGACGGTCAACCTAATGATTCTATTAGTGCATGGACAAGGCCTTAGTCGGTACCTACTGGCTGTTAATTCTTTCCATTGCATGTGTGTAGATCAAACTGGCTTCCAAAATTGTGTTGAACCCCGAGAAGCAGTATGCTTCCATTTTTTATATATGGAAAGTAGATCCAAAATCTAATTTCACATAGAGGTGTGAAATTTTTGAATACAAGGTTTTCTATTCTAAATGGTTAAAAAAATAACGCGTAGTAAGTCTACAACTACGTCCGTAAGTATTTGTTGTTTATCAAACAAACCATCTGATGGGATTTTATTGGTTTAAAAATATAATTCCTATAATTACTTACGGGATATTTCTACGTATAAGGCGACATATAGGTTAAGCGAAACCCAAAATCCAGATAAATTTTCGTGATTTTATCTGATATCCGTACTATAAGACGATCAACTGGGACTCAAGTGACGAAACTGTAAATGACGATGTTTATGATGAGCTCTCTTGAAGGGTTTTAATTATGTATATGTATGTGTTATTTATTTATTTTGTTCTGTAATGAGAAATAAAGATTTTATGGTATCTTATGTTTTGTTGCTTAACACCGTAAAGAAAAAAATATACTGTATAATGTATGTTAATGAAAAATAAAGTTTGAATTTTATACTAAATGTTATTGTTATTTAACAGCACAATGATAATGAATTTTAATTAGAAATATAGATTGTATGTCATTCTAAATGTTGTATTTTAACATGTTATACTTCGTTGCAATTAGATCTTTTTCTGAGTCATTCTGCATGCTGGCTAGCCGGATGTGAACGCCATGAAGGCAGAGAACGAAATAAAAATTCGTTTTCTGAGCATTAGGTTTACATTCGGTCTACGAAGCGAGTTCTGACAGTGGCCAATTGCAAACGTTCTCACCAAGAAAAGAGATGCCCCTGGGGGTTACTTTTAAGTAGGTCTCTGAGAACGACCAAACAGAGTTCCCGCGCGGCGGGCCACCGACCGTTACGCAAAGCGCTGCTACCGCTGCTGCCGGCGCCATAACAACCACTGCCGCCTCTCAAAATGACCGCTCCTCTCAACAAGCATTATCACTCCCAGGTTTGACGAACCACCTCGGCTATCCAGCTTTGACTTGATAATATATCAACTTCGACTCCACCCACCTACAAGCCCTCATCGTCGACGACACGGGCACCTCGGCAAATACCGACATGATAACATCTCAACATCGATACTACCCAGCTACAAGACTTCATCGTCAATGACGCTGTTACCTCGGCAAATACCAACAAGATAACATCTCAACTTCGACATCACCCAGATAGAAACCTTTATCGTTGACGACGCTGTCACCTCGGCAAATACCAACCACGCCAATCAAACATCATCTCGGCGCCCAGGCAAACCACCGCCGTCACCACGGCCTACTCGACTCGTTTACAAGGCATTCCCTTCGCAGTCGCCACCGCGGCCCCGTTCACCAGAACAAGCCTACCAACCACGCCAACCCAACAACATCTCGTCGCTTGGTTAACCCACCGCCGTCACTTCGGCCTACTCGACTCGTTAACAAGGTATTCCTTTCGCAGTCACCACCTCGGCCCCTTCAAAAGAACAGGCCCACCAAAACTTCACCAGTCCGACCTCACCCTCGACCCATAGAACACCTACCAACCAACGAAAACGACATACCACTGTAATCTCAATCAACCAAACGTGCACCTACCATATCCTGTGACCTCAGCCAGGCCAGCACAAGAAATAGGTTAATCTCCAGCGTTTCCCTTACACCCGACCGCCATCTTGACGATCGCCTACTGAAACGGACATTCCACCCATCTTTCAACATCTCTGTACGACATACTAACAATAAACGTTGTTCAAAATATGATCCTCGTTATTCCTTTCTTTCGCTACCAAACGATTAATATAACAAACACTACTATGAGAAATGATGCTTGGTGGTAATATACCCATAGCTCTACAAATCAAGAGCGAAAGAGATGTTTACGTTAGTTGTTAGCGGAACTTTTGCAAATTGTTGTGTAATCGTCTCTTGAATTTAATTTTAATGTGAAACCAAGAAATAAAAATAATTTCTATTACATTTATAACTGTAGTACAGCATTATAATGTGAATTATTTCAACTCGAAATATTTACATTGGTAGTTACAATACCGAGGCAGTTGTTAGCCCACAGAGATCCACGGCGCAAGCATACAGGCTAGTATGCTTGCGCCATAGATCGTTGTGGGCTAACAACTGCTTACCAGTGCCGATGAACCACAGGATTTGTTAGCTTTGTGTAACTGTTGTATTAGACGACCCACTAAATCTTTTTGTAAATGTTGTATTGGACGACCCACTAAATATATTTTTGTAACTGTTGTATTAGACGATACACTAAATATTTTTTGTAACTGTTGTATTAGACGACCCACTAAATCTTTTTTGTAACTGTTGTATTAGATGACACACTAAATCTTTTTTGTAACTGTTGTAATAGACGACCCACTAAATCTTTTGTAACTGTTGTATTAGACGACCCACTAAATCTGTTTTTGTAACTGTTGTATTAGAAGACTCACTAAATCTTTAAATCTTAAAAAATACCCCACTCCCATTTGGGAGTCGGGTATTTTTTAAGGTTTAGAAAAATCTTTAAATCTAAATCTTATTTTTTAAGATTTAAATCTAAATCTTAAATCTAAATCTTATTTTTTAAGATTTAAAGATTGCCTTGTATGCGGAAATATACGGTAATTTTCGTGTTATTTGCTGAGTGTCATTTCTGCTTTGTTTCTTTAAAGGATAAAAAAGAAAAAAAGAAAAAGGTTTTATTTTTAAAAATCGACTTAAATTGTTAATCTTAAATCGTTAATATTAAAAAGTGAATTTTTAATCCAACTCCTCTTCAACTGATTTTTTTCTCTCTCCACGTACCAAGCAATGAAGGTTACTGTGATCTTTGTATACGATGTTACAACAATTACTATTTACAGTCACGGGCTTGGAAATCATGACTAAAACCAGAACTCCTAGTATTTGTTCGACAGAAGTGTTCAGAAAGCTACTTGACCAATCAAGAAAATCAGGCTTACCACTTTCTAAATATTAAGCCGCCTTGCCGTCCGGGGCTTCAGAATACGCCACTACACCTCTGCAGAGGGGTAAGACCTACCTTCAAATGAGGCATCCTGGGTAAGCCGATAAACTACATCCGACAGCAAGGCTTCTGATCATGTTTTGAGGAGCGTGAAACCACCTCTTAATTGCTGGTGTTCCTCTGTCCACTCTGACTCATGGTGATAGCACCTGTTAGGGTCTCAGCTATGGGTAAATAGTTGACCCCAAACAAGGATAAAAACACTATGAAATTGTAAGAATAGATTTTAATACCATCAATACATTTTTGTAAAAAATTATTACCAGTAATGAATCTTTGAAGGAAAAAATATTACTAGCAATACATTTTGCAAAATAAATATTACCAGCAATAAAAATCTTGTCGGCATTAAATAGCCCATTGAGGTTTTGATATGCCGTAAAACAAACCAAACCAAATCAATATATACTGAAATAGATAGATAGATAGATAGATAGATAAAAAATATTACCAGCAATAAAAATCTTGTCGGCATTAAATAATCCATTGAGGTTTATATGCCGTAAAACAAATCAAGCCAAACCTAAATATTAAGGAAAACATTTTGTGCAGTGTTTAAACTAAAATAAGCTGATATTAACTTGATAGGAAGTTGTGGAGAACCATGATTGCCATGAGCTTTGTGGCACATAGAAGAAGAATTTCTTCTCCGAGACTGACTACCAATTAAAGTTAGTGAGCATACACTACTTGCTATTTAAGTGAACAGTCTATGCTGGGATTAGAACCCTGCTTCTCTATTCCATTTTTCGTATCTATAAGCGTTTCAGTACCATCATATATACCGCAGAAAGAATATCTAAAGATAATTGTAAAGTTTTAATGATTTCTGTGGTAATAAAATAAGTACATCCCATTTTCTCTCTCGCTTGTAACCATACATCGCAATAAAATAAAGTTATTTTTTCAACACTAAAGCTGATTTAGTGAAAATAAAGCTTCATAAGCTTCTACTTACAATTATATATACTCTTAAATAATTGTGGTTTTACGTTGAAGAGGGTTTTAGCCCTCAGATATGAACAAAATCAGGCAGCAATGATATTTTATTTAATTTTGTTGGCCTCAAAAATTGAATGAGAGATTATATTCAAACTGCTATTGAAATAGCTGTCTAGATTTCTGAGATGTGGTATTGTAACTATTTACACTATTTACATCGTTCGGACTGTTGTCCTCATCTTTATTACCGTATTCACTACGTTTCGGTCGTCCTACGCTCCAGCCTTCTTCAGGATCTGTCTATATTTCTGAGATGAGGTATTGTAAATATTTACACTATTTACATCGTTCGGACAGTTGTCCTCATCTTTATTGCCGTATTCACTACATTTCGGCCGTCCTACGCTCCAGCCTTCTTCAGGATCTGTCTAGATTTCTGAGATGATGTATAGTAACTATTTACACTATTTACATTGTTCTGACTGTTGTCCTAATCTTTATTGTCGTATTCACTACGTTTCGGCCGTCCTACGCTGCAGCCTTCTTCAGGATCTGTCTAGATTTCTGAGATGAGGTATTGTAATTATTTACACTATTTACATTGTTCTGACTGTTGTCCTAATCTTTATTGCCGTATTCACTACGTTTCGGTCGTCCTACGCTCCAGCCTTCTTCAGGATCTGTCTAGATTTCTGAGATGATGTATAGTAACTATTTACACTATTTACATCGTTCGGACTGTTGTCCTCATCTTTATTGCCCTATTCACTATGTTTCGGCCGTTGTACGCTCCTGCCTTCTTCGGGATTTGTCTGTATTTCTGAGATGAGGTATTGTAATTATTTACACTATTTACATTGTTCTGACTGTTGTCCTCATCTTTATTGCCATATTCACTACGTTTCGGCCATTGTACGCTCCAGCCTTCTTCAGGATCTGTCTATATTTCTGAGATGAGGTATTGTAACTATTTACACTATGTACATGGTTCTGACTGTTACCCTGATCTTTATTGTCATATTGAAGACGTTTCGGCTGTATATACAAATATATATAGATTTCAGCGTATATCACCTGAAGAAGTCCGGACCGTACAACGGTCGAAACGTCGTGAATATGACAATAAAAATGGGGACAACAGTCCGAACAATGTAAATAGTGTCAATTTTGTGAGGTGTTTAAACATCTCACAGTACTAACGAAACGTTAAAAAATAAGCCGGCATTAACTTATACCCCTCGTCTCGAAAGTCAGTCATTTTCTCAACGTTGCTTTAAACTCCTCGAGGATTAATCAGTGCAGAATCCCGAACCATTCCGCCATTTCTTTATTCTTGATTCTGTCATTTTCGTTTATGATCGATTTCGTCACGATTCTTCTGTTAAGCTTGGAGTGTAATATACTTATTGCTCTAATTAGAGTCCAATAGTGATATAAAAGCCTCGGAGAATTCCAATATGGTATCTTTAATCATTTCTACCGGACCTATGTTTACCTATCTATAAATTTATTGTGATTTTTATCTCATAATATTAATAAGCGACATTAATTATCCCAAGATGATATAGCATCAGATTAAGCAACCTAATATAAGCGTTTTGCTATTCTTAGTAAAATGCTTATTTTACAGAACTAAAGTTGTATCGAGACAGAATATTTGGCTAAAATATAGCAATAATAAGATGGATAATTATAGCAATAATGAAGAGTCTATCGACTCAAAGTGTTGTGATAAAATACGACAATAAGTTAAAGCAGAATTCTTAATAGAAATACAAGGAATAATTGAGAGGGTATCGACCTAAATTGTTGTGATAAAAATCAGCAATAATAAAAAAAAATAGTAAGAAAGGAATAACAATAATGAAGAGTGTATCGACACGTAGGGTGGTGACAAAAACAAGAATAATAAGATGGAGTAAATAATAAAATGATAGCAATAACGAAGCAAAAGAAACATTTGTTGCATTGTGACGTGGTAAAATGCAACAATAATAAGATGGAATAAAACTAGCAATAAAATAAAAATAGTAAAAATGCTTCATTTAAAAGATCTGTCGGAGTTAGCTCCTCCTAATTTCCTTAATCTTTCAACAGGGGTCACTCTCCCACGAGTATAAATACTGGCTGACCCTTCTCTCTTTCTCTTTTCCGACTTACGCCTCGGGCGGGCATCTCGCGTGGAGATGAGGTAAAATCTCTTTTTCGACTCAGGCCTTGAGCCGCTACCTCGTACGGAGGCGAGGTATAAAACTTTTTCTTTTTCACTTACACCACTATGTGACCTCTCACACCTACAGCGTTTCCCATATTCTGGGAACACGCTAAAGACAATACAAGTACGTACGGACACTCAACACAAAACACACACATAACTTCTCCATACAAACACTCTGTAACTTTTCATGTCTTCGTGTATTAATATGTTTGTTTACCCATAATATATATTTGTTTACCCATGTATATCGGTCTTGTTTGTTTTCTTTTGTCTTCTTCGGACCTATAGTTAATGTCCGACATTCTCATGTAGCTGGACCGGCCAGCAGGAAATCTTAGCCCAGAGATATCTCTTCACATTTCAAACCACGGTCCTCTACAGATCCAAGAGTAAAATGGATTAAAACACGTAATGATGTATAACAGCGAATATGCTTAATATAAAAATTAAAAATAACGATTACTTTTTGAGAATTGCAGGTTTATCTTGTGTTAAAATTTTATTTATTTGTTTTAGGATAAGAATGGCACAATTGAAAATGAAGAACTCCACGGCTTCTTGAAAGATCTTATGGAACTTATCGAAGAGGTAAGGCAACCGTTTACTTTTGTATTTACTTCATATCATAATAATTTTATCCTGCACCAGTTTCCACATATGGGGGTAATTGTGTTTACTCAGAAAAATTCGTTAGGCATTTCGATTTACTCAAGCTAGTTTATCTGTTGTTTTCCCTGCGCTTCTTGTCTTCACTCTGTCCTTTGAGTATCAAATTTTCCAAGCCCTCTTTCCTCTTTATGCGCCCTAGAAACTTCAGTTGACTCTTTCTGGTGTTAAGCATGTGTCCTTTTTGTTCCCATTTTCCTTAAATCTTCGTCGTTGTTCATATGTTCGGTTCATGGTATTCTCATTATCCTACTGTAGAACTACATTTCTGTCGCTTCAAGTCTCTTCTTCACCCGTGAGACAATTGTCCAGCATTCACTGCTTTATAGGGCGACAGATATTAAATAACAGTTCAGTACTCTTGGTTTCTGTTGCTTCAAGTCTCTTCATATTAAATAACAGTTCAGTACTCTTTTCTTTGTTTCTGTTGCTTCAAGTGTCTTCTTCATCTGTGAGACAATTGTCCAACATTCACTGCTTTATAGGGGGACATATATTAATTAACAGTTCTCTTTTCTTTGTTTCTAACGAAAATTCATGTTTCTTAATACTTCTAACGTCTCCGACTGAACTCTGAAATTATATTTACTAATTACTTTTTTCTTCTCTGCCAATAGGGGTACATATGTTGGCTTAACGCCCGGTTCACACTCCTTCCGTGTCTTTTGAACGAGAGTAGAGTTTTATCTCTTGTTACTTGGTTAGGATTGTTTCCGGTTCTTTCTAAAGTCTGTTCATTTGTTTTCGCAATTGCAACAATCTTGACCTCTTTATTATTTCACCACAGCCCTTTTAAAAGAACCGCAGATCATCAGACTTTACTTACAAAGGTTGAAACGAAAATTGAAAAGGGCTGTGGTGAAATAATTTATTACATGGAAACTTAAAGTGGTCTGTTTTTATTTTTATTTAAATTATTAGCTCTGATTTACATTGAGCTCTCTGGATTTTATCCTCCTTGGGTCTACCCATACGGATTACCTAGTTTTTCGTAAACTTAATATATATATATATATATATATATATATATATATATATATATATAACATCGAGAAAATGTAATTAAAATATTAAAAGAATTTCTGTTAAGAATATTCTAGCAATAAACAGCACATACATCGGCTAAAATGCTAAATAACTTTTCTTGTTGTGGGTCACAATATAAAGTGTAGATTGCATACCAAAGTAAATATTTAATACGTAGATAACAAGCCAAAATAACACCGAAGATTATATATAAGTCTTCTTTTTATTATTTTTTGTAATCCGTCACACGTACATAATACAAGTAATAACAGAAAGACTTCAATGTAAAATAATAAAGTATTTAATTACCAACCGCAATTAAAATACATTAACAACAAAGAAGTAAAGAGCCAGCAAAAAGATTATTGATTACTTATCAGCTAATACACGACTGCGTAGAGCTGCTAAGAAAAGTACTAATTCGTCTTGAAATACGTAACACTCGACTTTAACGTCCGGGTTAACACAATAGTCAATATTGTGTTAACCCGGACGTTAAAGTCGAGTGTTACGTATTTCAAGACGAATTAGTACACATAATTGTAACCGGTATTTACTAACCTCCTCACAAGGTAGAATGTAGCACAAAGCTGATATTTAAGTGGAATGAATCCGAGCCCATGGTACTCGGACAATTGGCCGACGGACATTTAACCGAATTGACATTTAGCTGAAAATGTAGTGGCGTATGTCACACTCTTTATCGTAATGTGCTATATATATCTATATTTATTTACTGTATTAATTTATAATTTTTCTTTCTTTTTTTTTTTGACAGGCTTTTTTTAAAAATCTATTCTGCATATATTATATTTTACTTCAAATATTACTGTAAGATGATAAGTATTTTGAGAAAAAGCACATTTTCCTATAGTAAAAATCTTAAGCTTTTACGATATGAAAGATCTTTCAATTTCGCTTTTAATGATCTTTATCTTAAAGGGATGAACGAGCTTTTATCTTCCTGTTAAATACGAATTTAAATAATTAGGTGCTACTTTTTACCAAAATACACTCAAATACAGTGTAACCCGGATATAAGAGACCCGGATATAAGAGAAATCCGGATATAGGAGAGATTTTATCTGGTCCCAAATTAGAGCCTGTGTTAATGTATATATAATAGACCAAACCCGCATATAAGAGAAACCCTGATATAAGAGACTTTTCTCCGGTTCCGACAACTCTCTTATATCCGGGCTACACTGTATTTAAAAAAATACTAATTTCACTAAACAAATATTGAAATAATAAAACTTTTAAGTTTCAATTTAGATTTAGTAATTTAATCACTTGAAATTAAGTGGTAATTATTAGTCCTATTCTACCTTATAATACTACTAATTAAAATAATTAAAGTATTACTTGTTACTATTTTTACTTGTACTTTTTCGGTGAAATGTCTGTCGGTCACGGAGAGACGAACGACGGACTCGACTCTAACTCTACTGGTAGACAGTGTTCGTTATATTAAACTTAGATCTGATAAGCTGATTTTTAGAGTGGTCCTGATTGGTTATAAAGATAAGAAACTGGATCAACTTAACCGGATTTTGTCGGCTGAATCCTTTGAAGTCTGAATTAGCATCTTTTAGTTCCAAAGAAGCTTTTCTTATTTGCCCCAAAATAATAGTCTATTAGATTTGAGATTTAGTCTTGGTTCAAGTGACTACTACTGATTTTCTTTTATTTTAATTCCAGGACTACAATACAGAAGACATTGAAGACTCCAAGAAAGTGCTTCTGGAACAATGTGATCTCAACAGAGACGGGAAGATCAACAAAAATGAGCTTACTATGTTACTGATGTCCTACGATCAAGTTCGTTTGACCACCACGGACCCATTAAAGTGAATACATGCAAAACAATGACAAGCATTATATCCTTGCATGTTATATTGGGCTTAAAACAGCAAACCTTTAGCATGCATCATAATAGAACCTCCATGTAAACTTTCCGTGTTACTTATTTTATAATGCACACACATAAAACGATTTAGAATGTAAAGTGTTAGAAAAGAAAAAGAAAAAATGATTACGTTGCAAATAAATATAAGATATCAGTAATAACTGTCATGTATATATGTTGGATATTCATCGCTATAAATAATTTAGTGGCAATCACAAAGTAGAATTTACACGTGTTGTTGATGTCTTTGCAGTTACATTACCAGTGCACGAAAAAAATACGAAACTATCACGCTTTCTTTTTTCCCTCTCAGTCTCCTAATTCTCCGTTTCTCTCTCTCGTTTGCTGATAGTTTAAGAATTGTTCTGAATTCTGCCTTGTGAAAGTTTCTTTATTTTTATCGTTTATTTTATGCATAATATTCGATTAAGTTACTTGTCGTCCTCTTTTTTTCCCCATTTTTATTTATGATTAACCTTTACACTCTGTATGTAATTTCATCTGCTGCGTAAAAAGCTTATCCTGCCACTGAAGTTTACTCGGATACCTGAATTTCAATTTATTTGAATTTCATAGTTGTGTTGTCATATCTCGCTATGGCAACAGAAAATACCTTTGAGTGAAATTAACAATAAGGTTACTGCAATTGAGAGGCCTTGAAAAAGAATGCAGTGGAAAGAGAAGTAAAGCTAATAATGTAGAATGTTGCTGATTATTTCTCATTTCAAAATGTCGCCTGTTTTGTTGGGAAAAATGAAATAAAATGAAAGACAAAATGTAAAAGAAAAATGTCTGAAAATATAAAAAAAACTAAACTTAATCATTACGGTAATAATTTACACTATTTACATTGTCATATTGAAGACGTTTCGGCCGTTGTACGCCCCAGATTCTTCATAATCAGTCTATATTTCTGACACGAGGTATTGTAACTATTTACATCGTTCGGACAGTTGTCCTCGTCTTTATTCACATTCACGACGTTTCGACCATCTTACGCTCCGGCTTCTTCAGGTGATATACGTTGGAATTTCGGACCGAAACCTTTATTTACTCCACTGGGGTAGATTGTTCTAGTTCCACGTGTCATGCCTTTTCTGGGTGTCTAGGTTTCAGTTATTTCTCTTTAATAACTCAACTGTTCAAGTTTTTGTTCACCTCTGCTGTGGCCAGGTATTGAACTCACAACACTTTGGGTCAAGTCACTGGATTAGCAACGCTTTTATCCACTGGGTATCCCAAGGACACATGGGCCAGTAGATAAAAGCA
>OZ038510.1:16466165-16526165 GCA_964036315.1 Acanthosepion esculentum
GGAGAAGAAGAGGATTTATATTTTTCTCAAAGGTATTAGCACGTGAGTGAATGTAATGGATTCGACTGGAATTCGAACTCGGCTCTCCGATTCCTCAATCCGAGCCGCTATCCATTACTCCGCCGTAAAGTAACCAATTTATGGCTTCTCTTTGTCAATATCCGATTTGTCATCATCACTTCTCGTGTTCGTTGGGGGGGGGGGCATTATTTAAATAAAACTTATGAATTGTTTTTGACGTTAATTGAAACCGAGGCTAAGGAAGAAGCATTGGAATATTCTTTGACAGGTCTTTCTTTTCTAAAATGATTGTTAGGAGAGCAGGAGCAGCATTTAGATTTCCTTTTAAAATTCAAAGACGTAAAAAAACAACCTACACAAACCTTTTTCGTTAAACAGAAAAGCACACGTTTACACGTGCACAAAAAAATGCATGCGATTATCTCCCCTTGTTCACGCCATGAAAAATGGATGACTTCTTATGCCTATTGGTTTCGTTCCTTGTTTTCTTACAGATTTTTCTAGGGACTTGAAAATGAGCAATAATTTAACAACACAGACACTAAAAAAGAAACACCTTTAAAAAAAAAAACACGCCTTATATCTGAGGAGGTTGTTTAGTAGAAAGCTGAGATTTCAGTAGGCTTTTTCAAATTCGTTGTGGAAACGTAAGTCATTTCTGCATGTTTATTTTAGTTTAGTTATCAGATAATTTTATTTTCCAGCATTTGGTTTACCAATTTGAGAAGTTTGATGTTGTGGTTACTATTTTGAGCAGGTTGTTTGGTGGGTAGGTTCATTTTTAACTTTCTTCAGAAAAATCATCATTGCACTCTATTTGAAAGCTGGAGTTTGATGTGAAAAGTACAGATACAAATAATTAGATTCATACCTTTAAACACCTTTTGAGCATTTAGTATCATCTGAAAATATGTACAGAAATACCTAATCTCCGTAGGTTTCTGCTTAAAAACTGACTTCAAAATTTTACTATTTCTAGAATAAATCCAAATAAACTTGATATTTTTTATATGATACATTGAATAGAAAATATATTCAAACCAGAATTCTGATTATGAATTACCTCAAGCGAACTATGTAATTTTTTTTATTGTATTCGATAAGTAAAAAGATTGTAAAAAAATGTAAAAGATTACAAAAAAAAAAACGCTATTAAATTAATAAGATTTGTTAGATCATAATAAAACAAAAAAATAGATAAGTGTACATAACACCATAATACTGCTGGGTACAAATTATAAGAGAAAAATTTTAAATTTACATTGTTTATTGGAAATCGCACCAAAACTAGTGCATTGTGTAAGTTACATCATAATATAGTTAAATTGTTCAGTATAATTTCCATTTGAAGTAAATGAAGGTCTTATTTGATCCTACAATGATTTAGTAATATGTTTGGGCCTTGCTTCTTGTCTATAAACAAATAAAGATTCAGTAAAATTATAAATTTTATAATGATGTGCTATAAGGCTTTCACTGATCACCGGAATGAAATTTTAAAGCTAAGATTTTGAACCTAAACGTAATCTTTAAACTCGTTTCCTCAAAGAATGGTAACGAATTAGAAAAAAATATTTTGTGTTATTATTTATCATGTAGCGGAGTCCGAGACGAACGACGGGTCAGCAATATGAATGTAAAGGATGACCAATCAGATGTAACGGACTCCACCACAATTATTTAACTTTGACTAGGAAAGACGTGGAAAAGAACATGCAAAGACGCTGGAGGTCGCTATCCAATGTGGCGGTCACAATGCAATTTATATTTGACGTAAAATAGCACATAGTATAAAATACAAGACAGAACGTAATGGTTCAAAACATAACAATTGATTTTATTTGTTCTGATGTACATGCAAATAAGCTGAAGGTTTGATAGAGTTATGTGTCTTAGATTTGGAAATATTTGTACCGGAGCTCATAAAGGTTGGACTAACTATTAAACTGTAGTTTAGAAGAATAAAGCTCCTGTTGCACGTTAGGAATTGTGTATTGTAAAAGTTGGTAAGAGTTCAGAAGAGTTAAAATTTGTACTTGCGTGAATGTTGATAATGTTCTTTAACGTCTGACCGCATGGTCAAGACGGGAGTTCTTGAAGGTTACATTTTGGCAGCCAAGGAATGAGACGCGAGAGAAAAATGGCGAAAGACCAAGACAGAGAGAGAAAAGAGAAAAAAGAGAAAAGAGTCAGAGAACCACTCGTGTTTTGTTTATATAAGATGGTGTATCACGTGATCGGCTCAAAACTTACTCCGCGGGAAATTTCATTCCTCGCGTGCAGGCGATTTGATTGGTCGGAATTAACCAATCAGCGAGCTAGTTTTGAAGAGATTAGCCAATTAATGCTTGTCGAACGATTTCTATGTATGTATGTGTGTGATGGTGGTAGTAATCACCAAAATGTCAAACTCCAACTTTCAAATTGAGTGCAATACCACGCTTCCAAAATCGACCTGCTCTGGTGTATAGAAGCGTGTCCGTGTTTGTAAAAAATACTATATACAAAAAAAAAAATTGAAAATAAATAGTTTTAATTTGATATTGGGGATTGGGGGTTTATTCAAGGATAGTGAAAGAGAGTTCTAAAGTTCGTGATTGGAAGAAATTCAGGTGTTAGGTTAAAAAGTGATTGTGTAGAAGAAAAATAAAACATGGAAGAAATTCATTTGACAGGTGGTAACCAAAACGGGAGTTCAAAGCCTTTTCCTTTTAAACAAATATCGCCGTAGTTTATTCAATCGTAATCGAAAGAGAAAAATTGGTCAGAAATATAGGAATAATCTCCGATTTTATTGGGACCAGTGGCTTCGAGGAGAACGTTCCAGCGTGAGACTTTAAGCCTCGGTATATATCGGAAAATAAGAAAAGTGTTGTATCGACGAGGTGAATGATACACAGAGAAGAATGAGTGCTTAATATATTTATTCAGCACCAGTATCCGGTGATAACGGATGCATACAAAAAACACAGAACAATAAGTTAGAAAACAATTAACAAGACAACTTACAAGGAATAGAGGAGGGTCAAATGCTGTATAGCCAAACGAAGTAAGATCAGTCTGAATAATAATCAGCTTAGTATCAACTTATTAATCAACTGTTGAAGTCCTTATTCGGTAGAGTTCTGGAGAGGTGCTAGCTACTCTATAAGAAAAAAGAAATGGCATTAATTTATAAATTGCGGAGTTGTATCATTAAGAGTTGCTGGGCCGCTATACGAAGAAACGTAATTTGAAAACCAGAGCCGGCATTTTGATAATGGATATTTTAAATCCGCATGGCAAGTATACTACATGCAAAAGTAATTTTTATACTGTGGCCTGAAAAATATTATTATTTCCTGCATACTTACGATCTCGTGTTCTGTAATTCATTAGGGTCGTTGGAACACCATTTTTAGTGGCGTTGCATCATGCATTCTAGCATGATAGAGCCCATCTTTATTCAGGCTGGTTTTAAATTCGGAGTTGTTATTTTATTTTTGTTTTTTTAAGCCAAGGCTAAAGAACCCGGTCTACTATATTATTTACGCGGATTGGAATTCAGAATATTTCTTCTCGAATAGCTGACACCCAAGAGAACCCTTGTGAGTTAACCCTAATCTGGAGAATATTTTTTATCCTTGTCTATATTTTTAACACACACACGTGTGCATGTGTATGTGTGCGTGTGTGTATGCGTGTGGGGGTGTATAATAGTATCCAAAATAAAGGGGGTGATGAAGAGACAAAGTGGAAACTTTTATAACGAAGCGTTTCGCCGGAGAAGCCGATGCTCTCTTTGGCTTCCTCGGGTTAAAATGGAAGAAAGACAAAACAGTATGTGAGGAAAATGCCTTGGGATCTCTGAGGATAAGTGGGTATCGCAAATTAAACTAATTACCCTAACTTATCACCTCCTAATATCCAGATATAGAGAGTGTCTGTCCACTTGTGTGTTTGGTTGTTTTATCTGTATCTGTATTAGAGCCATTTGGTATTGAATTGGTATTTTAAATCAGGGCATTTTTAGTATATATATATATATATATATATATATATATATATATATATATATATATATATATATATATTTATATATATATATATATACTTATATATATATTTATATATATATATATATTTATATATACTTATATTTATATATACTTATATTTATATATACTTATATATATATATATATATATATATATATATACTTGAACACACGTGTAAATACACACACATACCCCAGGCATATACATTTATTAGAGCCTTTTTCATACTTGTATATACATGTACACATATATATGTCCATCGATATATAGCTGTGCATATATATATATATATATATATATATATACACACAGCCGCATATACACATCATATAGCTTTTTCATGTATATCTGTACACACATACTCATAGATACAACTGTTTCTTATATATATTCCTGTACAGACATATACGTGGATATGTGTCTCTCACACGCACACATACACACGCACATATACACGGACACACATACATACACACGAACACACAAACATAACGATATAATATATATATTAGAGCCATTTTTTCTGGGGTGCATCGTTTCCCCTGATATTATGAGTCGCACTGGGACATTACATATATATATATATATATATATATATATATATATATATATATAGTGTAACCCGGATATAAGATAAACCCGGATATAAGAGAGATTTTCTTTGGTCCCAAATTAGAGCATGTGTTAATGTATATATAATAGACCAAACCCGGATATAAGAGAAACCCGGATTTAAGAGAGTTTTCTGAACCGGAGAAAAAGTCTCTTATATCCGAGTTTCTCTTATATCTGGGTTTGGTCTATTATATATACATTAACACACACACACACACACACACATATATATATATATATATATATATATATATATATATATATATATATATATACGAATGTAAACAAACGCCAATCAGTCGGAGAGCTCGAATTTATTTTAATGGCGAGCTTTGCATTAGTACAGGTGGCTGCTGTTTATAGAATCAGTTTATCTCTTAACAGTGCTCAATTGCAAGAGCTTTATATATATATATATATATATATATATATATAGTCATTCACAGACAGACTGTTTCACTGTATCACAGCTCATCAGTGTGGCTCGACATCCGATTGTCTCAAGCCGGGATCGAAACCCTACTGATTTGGTCGGAGATTTTACTCTTGACCTATCAGCGCCCGGTAGAGCGTCAGGCGAATTTTTGTGTATTTATTCTTTGAATAAACACGCCAGTGACCGAGAGGGCTCAATTCATAGAAGAGCTTTGCATTATCAGCAGTAGTAGCCACTGTTTACAAATTCGCGCTTTCTCTCCCGAGTGCTAGACCGAAATTAATTTTTCGGTGTCGTATATATATATATATATATATATATATATATATATATTATAAATTAATTGATTTAAAATATGTTTTTTTTGGCTACACAGTAATAACCATGTTTCAAAAATGGAAGCTAAAAGCTTCAAATTTAATTATTCCAATAGTCATTCCAAGATTCGCTCGAAAATGAAATGGAACTAATGCTTTTAACATAATTAAATTTGAAGCGTTTAGCTTCCATTTTTGAAACATGGTTATTACTGTGTAACAAAAAAACATATTTTAAATCAATTAATTTATAATATTTATGCTTTGTAAATTTACATTGAGCACTGTTTTGTAAGAATAAAAATAAAAAATATCAATAAGAACACCGGATTAAATATCTTACTGTTCTTTCTTTTATATATATATATATATATATATATATATATATATATATATATATATATATATATATATATATATATACGTATATAAATATACGTATAAGTATATATACATACGTATATATATATTACGTATATGTATACATATATAAGTATATATACATAAGCCGAAGCCACTGGTCGAAGTAAAATCGGAGATTATTCCCATATTTCCGACCAATTTTCCTCTTTCGATTACGATTGAATAAACTACGGCGATATTTGTCTAAAAGGAAAAGGCTTTGAACTCCCGTTTTGGTTACCACCTGTCAAATGAATTTCTTCCATGTTTTATTTTTCTCCTACACAATCACTTTTTAACCTAACACCTGAATTTCTTCCTATCACGAACTTTATACGAACATATATATATATATATATATATATATATATATATATATATATAGGGATGGCAAATCTTGCTTAATGTTAGAGCCACATACGGTAAAGCGCCAATGTTTGTAAGCCGCAAGACAAATTTTCACATGTGTTTTTGCTACATACACGTTAACATTAAATTTTTTAATCAAATAGGGTCTCAATTTATACCCAGTAAATAATTATAAAGCTTGAAATTTGTATTTACCTTTTTTATTAAACGTAATGAAAAAAGGAGTTCAACCAATATATTTACACGAACCGCATATTAAAGGCCAAAGAGCCTCAGGTGGCTCGCGAGCTGCGGTTTGGCCATCGCTGATATACATAAACAAACACTTTCTGGTTTCTGGTCGTCAGATCTGATAAGATAATTTAAATTTTTACTCCTATTATCCTCAAAAACCCCATCTCACACTTTTGTCATTCATTCCGACCTGAAGAAGCCGAGACCAATAGGCGCCGGCGAAAGGCGTCGTTTATAAGCTTTTCCACTTTTTCTCATCATCTCAACTTTTGCTTCGGTTACTATCTACATTTTTATTCGATTTGAAAGCAAGTGGCAGAGAGTTTAACGAAATGAGAATTAGGAATTGGAAAAGCTATCAGTGAGCAGAGGTTTAGCTTAAGCAAGATTATTTTACGGAATTGTATCATTTTAAGTGTCACATCGTCTTTGGTGCGAGCGAAACAAAATTGCATTTAATACATTTTATTTCCAGAAGTCTGATACACGTACACTCACATATATGTGCCTAGTTATCCCGTCTGCATCACTGATTTTCTTTCTCCAATGTAGCTCAGTTATGATGTCTTTTGTTTTGATTCCAAATGCAAACACTTTTTGTTCATGCACCTGATTGATCTTTTCTCGTTAACTGTTGTGCAGCCTGGTATTTTAATTCTGTTGTACTACATTTTATATGATGGCGTGCTTAATTGTGGTTTCTGCAAAAGAATATGAAAAAAATGTCTACAGTAATATATATATATATATATATATATATATATATATATATATATATATATATATATATATATGTATGTATATATATATATATATATATATTAAAAAGAAGAGAGAAACCGCAAACATATTTTATTGTAATGTGGATTAAAAAAAAAATATTATACTTAATTTTCCATAATTTTGCTACACGGGTTTCCGGTCTCGTGACCGTCATCAGGCAAATAGTGGAGATTTCCACATATTATTAAAAATAATTAATTTTTTCTCTTTTATGTTTTTCGATGTTAAATATTCTCTATATGAGGCATTCTCTTTTTTGTGTTAGTAACCTAAATGTCTTTCTTGAACTCAAGTTAAAAAAAATCCACATTACAACCAAAAACGTTTGCGGTTTCTCTATTCTTTTTAATGTACACACTTTTCTCTCATTGGAACTACTATAACCTCTTCCACACACACACACACACACATATATATATATATATATATGTGTGTGTGTGTGTGTGTGTGTGTGTGTGTGTGTGTGTGTGTGTGTGTTTATATGTTTATGAATTTAATTTTTTTTAAGTGCTCAATGCATTTTCCATAGGACAAAAATGTAAAATATCAAAAACACTGAGCTTCTGGCAACCACGGTTTCTGCCAAAATGACTTCGTCAGGCAATGGTCAGTGCTTCTGATAGTTTACTTACACACACACACACACACACACACACACACATACACACGTATATATATATATATATATATATATATATATATATATATATATATATATGCAATTCCTATATATATTATTTGTATATTTTATATGCGCGATACTTATTAGAAAGCGCTTAATATCAGTGATAGAGCTAACATATTTATTTGCGTTAATGTGAGTTTGTGACCATGGGTTTCACACCCTTTCCGATCGTCAGACAAACTGATTAATTTTGCAATTTTTAATAGAGTTTTCAAGCCTAAAAAATCTTTTTGGTTCACAGCTTTGGCTCACTGGTAAGGGGAGCACGGTGGAGTAAGGGGAGGCATGGTAGAGTAAGGGGAGGCATGGTGGAGTAAGGGGAGGCACGGTGGGTTAAGGGGAGGCATGATGGAGTAAGGATAAATGGCTCGGATTGAAGAATCGGAGAGCCGAGTTCGAATTCCAGTCGAATCCATTACATTCACTTACGTGCTAAAACCCTTGGGAAAGGTATGCATCTTCTTCCCCCAGCTATGGGTAAATATCAGGACAGATCGGGTTCTATCGGATGGCAACTGGTCTACAGCGAAAAGAAATGGCAAACTACTGCTGGAAAAATCTGCCTCATGTATCGAAATGATCGCCTAAGCGTGTATGACGCATGGTAACCTACAGTATGTTTGGGGATCTACCAATACAGTAGGTAAATGCTTAACTTAAAATTTTGAGCTAAACATCTTGAGGTCGGTTTGTACGCCAGGTCGACTTGTACGCCGCATCTAGGATGTGCGCGAGTGGGAAAAACCGTAAAAAAGGGTAGATATATAAGCATTCACTCAAGAGATGGAAGAAGAATGAGTTTCTTGCTTCCTAGCAAGAATCTGGGATCTACGTAGGGAGAAAGCTCCAAAGCAACACACCCATTGGCCGACGGTGATTTATAAAGTCCGAAGTTAAATAAAATATAGTTTTACGCGTGGGAAATTAAGTCTTATGTTTTCATTAAAATGAGTGTCAATGACGTCACAGAAACAAATTGCACGAAATCTGACATAAAGAAGTCTTAAGCTTGCATACCTCGAAAGCCTGTCTTTCATGGACGTTGCTCTGATCACTACAGCCACGAGAGTTTCGAGGGTTAGGCGGAGCACAAATTTGTAGTCATTATGTTAGCAATTTTCGCTATCTTTGCTTTTTTTTTTACTAACGCTTCACCCAATCCAAGGCCCAAGAGCTACTCAAGGTAGAGCGTTACTGTGTGGTTTTGTATGAGCGCAAGAAAATCCAAGAAGCGCACTCCTTGTGTATGTGGCATGTCGTGTTCCAGATGCAAAGGTCAAGATTACTGGGACCAAATAATGTAGCTCGTCAGAACACTTATCATGGAACTAGCGATAGAGCAACCAGAGGCCGGCAACGTTTTTTTTTTCTGTAGGAAACGGGTTGTAGAGTGGAAAATAATTCATCACCCTCAAGGCCTCGTAGAAGTATTTGAACTGTATGAAGACAGATAAGTTGGGATTGGACAGCTCCAACCCGGATATGGCAGTCATACTCCATTTTTGGTCTTATCTAGCTTTTGTAAAGATAGATTGTAGCAAGGGGGGTTAGATATGTACTGGAATGAACCGACCATTTTGTTTTCAGCCCCTTTAGCAATAGATCCAATATATGAGTTCCACTTGTGGTCTGGGTGGGAGTGTACCTGAGATAAAAGCAACAGTAATAAGATGGAGTAAAACTACTAATAATAATTATAGTAAAACATAGCCAGTTGGTTTTGTTGGTAAGATTATGATGGTTGGTTGTTTTTAAAGTATTTTGGGGTCGTTTACTTCTTGTCAGTTAGGGTTATGAGCTCAATTTCAAGCGGCTTCTTTTTGGCAGCCATTGATCACAAATCCGTTTTGTGAACACGCATGATTTACATTGACATAAGGGGCTAATCGTTCTCCGAAAAAATATCTGGATGCTATCCTCTGTAAGTTTTTTGTGAATACTCTAGACGTGAAATCATTGTTAGAAGTAAATACTGCATTCAACAAATATTGGCTTCAGCCATTCTCGTATTCAGAAATATTCAGAAATAAAGATTTCGAAGCTGGGTATACAATAATCGTTCCAGGATGAAACCGGAAGTTGTCAGTGTTTAAAATAACTATGATTAAGTAAAAATCAGCTAAACAGAGGCTACTCTTTTTCTTTTTTTTTTTTTTTCGTGTTTTATAGATATATATAAATTAGATATTTAGGTATTGGGTTCGTGATGTAAATAAATATGTGTGACGTATTGGTCATTTGGCCCCTGGAAATAAAATGAACTGCAATAGAATTAGACTTTTTTTTTTCATCAAAGGACGATTTGGGATTTTAAAACGACAAATTGTTGTTGTCTCGCTAAAAGGGATGTTTGTTAAATACTGTTATGGCTGGGAGTTGGTCGATATTAGCCACTAACTTTATGAGAAAGCATGGCAGCGGTGGTCGCTACTTTAAGAGTCGGAAGAGAAAGCGACTGGTGTTATGTTGGAGATTAGCTTTGTTGATGGAAAGATCACCACCCAATATCAGCTGATATTAGACGGTCGGCTATTTAAGCAGAGTGAGGGAGAAAGTGAGAGAGAGGATGAGGAAAGAGAGTGGGAGTGAGGAGAGGAGAGTGAAGAGAAGGTGAGAGTGAGAGTGATGGGAGGAGAGAGAGTGAGAGTATGGGAAGGAGAGAGAGTGATGAGAGGAGATTGAGTGTGAGCGGAGGAGAGAGGGAAGGAGAAGGTGATTCAGTGAGAGAGAGAGAAGAGTGAGGAGAGAGAGTGAAAGTGAGGAGAAAGAGGGGAGAAGAGAGAGAGCAAATCTATGATAGAAAAAAGAGGAAATGAACGAGATGAGCTTGGGTCATCGAAGAAAGAACAAAACAAGGTTTAGTAAACATCGAGAATTTTAGGAGAGTGTGGAGAGAGAGTGCGGGGAGGAGAGAGAGAGTAAGAGGGAGAGTGACAGTTAGGGGAGGAGAGTGAGAGAGGAGGAGAGAGTAAGAGGGAGGGGAGGAGAGAGAAAGAATGATGGGAGGGGAGGGAGAGTGAGGGGAGGAGAATAAGGATAGAGTGAGAGTTAGGGGAGGAGAGAGAGGAGAGAGAGAGAGCAAAGCAATGACAGAAAGAAAAAAAAAGTTTCGGGCCTTCATGACATCAGACTATCCCTCCCAAGCTTCCAGCCGACAGCGATCGTTTCTCGACTAGATTTATGGCATAGACTCCTCATGATTGCAAGAATTATAAACGATATTAGTTCCTATGCAAATGAGATCCTTTTATTCATACCAGTGTAGAAATTCTGACCAATCGGGATTTGTTTAATTTTCTAGACTATTGGTATTTTGGCCAATCAGAGGGGCGGATTCCGTTTTGCCTTTAACCGTTATAATATATCATCATAAATAGTGTATGTATATTTTTTGTTATTTTCAATGGTTTCACCCACAAGCGAGGGGATAATGCCATTAGAACACAGAGAGGGGGGGTTACAAGTAGTAAAAATGAAAGAGAAGTAGAAGACTGAGAATGGGGAGAATTGAGGAAAGGATAAAAAAGGAACAGTATCCAAGAAGAGAGAAGATAGCGATTGACGTTACATTTAAATCTTTGAAGATTGTAGTTGGCAGGGAAGCAAGAAATCGGAAGCGAGTTCCACAGATGGAAAGTGCGAGAAAAATAAACTGTTAGAATAGAACTGACAGTTGCATCTAACTAGTTCAACAGTAAAAAAAAGTGAGACCTAATTGCCAATCTGGTAGTGTTGTTCATGTGGGAATGTTCATAAAAAATGCTTATTAGAATTGCTTGCTGGGTTAGAATTAATTTATATGTCAGCTCTAGGTCTATTTTCGTAGAAGATCGTCTTCATTTTTTTCGAAGACAATGTTGGGATTTGCCCACGCTACTAAATATGGAATATCCGACGACCACGGAACCCAATTAGTTAAAAACAGAAGGAAGATTTTTCCTCCAGTTCACCAGAACGCGATCTTGGCAACAACTACATTCAGTGGTCGAATAGCATCCCCTGAGTGCCTGTTGCAAGTTTCTTATACACGAAGAAAGATCCCCTGGTACTTCGCCAGCAGGTCACCCCAGGCGGCGTCCCTCACTTACTGTTGCAGCATACCTACGGACGATAATGTGTCTGTCCTCATTCACATAAATACAGTAGTGAATACTGTATGTTGCTCTGCAGCTGGAGATTCGTCTCCAGCTGTGCTGGTCAAACTCTCTGCCTCCCAGCAGAGCTAATCCCCAGACGAGGCTATGTCGAAGGGCAGAGTCTTGTCTCAGGAAACAGCTACCCGACCTCGTTTTATACGGGGTCTAAGGGAAATTTTTGGCTGAGCCTACGAGCTCGGATACCCCACATTAAATTCGGCCTTGTGTCACATCTGACCGCGTCGGACGGTTGGTAGATATCCTGTAGTTGGAGATTCGTTTTCAGCCGTGCGGAGGCAGAGAGGATCACCAAAATAGCCTATGTCGAAGGGCAGAGTCTCATCTCGGGAAACAGCTACCCAACCTCATTTTATACGGGGTCTAAGGGAAATTTTTGGCTGAGCCTACGGGCTCAGATACCCCCCCCCCCCAATTAAATTCAGCCTTGTGTCACATCTGACCGCGCAGGGCGGTTAATATATATCCTAGATTTGGAGATTCATTCTGGAATTTACTTGACTCACTTCTAGCAGTTGACTACTTCTACGCGCCGCTGAAAATCTTATATGTGTTGTTCTTGTCCTAAGTATTATCGTTCATTACCAACCTTCGTCTGATTATTCTATTCAGTAACCTTCCCTAGGTCACAATACTTACGCCTGTGGTGAATTCGTTTTGTGGAGACATGACAATACACAGCTTCAAAAAGTCAAATATTATTTATTTAAAAAAAGGGGCAGCGTAAGAGAATTTTAGTCAATTTATTGTTTTTTGGTTCTATGATAAAATTATTGATTTTGGTATTTTCGTTCTAATTAAAGATAATTAAAAACTTGAGAATTCTATGTGTTTAATTCTTTCATGACTATGTTTTATATAACTACGTCATTAACAACAGACGTGGTAAAAGATGTGCTGCAAGAAAATCCAAAACATAACCTCGAAAGGGATCCTGTTCTAAAAATTAATTACAATAGAACAGGAACGGACCACTGAAGAAATATTTAGTTTTGTCCATGAGCGTAACATCAGAGTTCTACAGAAGGGATTCGGGTATTTTTGCTAATTAACAGAAGGCCAAAAAGTATTAGCGAATTTTTTTAATCATTTCACCCCAATCAAAGGAATAAAGTCACTAAGACGCAAGGAGTAACTGAGTGGTAGAGAATATGAAAAAACAGAACATTATTAAGGAGAGGGAACAAGAAAAGAACAAGAATTAAAAAGAAGATAACGATTGATTATTGCATTTCAATTTTTGAAGATCAAAGTTGACCGGGAAGCAAGAAGCCAGAAGAGAGTTCCACAAGCGAGAAGTGCGAGAGAAGAAACTGTTAGCATAGAACTTACGATTCCATCTAGCCATTTCAACTGTAAAACGATGAGACCTTGCCGCCAATCTAGTACTGCGCTTAAATTCATAAAGTCTAGGTACCAAAGAGAAAAGCTCCTCAGAACAATTACCATGAAAATATTTGTAGAAAAAAGGACAGAAAAGCTACGTTTCGGTGGTGGGAAATGACTGAAGCCGAGATGCCGGATCAGAACCAATAACATTGCACATTCTTCATTGTATTTTATCAAGAACCTCTAAATATATAGCAGAAGCATGAAACTTGATATGACAGCAATATTCAATGGTAGACTTTAAGATAGATTCTGGCCAGAAAAATTGTCTAGCATGACACAGTGAACCAACTTTCTTAGCAGCAGACCTAGCAATTGATTCCACCTCATGCCAGTGGAAAACGTTAGCCCGATAAGGCGCAATGAGTCACTCTTCTGGAGGTTATCATCGGCCATGATGATCGGAACGTAAAAACGGTTCTCACAGTCGATTGAAACGTTAAAATTAATACGCCATTTCTTGCTCCGGTTAACAAAATTTTGAAATCAGCTGCCCAATTTGACCTTTTATCGAACCGATCAGACTTAGAATTAAGACAGGAGTAAAGAGTTGTGCCATCAGCGTAGATATCAAGTTGAGAACTTATGACGTCAGAAAGGTCGTTGATGAAAATTAGAAACAACGTAGGTACAACGATAGAGCCCTGAAGAACAGCTGCATTAATGAAAAAAATTCAAAAACGTCTAAGTACCATAGAGTAAAGTTCATCAGAACAATTACCTTGAAAGTATTTACTGAAAAAGGCACAGGGAAGCTGTCTCGCGGCAATGGGAAAGGAACTGAAGCTGAGATGTTAGGCCAGGACCAATAACATTGCAGATTCTTCTTTGGATTTTATCAAGAATCTCTAAATATATAGCAGGAGCACCAGACCAGATGTGGCAGCAATATTCAATGCATGAACGAATGGTAGACTTATAAATATGTAAGATAGATTCGTTCAAGAAAAATTATCTAGCTTGACACGGTGAACCAACTTTCCTAGCTGCAGACTTAGCAATTGATTCATTATAATCTTTCCACTTCATGTCAACTGAAAACGTTTGTCCAAGAAGGTGCAATGAGTTACTCTTCTGGGGGTTAGCATCAGCCATACTGATGGAAGGTAAAAAAAAAAGGTTCTCTCAGACGATTAAAAGAGAGCAGTTAAATTTTTGGGACGTTAAAGTTAACAAGCCACCTCTTGCCCCAGTTAACAACAGATTGTATGTCATTTTTGAGAGGAGTTGCCAATTTGACCTTATCGAACCGATTAGACTTAGAATTAAGACAGAAGTAAATAGTTGTGACTGAGATACTGAGTTGAGAACTTATGACGCCAGAAAGGTCATTGATGAAAATTAGAAACAATGTAGGTCCAACGATAGAACCCTGGGAAGGGGGGCACTTGCATTAATACAAAAAAAAGTCTGAGAAAAACTAGTGAAAAAGAAAAACAAGTTGAAGGCGTTAAAAGCTATCAGCATCTGATGATCAGTTTCTCATTGAGAGACAAGACGAAATCTAGCAAAGAATTTGCTCGATATCTGCAAATTCAACACCATTTCAAAGAAGCTTTATCAGAAAAAAAAACCGTTTACTAGCATTTTCTGCATCACGCTGACGCCTGTTGAAATCCTCACAGTATTTAGTATTTTGGAAGTTATCGCTAACATTTTTGTCGAAATTTACAAACTCTACGTTTCGTTTAATTTCGCAAACCAATCGATGAAATTTGAATAAGCTTGTTTGTTTGACAAAAACCGTATTTCGTAGTTTAATAATTTCTTAAATTTAATTTAATTTTATAGGAATTCCTGGTAAACAATATTTTTTAAGAAAAATTTTTTTTTTCCTTTTTAACAGCGAAGAATAAATTCTTAGGATTTCTTACTCTTGAACATGCAGCATACAGCTGGCCAAGCGTAAATATTTCTTTCTGGATCCAAATTCCAACTTTTGAAGAGTTCGTCATTGTGATTTGTTTATAGTTTTCGCAAACGCAGGGCGAACTGGAAACTGGATTCTTGTATAGAAAAACTTAATGAAAAGATATGCAAAAATAATACTGCATTTTTATTAAATAAGTATTTGTTATTTTAATCATTAATTTTTTTTAGATAGTGGGAGTATTTTCTATGTTAAATAATAAAACTTAATTTTTCCCAAAAACTTAATAAAAATTTATTATTCTAAGCAACGCACCCTAGTAGAAGTAATATACTTTGTACCCCACTACCTGTTTGCACATCTCCCCAAAATTGGGTTTCGATGGGTTAATGTATGGTTATTTTAGAGGGGGTGACGGACGGACGAACGAAGTAATGGAAGTCACAGCATTTTATATATAGATAGATGTCTGGGTAACTATTTTTCCAGTGAAAATGAAGGAAAGCAGATTGGAAATATGTGAATGGTTACAAAAAATGAATTGATAATTATCAGAAATGACAGTTTGGGTATAATAAAAGAATAATGATAAAAGGATATAATAAAAGAATAATAATAATAAAAGAATAATAATAAAAGAATAATAATAAAGAAATAATAATAAAAGAATATAATAAAAGAATAATAATAAAAGAATATAACAAAAGAATAATAATAATGGAATATAACAAAAGAATATAACAAAAGAATAATAATAATAAAAGAATATAATAAAAGAATAATAATAAAAGAATAATAATAAAAGAATATAATAAAAGAATAATAATAAAAGAATATAATTAAAGAATAATAATAAAAGAATGTAATAAAAGAATAATAATAAAAGAATGTAATAAAAGAATAATAATAAAATAATAATAATAAAAGAATATAATAAAAGAATAATAATAATGGAATATAACAAAAGAATAATAATAATAAAAGAATATAATAAAAGAATAATAATAAAAGAATGTAATAAAAAAAGAATAATAAAAGAATAATAATAAAAGAATATAATAAAAGAATAATAATAAAAGAATAATAATAAAGGAATAATAATAAAAGAATAATAATAAAAGAATAATAATAAAAGTATATAATAAAAGAATAATAATAATGGAATATAACAAAAGAATATAACAAAAGAATAATAATAATAAAAGAATATAATAAAAGAATATAATAAAAGAATAATAATAAAAGAATATAATAAAAGAATAATAATAAAAGAATAATAATAAAAGAATATAATAAAAGAATAATAATAAAAGAATATAATTAAAGAATAATAATAAAAGAATAATAATAAAAGAATATAATAAAAGAATATAACAAAAGAATAATAATAATAAAAGAATATAATAAAAGAATATAATAAAAGAATAATAATAAAAGAATAATAATAAAAGAATATAACAAAAGAATATAACAAAAGAATAATAATAATAAAAGAATATAATAAAAGAATATAATAAAAGAATAATAATAAAAGAATAATAATAAAGGAATAATAATAAAAGAATAATAATAAAAGAATAATAATAAAAGAATATAACAAAAGAATATAATAAAAGATAGTTTTAAATTTGGAGATCCAAATGAAACCGGTTGCTACAGGCTCCTGGTTTTGAACGCCTGTGAGGACCAGCTAACCCCAGACTTTAAGAGGAACTCATAAATACGCGCCATCAGTAAAGTCGCTAGAAAAATGTTCGGTTCCTCGAACCGCACCCGAATTTACCTGCCTACCCTTGTCATACTCTAGGTTTACAAGAGCCGAAAAAAAGCATTGCTGCCATATCTGGACTGCAGCTGCATAATCCTCACCTTCCATCCTTTCAAGAGTACAAAATCCTTTACGCGGCATTGTGGGCGATTATTTTCCACTCTACAACACCATTCCCACAAACGAAAAGCTGCTACTCCCTCGCTATTTTTAGAGCAAACATTCAGATGAGCTATATTCCTTAATTCCACGATTTTCGCTAGTCGGCCAAGCTACATACACAGTGCCATCCTCATTCCCTCCGTATTCCATTGGTAAGGAGGAAGTTCAACTTAAATAGCTTCTTCTCCAGTGTCTTTGTGGAAGAGACTTCCGAGGGGAATGCTTATGCAATCACTACGATATAAAGGTTTTCATGTCTGAGGTCATCCGTTTCAAATTCTACATATGCACTTCTTACTTCCTCCCTTTACAACGACCTCATTCAGTCACTCTCTACCTTGAGTGGCTGTTAGGCTTTGTATTAAGCGAACAATAGTATACAAATGACATCAAATAGTTCTCGATGATCTATTTACAAAGCCCTAGATGCAGGTTTTGGCATTCATACGGACAGACTGCGATACATCTGCATATAGCTTTTCTACTCTCGTTGAAACGAGAACTTCTATGGCGTAAATATATGTCCATATGTCACTACACTCAATCCAATCGTACGTACATCAATAAGTCCGTAACATAATGATGGAAAGTAACATGTATTTGGCACGACAAATATCAATTAACATAATCTATTTCATTGTCAATGCACTCAATCCGTTGCTTCTCAGATCACAACGATCGAACAACATTCAATGAAACTTTCAGATAAAAATAAATGAGTGAAGTTACATGCTTATTAACACTCCCCCTTATATATATATATATATATATATATATATATATATATATATATATATATATGTGTGTATATATATATATATATATATATATATATATATATATATATATATATGCATATATATATATATATATATATATATATGTGTGTGTATATATAGTGAGAGAGAGTTAGAGATAGAGGTATAAATATATATATATATATATGTATATATATATATATATATACATACATATACATACATATATATACATATATATATATACATACATATATATACATATATATATATATATACATACATATATAGATATATATATATATATATATTGTCAACACTTAGAGGCAACAGGCTGTTTCATGCTAGATGCAATCGTCAGGCCACTTGACCATTGCATCTAGCATGAAAACAGCCTGACGCCTCTAAGTGTTGACTTCACTGTTCACCTTTTATATTTACACACGCTCTATCTATGATATTGAGCACTTTATCCCATAAATATAGCACACCTTAATATTATATTTCTTTATATATATATATATATATATATATATATATATATATATATATATATATATATAACACCGACCCCATCATAACCGTTAGGATAATACAACTGATCTTACAACTCGTAATGCACCATTGACCAGCATATATAAATAGTCGAGTCAAAACGCAAAACACATGGCCTGAAGATCGCGTTCGTGTATGAAACAGACAGTCGACGCTTGTTGTTCGCCTCAGTGACCACTTTATATATATATATATATATATATATATATATAGAGAGAGAGAGAGAGAGAGAGATAGAGTGAGAGGGGGGAGGTAGGGAGAGAGAGAGAGAGATAAATGACAAAGTGGAAAAAGTTTTCTTGTGACACGTTGCGTCCCTTCATCGAACTAAATTTGTTATGTTGGTGCGACTACACATCTGCACGAAAGAGGGAGTTTTAATTTTTTTTTTCAATTTATTTTGTATTTAGCCGATTTTCCAACATCCCTCGTTTGTGCGCATGTGTAGTCGCACCAACACAACAAATTCAGCGGAAAATGTCATGAAGCCATGTCTGACCATAGGTCTCTGGTTGATGACCGGAAAGAAATGTGAATACAACAAAAATCAAAGGAAATAATAATAATAATAACTCAGTTATGTGCCATGCGTGATATATGCGTAGGCGATCATGTATCTTCCGATACATGACTGACGAGGCAGATTTTTACCGCAGTACGTTGCCATTTCTTTCTGCGGTAGACCAGTTGCCATCCAAGGCTATAGAACCCGGTCTGTCCTGCTATTTACTCATAGCTTGGGGGGAGAAGAAGAGGATTCATACCTTTCCCAAGGGTTTTAGCACGTAAATGAATGTAATGGATTCGACTGGAATTCGAACTCAGCTCTCCGATTCCTCGCTCCAAGCCGCTATCCATTACTCCACTAAAGAAGAGTTAATCATTGGTCCCTCGGATTCTTTTGATACAAGGGTAGTGCAAAGGAAAGAAGAGAAAGTAATCAACTATGTCTCATTAAAATTTGAACTCGCAAAGATTTGTCATTGGTGAACTTGTTACGGTAACTGATCGAATGAAAACACGGATAAACAAAATTGGCATTGATTGGCCAATAGAATTGTCTCAGAAAGGATGCGTCATAAGAACGGTAAGAAAGTGATGAACACTTACAGGCAGAGGAAATTCTGTAATATTTAAAGCTGCTAGCTGTGGCTCGCTATACATTCATTAATTACCTGATATTAAAATTGTATTTGAGAAAATATTGAATTAATAATAATAATAATAATAATAATAGTAATCAATCATGACAGAAGGTTGTAAATACAAACGAGATTTACAGTTAACAGATTCTATAGAAAACCAAAACAGAACCCAAGAACAAACTGTTGCAGCAAAAATGATGAAAAAGAAAGCCAAGGATAAAGTTCTGGAACAGATGAAACAACGCTGGGAAGATAAACTTCTGCATGGTCAATAATCGCAACGTGCTAATAAAGCCGATATTGATAAAGTTAACAGTCATCGATTGTTACGAGCAACTGGATTAAAGGCTGACACGGAAGGCTTTATTATTGCAGTGCAAGACCAGAGTCTTTTTCACGAGGAACTTTCAGGCAAATATCATACATAATCGTGTGGATCCAAAGGTTCTGTGACAAATATCAGGAAACCATAAACCATCAGGATGTTCTGTACTTGCGCTAAATGAATATAAAAATCGTCACGATAGAGTGGGGCAATACTTACACTGGACAATGTGCAAACACTTTGGAAAAGACGTTAAGAAACACTGGTATGTACATGAGAAACAGAACACATCGCAATTCTCTGGGATCAAACCATCTTTACAGACAGGAAGATTTAAGCAAAAAGGCCGGACATAATTGTCAAATACCGAAAAGAAAAAAAAAACTTGCCTACTAATTGATATGGCTTTCCCAACGGACTATAACATAGCAACCAAGGAATTTGAAAAACTATCGAAGTATAAAGGCCTGGAAATCGAAATAGAAAAATATGTAAATTGAAAACAAGAAAGTCATAGTAGGTGCGCTTGGAATGATAAAAAAGGAACACAACAACACATTGAAAAAAATCTCTGGAAATTCCAGCTTAAGAGAAATACAAAAAAAAATGTCTTGATAATTACAGCCCACACACTAAGAAGAACTTTGTCCATGTGATTTTATGGGAGTTAGAAAAACAAATCATGAAATGTAACCATAACAACACACCACTACCTGCCTTAGGTCTTCCCGTGGAATTGGTAGCTAGTGATACCATAGCGGAAATCGAAATATAATAATAATAATAATAATAACAAGAAGAAGAAGAAGAAGAAGAAGAAGAAGAAGAAGAAGAAGAAGAAGAAGAAGAAGAAATATACAAGGTAGACAGGCAATTCAATACAAACTCAATTGTTAGATGTCGTAAAATCAACGATCCTAACTCAGCACGGAGTAATGGTTAATGAGGCTAGTCTGGTTGCCCATTACTACTGAGTAGAGATTTCGATCTTCACCCGGCGCCCAATACAAGATTCGAGATTATATTATCCAAAAAGGGTTGATATGTCATAAAACTTGGCGTGAGGTAATGGCTAGCAAGGCTAATCTGGTTGCCCATTACTACTGAATAGTGAGCTCGACTCTCACCGGGTGCCCCATACCAAATTTCACGCTAAATAACCCAACAAAGCTTGATATGTTATAAATTCAACCAGCCAAACTTGGCGCGGGGTAATGGTTAGCAAGGCTAATTTGGTTAGAGACCATTACTAGAGACCATTTACATTAGTAGTGGGGCTCGAATTTCAAAAGTCGCCCAATACAAAAGACTCGATATGTTATAAGATGTCAACCAACCAACTAAACCCAACAGATCGCCGAATAAAATTATTGTTAAGTTAATTTAACGACATTTTAATTTCCGAAGGATTATTTAACTTCGAATATATATCTCATAGGGAAAAAATCACAAAGAATTAATAGATAGGTAGACATGTGCCAGGTTTATCACTCAAAAGTTTATGAGTCAAAACGTAGGTCCGTTTACGCTAGATTTTTTTTAAAAGTAGATATATGTCGTATACCAGAGTCTTTCTTTTCGTGAATTTTACCCATAATCCAACGGTTCCTGATTTGCTTTTTTTTTCTTTGCATTAAGTAAATATTTCTGGCGGTAGGTATTTATCATTAACAAATAAATTGCTACAAGTTTTTCCTAAAGTTTAATTATATTGGCCTGTTCATTTATATACGCTTTCTATCTATCTATCTATCTATCTATCTATCTATCTATCTATCTATCTATCTATCTATCTCAGTCTGTTCATATCTACCTGTCTATCTATCTATCTATCTATCTATCTATCTATCTATCTATCTATCTATCTATCTATCTCAGTCTGTTCATATCTATCTATCTATCTATCTATCTATCTATCTATCTATCTCAGTCTGTTCATATCTATCTATCTATCTCTCTCAGTCTGTTCATATCTATCTATCTATCTCAGTCTGTTCATATCTATCTATCTATCTATCTATCTCAGTCTGTTCATATCTATCTATCTATCTCAGTCTGTTCATATCTATCTATCTATCTATCTATCTATCTCAGTCTGTTCATATCTATCTATCTATCTATCTATCTATCTATCTATCTATATATATATATATATATATATATATATATATATATATATATATAATATATATATATATCCGATGCGATATATATATATATATATCAGCCTACCTCAGTCTTTTCATATCTATCTCAGTCTGTTCATATCTATCTATCTGTCTCTGTCTCTGTCTCTGTCTCTGTCTCTCTCTCTCTCTCTCTCTCTCTCTCTCTCTATATATATATATATATATATATATATATATATATATATATATATCAGCCTACATCAGTCTTTTCATATCTATCTATCTATCTATCTATCTATCTATCTATCTCATTATGCTCATATCTGATTCCTGAATGGCCTGATTGGCTGTACCAATTCACTTGGTTTCAAAAAGCCTATGGTTGCACGCTTGATATAATGTATTATACATCTGTTGCATCTAAGATGCATTATACATCTGTTGTGCCTCCCTTTAATGCACGGTACAAAATACTTTTTCACTTTTTCCTCTTTTGTATTTTTCTCACCGTATCCTGTATTTTACGACTTGTAAGACGAATTGACATAAAACCCACTCTTTACTCCATTCCCTGTTGGAAATGACTATCGACAATCGGCCATATTTTACTCATGAGAAAAGGCGCGCCTTAGACGTCGTATAATACTTTGGATAAAGCAATCTTTGATCTATGTATACATTTATTGTTTTTCATTGTCCTTGCCTCTCTCTGTATATATTGGCACGTGTGCATATGTGCGGGTGTGTACGTGCGCTTGTGTCAGTATCTTATTGTCAGTATATTGGCTTTATATGTTAAAAATGAATGAACTTTTTATTTGATAGAATGATGTTCTCGAAACCCTTGAGGTTAAAGTATTAAAAAAATAAAGAGTTTGAACCAAAATATGTATAATTATTTAATGTAGAGATTTTTTTTCAGTGTCATTATTGTCAGAAATTCCGAGACGAGTTGTTGTCATTATGGTAAAGTTTAACGTACGACCAGGCAAAAAAATCATGTTTTAAAAGGACTTTTTTTTTCTCTATTATTGTGCACTCTCTCGGTAATTTTTATTGTTTTAAAAAAGCTGTCTTTAGAAATTATTAAAACCATAACCTATAAAACTGGATTTTACATATTTTTTTCACATGAATTGACCACAAAAATTGAAAAACTATTTGTTTATTTGATTGTTTATTTAAAACTAAAGGCTAAAATTAAAAATAATAATTCTAAAAATTATGACACTATTTAGCTATTGGCTAACTAATTAACCATAGAAATTAAAAACGGGAAATACTTAAGGCGAGAAAGAGCTATATCGAAAGACAGACCGAGCGACGTTAAAAAAAAAAAGATTTTACTTTATTTACAAAGAAAAGAAAGGATACTTTTCGCAAAAGACAGAAAATCCGTAAGAAAAAGCAAGATTTAAGATTTTGTCAAAACTAATTAATGTCATGGTAGGGGAATGTCGCGCCAAGAGAAACAGAATTCGGAAAAGAAAAACAAAGCCAACCACACATGGCGGCCATAAAAAAAAATTCGGCTTGAAACAAAGCTTCGATACAGGCAGAGAAAATCAATATTGGTTATCTTTCAGCGATATCATTTAATTTTAATTCCTGGTCCCAACGAAGAGAGCCATCTGGTATATGTACGAATCTTGGCATGAGAAAGGAAATTGCGGGTGAAGATATTATTATTACTTTTTCAAACTGTTAACGTCAGACACAGCATCATCGAAAATGAGCATCTGGTGATAAGAGGATTTTAAGGCATGAGAAAAATAAAGAATTTGATTCTCAGGTAAACACGACCACCCAGTTAAAAGTTGACTAGCGGAGAAACCAGGTGTCAGGTTTTGACAGTGATTAATGTGTCGGAAGAGGTCCCGGCTAAGTGGATTTTGGGTGAAAGAAAGATGTGATAAGAATTATTTTTGCAATCTGGGATTTGTAAAGAAATGTTATGGCCGATAGAAAAAGAAGAAAAAAAAGGATTTTGTAAACAAAAATTCTGGATGATAATTTTAAGAGGGCCAGTTTAGCCACATCCACACTTCCGAGCGATCATTGGCCAAGTGGTGGCGTGAGTGGTAGGCGAAGGTGAATGTATGAGAAAGGCGGGGAAGTTGTTAACACCCACTGAGAGGATTAGTATGAGATACCAATATGAGAAAGGAAGAGTCTGGGAGGATAATTCTCCTCCGACCTCTCCTCATGGACGAGGGAGAACCCCTCGAAATGGAAAGTGATTAATCTTCCAAAAATGGGAAGTAATTAATTTTCTTGGCCTAAGAACAAAGAGAATTCTTGTTGGGAATCGAGAATTATCGAGGAACCCAAACCACGTCAGGCCCCACACCGGGTTTTGGTCGGTATCCTTATAAACGAACGTCTCGAGGCAGCTAATCAGTTTTTGAGTTCAGTTCGAGTTGGCAAAAGTTGCAGTTGCAGTTGGAGTTGGAGACCGTGCCTCGCAGAAGCTGACCAAAAGATTTCCACTTCCTTTCTTTCGACTTAGCCTTCCTACCAAAAGCAAGTTATATTGACGAACGACATTAGATACCAAAACTCGCTCAAGAAACGCAAAAGTGTCCCAAATCCATAAAAACGGGCTGGGAGAGAAACACACTCCTGTATTCAACAGACGGATAAAGATAATTGTTATTTCTCAACATATTTGAACCTCTTGAGTTTATTTTATTATTTCTTTTACTTACGCTTGTGCGGTATCACCTTTACCCCGGATTCAGCTTGCACTACGGCCCGACGCCTGATTGATTTCGTCTACCTAAGATCAAAGTCACAACGTGGGTAGGTTAGACTGGAGATCAAAACAGTTACTTCGGTAACCAGACGTTGGCGGTGAGCTGGGAACGACAAAGCTGATATCGAACCGGGAACGACCAGATCGACCGGGACACAGGCTGGTGGCAGCGACAAAGAGTCAACCCCAAAACGCTGGTGTTAGTAACCTTACAGTTTCGCGCCGCAACTGGGAATTGACCACGGGCCGACAGTGCAGTGTCACATATTGACGTTGCGACCTGTGGACGTCACATAATGGCGCTACGACCACCGCGACCACACGAGGATTCAACCACCATTGGGTGTCACATATTGCCGCTGCGACCACCGGTGGGTGTCACAAAATTATTTTTTTAATTTTACGAGGAGGGTTCAATTTGAGAATTTGAAAATTAACACAAGAAGTAATCTGAACTAGTTATAGTTAATAGCAATATAAAGACAAATGTTTCAGGATTCCAAATCCCGTCCTCAATATAGTCTCCTTCCTTCTCAATCATAGTATGAGTGTTGGTCAAAAAGTAATGCTCTCCTTAATTACAACAGTTTGAATCTATATATAAAATTCTGTGACTTCCGTTAGTCCGTCTGTCACTCCCTCTAAAATAGCCATACATTAACCCATCGAAACCCAATTTCGGGGAGAAGTGCAAACAGGTCAGGGGGTACAAAGTACAGTCGGTTTTACTAGGGTGCGTTCCTTAGTACAATAAATTTTCATTAAATTAAAAGTTTTATTATTTAAAATACAAAATACCCCCAACTATTTCAAAAACAATTTAATGATTAAAATAATAAATACTTATTTAATAAAAAACGCAATATTGTTTTTTGCATATCTTGCCTTTAAGTTTTTCTATACAAGAATCCAGTTTCCAGTTCGTCCAGCGTTTGCGAAAACTATAAACAAATCACAATGCCAAACGCTTCAAAAAGTTAGAATTTAGATCCAGAAATAAATATTTACGTATGGCCAGTTGTATGTTGTATGCTCAAGAGTAAGAAACCCTAAGAATTTATTCTTCGACGTTAAAAAGTAAAAAGGAATAAATTTTCCTAAAAAATATTGTTTACCATGAAGTGCTATAAAATTAAATTAAAGTAATTATTAAACCACGAAGTAGGATTTTTGTCAAAGTATTTTTCCAAACAAACCAGCTTATTCAAATTTCATCGATTGGTTTGCGAAATTGAACGAAACGTAGAGTTTGTAAATTTCGACAAAAATGTTAGCGATAACTTCAAAAATACTAAATACTGTGAGGATTTCAACACCCTTCATGGGTTTGCAAAAAATTCTAGTAGAAAAAGTTCACAAAATATACCAATATGAATACAAAATACTTAAGATTACAAATATTTGCTCCACCATATTTCCGGCAGAAAGGCCTCCATGCGGCATATTGGAGGTTTTGAGGGGCGTGTAACCACCTTAACTGCTTTTGTTCCAAGGTCCACCTTGACCTAGGGTGGTAGTACCAGTTAGGGCCCCAGCTATAGGCAAATAGTGAACCTCCAGATAAAAATAAACTGTACATTTTTATGATAAAATAAGCAACAATACATATTTATAGAAAATTACAATCAATGCAATATAAAATATATAAAATTATGTACAAAATATCTGTAGTTGGAAGCATAAAATTACGTACAAAATATTTAGATTTCGGTAGTAAATAACCCATAGAGGTGTTGATATGCCGCTAAACAAAATCAATCAACCAACCAACATCCAACATAGTATTTCCACTTAATAGTGGTATTCAAGTTTTCTGGTCATGTGCGTGTTAACCCTTTTTTGCTTCATCACCAGTAGAGAATAGCTGTACCTTCTCCATGGCCCTAAACAGATGAAAGTTCGTCAAGCAGCCTGTCAGCCTTCTGAGAACCCACTTTGCACGGATGAGATTAGCCAAGAGTCTGTACTAAACTGGAGGAGACACTACCATGGCTAACCTGATGCTTTTCACAGAGATATACATTCTTTTATCAGCGATAAGTACTCATCGGCATGTTTGGCCTTAACTTCATTCAAAGTAGCAGGCGGCCTGCCACTGTAGATCCCGTCATTAACGTCATTTTCACGTTTTTATCTAGACTTGCCACTCTCGTGTCCTATCTCCTACTATGCTTATGTAGTATGTTTCACTCGAGATGGAGTCAGACTAGACTTTGCACTCAGTGTCCTCCAGAAAAGCGGGCTGCAGTGTTGACATGAGGAATGACCTTGCAGCCAAGTGTAGAGAGAGGGTGAGATGTCAAGATGTACTAGTCTCACCTCAGTTGTTGTCAGACTTTGTAATCAGTCTGCTTCAGAGAAGCCATATGCAAGGGTGACCTGAGGGAAAACATTCTAGACAAGGGCAGAGAGAGGGAGAGATGTCTATGCCGTATGTACCGGTCTCAGCTCAGATAATACCAGAATAGACTTAGCACTCAATGTCCTTCAGAGAAGCCAGATGCAGAATCGACCAGTTAATACTTCCTCGCCGGGAATGGAGATCGGCGACTCACCGGTTTATCAGTGGCGATCTCGACTGGCAAACATGAGACAGCCCAATTGCACCAGGATTGCAAGCGTAAAAAACAGCTGTATGTACCAGATAGACATATAAATACCCACCCCAATAGTAAAGGCAATATCTCTCTCAGACATCGCGTGCGTGAACATAAGGTCCATGTTTCAAATGAGGGGCCAGGGACTGTTCTCATAAAGTGACCGACAGTAATTGACAAAGTCCGGAGTTAAATAAAATGTAATGCTGTGTCATGATAAATTCAATTTTGTTTTCTCTTTTATCAGCAGAACAATAATATTACACTTAGTTTCCGTATTCATTTATTAGCCTCCTGTGAATATTAGTAGCATTTTCTTCTAAAAACAGAAATTCTATGGCAGTTTATCTTTTTTATATTTTTATTTTGAGCAGACGTTAAATTTTCTCCTTTTATGATGAACGGTTGAAGCTTTACTTGAAACATCTACCGGGACTCAATATCGCTTAAGACGTCAAGTAGAACTCATATATACAACCCATTTCTAAAGAGACTGGAAAATATAATCGATTCTTCGTACTGGTCCAGGAAGTATCTGACTCCTTCTGACTTGCTCTATCATTAAAAAGGTCAGATCAGACCTAAAAACGGAGTGTTGCTACCATGTCTGGGCTGGAGCTGTGAAATTGTCATTTTCCAGTACCAGACTACTCCTGTCATGTTCTATCAGTGAAAAGGTCAGATTAGAGCTAAAAACAGAGTGTTGCTACCATGTCAGAGCTGGAGCTGCCAAATTGTCATTTTCCAGTACCTGATTCCTCCCGTCATGCTCTATAATTAAAAAGTTCAGATCATACCAAAAACGGGGTGTTGGTACCATATCAGGGCTGGAGCTGCCAAATCGTCACTTTCCAGTACCAGACTCCTTCTGTCATGCTCTATCATTAAAAAGGTCAGATCAGACCTAAAAACGGAGTGTTGCTACCATGTCTGGGCTGGAGCTGTCAAATTGTCACTTTCCAGTACCAGACTCCTCCTGTTATGCACTATCATTAAAAAGTTCAGACCATACCTACCTAAAAACGGATTGTTGCTCCATGTCAGAGTTGGAGCTGCCAAATTGTTACTTTCCAATACCTGACTCCTTCTGTCATGCTCTATCATTAAAAAGGTCAGATCAGACCTAAAAACGGAGTGTTGCTACCATGTCTGGGCTGGAGCTGTCAAATTGTCATTTTCCAGTACCAGACTCCTCCTGTTATGCACTATCATTAAAAAGTTCAGACCATACCTACCTAAAAACGGATTGTTGCTACATGTCAGAGTTGGAGCTGCCAAATTGTTACTTTCCAGTACCTGACTCCACCTGCCATGCTCTGTCATTAAAAAGGTCAGATCAGACCTAAAAGCGGAGTGTTGCTACCATGTCTGGGCTGGAGTTGTCAAATCGTCCCTTTCCAGTACTTGACTCCTCCTGTCATGCTCTGTCATTAAAAAGGTCAGATCATATCTAAAAACGGAGTGTTGCTACCATGTCTGGGCTGGAGCTGTCAAATCGTCCCTTTCCAGTACTTGACTCCTCCTGTCATGCTCTGTCATTAAAAAGGTCAGATCATATCTAAAAACGGAGTGTTGCTACCATGTCTGGGCTGGAGCTACCAAATCCTTACTTTCCAGTACCTGACTCCACCTGCCATGCTCTATCATTAAAAATTTCAGATCAGACCTAAAAACGGAGAGTTGCTACCATGTCTGGGCTGGAGCTGCCAAATCGTCACTTCCCAGTACCTGACTCCACCTGCCATGCTCTATCATTAAAAAAAAGTCAGATCAGAGCTAAAATCTGGGTATTGCTATAATGTCTGGAGCTGCCAAATCCTCACTGTCATGCTATATTATTTTAAAAAAAAGTTAGATCAAAACCAAAACCCTTCGCAGGTGTCGGATTAGACCAAAAAATGCTCAGTGCTGCCATATCTGGTCTCAGTCAGTTATGTGCCATGCATGATACACGCTTAGGCGATCATGTATCTTTCGATACGTGAAAGAAAGCAGTTGCCATCCAAGGCTATAGAACCTGGTCTGTCCTGCTATTTACCCATAGCTGAAGGGAGAAGAAACAGATTCATATGTAAGTGATTGTAATGGATTCGACTGGAATTCGAACTCGGCTCTCTGATTCCTCAATCCGAGCCGCTATCCATTACTCCACCGTGTCTCCTCATATCTGGTGTAGAGCTGCTTAATTCTCACTTTCCAGGATTAATAGCACTCAAAATTGTTTATATGGGTTTCTGGGGAATGACTTTTCTACTTGTGAGTCCCTTTCCTCATAGACGAAATATCGCAAGCCTGTCGCGACCCTATCGTAACTTCCATAGCAAATGTTCTGACACGCTCCATTCATTAGTGCTACCATCTCCGACCTTTACAGCTAAGACCCACCTTGCTAAGTCCACAGGTGTAAATCACCCTCTTTCCTTGGCAAGAAATGCAATAACTAACAAAGTTATCAAATATTACAGAAGTGTTTTTCTCCTATTTACATTATTTGTATTGTTTGGACTTTTGTCCTCATCTTTATTGTCATCTTCACGACGTTTCGACCATTGTACGCCCCGGCCTTCTTCATTTGATATTTGTTGGAATTTGGAACCGAACGCTTTATTAAACAAAAAACTGTAATATGAGCTCTGGTAAAAAACGATTACTGAGACATTAGATTTATAAGTTCCAAAGGTTCACATGGCCCAGTGGGTAAATTGTTCCCAAAATTGAATTGACCCAAAGAGTTGTGAGTACAATTCCTGGCCTCAGCGGCGAGAACAAAAACATGGAGAGTTATCAAGGCAAATTAATTAAGATATCCAAATGTATGGTACGTGAAATTAGAACACTCTACCCCCATAGAACAATCTACCTCCATCCGGTTGGAAATTCCAACAAATATCACCTGAAGAAGGCCGGAGCGTACAACGGCCGAAACGTCGTGAGTGTGACAGTAAAGTTGAGGACAACAGTCCGAGCGATGTAAATAGTGTAAATAGTTACAATACCTCGTTTTAGAATTATAGACAGTTCCTGAAGAGGGCCGGAGCATACAACGACTGAAACGTCGTGAATGTGACAGTAAAGATGAGGACAACAGTGCAGGAAATGTAAATAGTGTAAATAGTTACAATACCTCATTTCAGAATTATAGACAGATCCTGAAGAAGGCCGGAGCGTACAACGACCGAAACCTCGTGAATGTGACAGTAAAGTTGAGGACAACAGTCCGAGCGATGTAAATAGTGTAAATAGTTACAATACCTCGTTTTAGAATTATAGACAGTTCCTGAAGAGGGCCGGAGCATACAACGACTGAAACGTCGTGAATGTGACAGTAAAGATGAGGACAACAGTGCAGGAAATGTAAATAGTGTAAATAGTTACAATACCTCATTTCAGAATTATAGACAGATCCTGAAGAAGGCCGGAGCGTACAACGACCGAAACCTCGTGAATGTGACAGTAAAGATGAGGACAACAGTCCGAGCAATGTAAATAGGGTAAATAGTTACAATACCTCATTTCAGAAATATACATAGTTGTTTTTCTCCTTAACATAAAAATCAAGAACTGAATGAATTTATTTTGTTATTGGCTTTATCCCAACAACTCCGCCATTGTAGCTTCCTGCTTTCAGAATTGTGATACAAACAACAAAGATGAAGAAAACACCCGGAAAGAAGTAAAAAGAAATAGGCCAGACATTTCAGTAATCGAAACGGTTTCGATAAAGGCAATTAATGTGAAGACACTGGTCAGAAGGAATCAATTTATAATGGTAACAATACCCCGTCTCAGAAATTCTGACGTAACATAGGGTTTGTTTTTATCAGGATTTGTATTAAGCAAAATGTCAACTGTTTTATTGATTATAAAGAACAATCTGTAATTACGTGTATTACCATTATCTTATATATTTTTTATTATTAGTTTATATTAGGTATCTCCAAAGATTCGCTAAAAACTGTGCATTCCATGATGAAAAAATATCCCAAACTTTATAAAAACAAAATTTTATCGTCAAAATCTTTATGTTATTATTATGAGGAAAGACCAAAGGATCCTTTTGATTATTAAATTATATTTTTGATCCTTTTTAGAAACTTCGGAATTTTGGTTAAAAATTTTGCTTTTCTTGCGTCAGCTGGGTATCATAAATTCGTATAGGAAAATTTAGCGTCTTTTTTGCGGTGAAAAACACAATGATTTGGAAATTCTTGCAAAAATCAAATAAATAGCAGATTTTCATGAAACTTTCCGGGCTTATTCACAAATTAATAAAATTATTTTAAAAAGAAAGCCCTGTTGAAATATGTTTTTGCATCTGTTACGCCCGACTTATTCAATTTTATGAAATTTCTAGAAATTCATTTTTGTACGACTTAACCCTAGAACACTAACCAAGGGTATATAGTACCCAGCACAAATTTTCATATTTTTAATTACAATTTTCAGTACCTGATTTTCTTACCTAAATAATGTTTTTCAGTTCCTATTAATGTTAACTCAAAGTACAAAGTTTGAAGTGCCTGCATGTAAAATATTTCAAATAAAGATTTATATTTAATATTTTTTTGGTATTTTCAAAATCGGGTATGATATACCCATGGTTAGTAGTGGTGTAACTTTAATTGATGGTTAGCGTTCTAGGGTTAATATTTATATTAGTTATAAGCAAAACTCCTTGGAGAATTTAAATGATCAGTTTATTTTTTTTAAACTCCTTGTTACCGAAAATCTACTCTGATTCATAAAATAAAAAATGCAATAAAACAAAGACATTATTGCATTAGAAAATTTTAAATTGTTTTTATGAATAAGATATATTATGAACACTATTATCTTAAGAAAAAAAGATTTTCGAGGAATAATGAATTTTTACAATAATTGTTTTCTTTTTCTTTTTTAAATTTTAATTAGAATGATTAATAAAGTTTAAATCTTTTAAAATTCTTTATTACTTTGTAGCGGTTAGGTGATATTGTTATTAAGTAAAAAATCTATATTTACTCATTATAAATGGAAAAATTTACTACAATTTAGCGGCCCCTGTATTTAAAAAAATGTTGTGTGTGTGTGTGTGTGTGTGTGTGTGTGTGTGTGTGTGTGTGTGTGTGTAAACGTGCTGGTTTTTGTAAATACGGATGCCCATACACAGCATTATCAGAAAATAAGAACGATAACTCTAATGAATTTAAAGCCAAAATACCTAAAATTCAATAAAACATTAGATTAAATTTTCTAATTTTTAAAAATTACTGGGCTGTTAAAATTATATAAAAAAAGACGCTCACGTTATATTCGTCATGTAATGTTACAGATATGTCCCCGGTAGAAAAATTTAGTTAAATTTCCGGTTGTCGATAAAGCTGTCAGGCTGTCAATAAATCTTTCAACACCTTAAATAAGCATCTTCACCTTTGTTAAAAATTCACTTCTACGATATTCTAAATTAAAAGTAATATTTGTTTCAAATCAGATTAAATAAACTTTAAATCAGCTAATATTCCTCAAATAAAGTTTCAGAAAAGTATATTTTATTTTTGAAAGATTTTTTAATAAACCGAATTACACTGTGCTGACAGATGGCTAAAAATCTCTGATTTTTAGCAAATTCAAAAAAAGAACCTCTTCTGATCAGTTTAAACTAGTTTTGATATACAGAAAAGTACTTTGCTTATTGGAAATATTAAATTTAATTCATTACTTTGAAATTAAAACTAAAATAAAAGCTTCAAGAAAGATTTTTTAATTTAAAAAAAATTATTTTAAACCTTAGGCATTGCGTTTCTTTGGAGGTGCCTAGTTGATATTCTTTAAAGAGAAATGCTTTATATAACCTGTCGTCTGATTTCTTGTTTAAATGAAAGTCTTTTTTTTATGATACGTTATTATTATTATTAATGTAAACCAAAAAAAAAAAGAAAAGGTAACTTTGCAATACATCTAGTGACGTCTGATTTCTTGTTTCTAGATGGAAGCTGTTCGCAATACGCACGTTCTATAACACCAAGTTCGCCATCCACAAGTTCGCTACCTCAGTATGGCCGAAAAAGAAAAAAGCGCGAAAAGCATTTGGAAGTCATTTCGGTTGTTGACATTATATCCTCAAATAAAACTAGATAGTGTTTGCCAAATTTCTTTCCCTTCTCCCCTTCCTTTCCTTTATACGTTCTCTCTTTTCCCCCATTCTTCACATTCTTTTCATTCCTCCACTTCGCCCTCCTTCCATTTCCTCCCTGTCAAGCTGATATATCGTCCGTCCGTTCGTTCCTTCCTTCCTACCTTCCTTCCTGTGAATCCTCTCCTCCTTTTCCATTTTCCCACCTACCTTCCTGCGTTTTCCTTCACCCCCCTCCGTCTTTTAACTCCCTCCCATCCTTCCACTTTGCACTTTACTCACTTCTTTTCCTTCCTTCCTTTTCATCCTTTTTCGTGAATCCACTCCTCCTTTTCTATTTTTCCCACCTTCCTACCTGCTTTTTCTTTCTTTTTTCCCCTCCGTCTCTTAACTCCCTCTCATCCTTCCACTCTGTACTTTATTCTCTTCCTCTCTCCTTTTCCACCTATCCTTGCTTTCACCCTTCCTTCCTGACTGTCGTTTCTTCTCACCATCTTCCACGTGCTTCCACTCTTGTATTTTCCTTCCACTTATCCCTCCCCCCACACACATTATTTCCTTCCTCTTTTCTTGACACTCCTCCCTTATTTCCACGCTTCCTCCTTTTCCTCACTCGCCTTATCCTTCCTTTCCTTCACCCTCTTCCTTTTTTTCCGCCTACCGTCTCCTCTTTCCTTCACTTTACGCCCTACTCTTACTGCGCTTTTTTTTATCCCTCTCTATTCATATATTTATCTATCTATGTGTCTGAAATATCGCTCGCAAACTTTTCATGCTTTTCTTGCCTATTTACCTCAATCGGTTCTTTATCGATCTATCTCATTTTCTTCATTATCCATCTATCTATCGAAGTCATTATCGATGTTCATTATCTCTCTATCTACCTATCTATCTCAATCATATCATTATCTATCTATCTATCTCAATCATATCATTATCTATCTATCTATCTATCTATCTCAATCATATCATTATCTATCTATCTATCTCAATCATATCATTATCTATCTATCTATCTCAATCATATCATTATCTATCTATCTATCTATCTATCTCAATCATATCATTATCTATCTATCTATCTATCTCAATCATATCATTATCTATCTCAATCATATCATTATCTATCTATCTGTGCATAACTTTCTGTCGATCTTTTTCAAACTGTTTCTTTTCCATTCTTTCTATCTTTGTTTCCTGCTTTCTTTCTTTCTTTGTATCTATATTTTTTTACTATTTCCGTCTGTTCATATCTATCTATCTATCTATCTATCTATCTATCTATCTCCATCTGTTCATATTGATCGCAGTTTGTTCGAATCTACATCATTTTGGTAATATTTATCTCGGAATGTTAATCTTTTCATGTAACTCACAATTTCAGTCTTTTTCTATCCATTGAGATAGAGGTCTAACTATCTATCTATATATCTAGCTCTGGCAGCAAGGCCTCTGATCGGGAGAGTGGAGATTTTGAGGGGCCTGGAACCACCTCTTAATTGCTGTTGTTCCCAGGTTCACCCTGATTCGCGGTGGCAGTACTCTGGTAGTACCCTGTAGGGTTTATGGGCAATTGGTGACCCCTCTAAGAAAAAAAAAAAAAAAAAACTATGAAAGTATAAAAATACATTAATAGTAAAAATACCATCAATACATTTTATATAAAAAAGACCAATAATACATTTTATCTGTAGTTGAAGGCATGCAATTGCGTTCAAAATATATTTAGTTGAAGCCATAAAATTGTGTTCAAAATATTTAGATTTCGGCAATAAATAGCCCTTAGAGAAAAATCAATCAAACAAAAATATCTATCTGTCTGTCTATCTATCTATCTATCTATCTATCTATCTATCTATCTATCTATCTGAGTCTCTTCATATCTATCTATCTTGCTATCTATCTTTGTCTCTTCATATCCATCTATCTATCTATCTATCTATCTATCTATCTATCTATCTATCTATCTATCTTAGTCTCTTCATATCTATCTATCTTAGTCTCTTTATATCTATCTATCTATCTATCTATCTTAGTCCCTTCATATCTATCTATCGATCTATCTTAGTCTCTTCATATCTATCTTAGTCTCTTCATATCTATCTATCTTGCTATCTATCTTACTCTCTTCATATCTATCTATCTTGCTATCTATCTTAGTCTCTTTATATCTATCTATCTTGCTATGTATCTTAGTCTCTTCATATCTATCTATCTATCTATCTTGCTATCTATCTTAGTCTCTTCATATCTATCTCTCTATCTTGCTATCTATCTTAGTCTCTTCATATCTATCTATCTTGCTATCTATCTTAGTCTCTTCATATCTATCTATCTTGCTATCTATCTTAGTCTCTTCATATCTATCTATCTATCTTGCTATCTATCTTAGTCTCTTCATATCTATCTATCTATCTTGCTAGCTATCTTAGTCTCTTCATATCTATCTATCTATCTTGCTATCTATCTTAGTCTCTTATATCTATCTATCTATCTATCTATCTATCTATCTATCTATCTTAGTCTCTTATATCTATCTATCTATCTATCTATCTTAGTCTCTTATATCTATTTATCTAATATTATTAGCTTGGTAACCATCTACCTCAAGTTGTTGTTTTGTATTTATCTTATTCTAATATATTTTTTAAACTTTATATTTTTTTCTGAAAGATAATTTCGAACTGTTATTTGGCCTCCTTGAGATGCATTATGGACCTAATAATAATATCTTCACCACACTTGTTTTTATCACAACATTCTCATGACTTTATTCATTTTCACTAAACATCGTACAATCACACAGAAATAAGACAACAGCTTCGAGTGAGATTTGAACCTACCACACTTCTCACCGGAGGTATCTTCATTCTTCCCGTTCCACACAACTGACTTCAGAGACGATTCAGCCCACAAAGTTTTAATAAAAGGCAACAATTAGACGAAGAAAGAAAACTAGTGTCAAATCTGAGAGTTCAAATAATCTGAGGTTATTATTAGGTAATAAAAACAAAAAGTTATGGCTTAAGGGTCTTTCTAATCGGATCAGTATACACGCTTTTATTGTTATAATCACAACGTTTCAGTCGTTGTACCTTCCAGCCTTCTTCAGTTGTTTTCCGAACTGGGTAATCTTCTTGGAATTTTGAGTCGAACCATTTATTCTATTCAAGATGATAAAAAGAATGAGGGTATATGTTAGTCTGTGACAACCTCCTCAGCAGACCTAGCATAGAGATAAGTACCATCTGTAATCTTCTGATTAAGAATGAAAGGATGCTCAAAAATTCCACTACCTGAGTAGAGACATTAGGTTTAAGACTACAAAATGACACCATCGGATTGTTCAAGAAACACGGAGCTTAGTGTTTCTAACGTTGTTAAAGAATCTATTTTCCTGTCTGCCGTGAGTTCAAGCCTAAGGTTGGCTAGTACGGAAAATCATATACTCTGGTTTAGTAGAAGAATCAGACAAACGACAGAAAGGCAAATGTGCAAGAGCGAATAAATGGATCTCCCATCAGTCTGAAAAGCAGAATGAAAGCAATCAAAATATTTTTAGCCAACAGTTTTAATCATGTCCCCCCTCCTTCTGGGAGCCATTTTACAATTATAAAAATGTTTCCGAAAAAAAAAAAAATTAAATTGATTCTGCGAGAAACCACTAAAGATGTATCTTCACTAACATTCCACCAATATGGTGGAATGTTTTTTGTCGATTTCTCGCTCACACTTCATTAAGAAGAAAAGAAAATGAACGATTTTGTGAAAGTGCTGACGTCATACTCACAAATTATAACATGGGCTGTTATATAGGAATAAAGTGTCGCTGCCGACTTTTGGATTTGAACACAGACCGCCAAAAGAGCAAGCACAGTCGACCTCATCTTGAAATAATTAGATCACGTGACGGGTAAAGGAAAAATATATGGGAATTAACGGCGTCTAGCTGAGTATTGTTCGAAGGCGTTACTATTATTGTATCTGTGATTTATAAAGTCTCTCCTATAAACGGGCATTACAAAATGAGCGTTTTAAAACGATTAGCTCCAAAGGACAGGAAGTTGTGGAGGGCCATAATCGCCTACGTACTGAGGGGGACACGGCACATAAAGAATAAGATTTCGTTCATTTGCAAATAGTTCGTCCCTCCCTAACCTAATTGCGACACCATGAAAGAGAACTGAAATTTCTCTGGAACAATTATAAGGAAAGATGGCTTGTAAAATTTAATATTCACAGGGCGTATCGAAAGGAGGGGTGGCAAAAGTAAACAGCGAGTAATTTACCTGAGGAATTTGTGTGAATGATTGGATAAGGAAGCATGATAAACGGCCAAACGTTGCTTACAGCTATTATGGGCAGGAAGTTGTGGAGAGCCATGATTGCCCGCGTCCTGATGGTGATCACTAATTTAAATTTTTGGCCACAACGACCCAGCCTAAAAGACAGAGTATCTACCTTACACCTTTATAAGTATACTGTTTATTTGTCCATGTATTGCATATTGCTGCCACATGGGGTCTGGTGCTTCTGCTATGTATTTAGAGATTCTTAATAAATTACAAAGGAAAGTTTGCAATGTTATCAGTCCTGACTTGGCATCTCGGCTGCTGTCACTTACCTATCGCCGTAATGTAGTTTCCTCGTGTCCTTTCTATAAATATTTTCATGGTAATTGCTCTGACAATCTTTTCTAATTAAATTGTACACATGGGAACTAGTTAGGACTAGATAGAGACTCTGAGGTATTATGGTGGCTGTAGTAAGAATGGTAAGTAAGAATGTGTTGTTTAGGTGTAAGGAACACTGTGGTATGTTTGGGTCAGTAATCGTGGCTAGCTAAGTTTAAGATAAGACAAAATGAAGATCAGCCTTCCCCAATTCCCCCCTTAGCCTTTTGCCGCATTTTTGTATTATTCAAAGTAAATATTGCTTTCTTCTATGGTACTTAGTCTTTATGAATTTAAGCACAGTCCTAGATTGGCAGCAAAGTCTCATCATTTTACAGTTGAAATGGTTAGATGTAACCGTAAGTTCTATGCTAAAAGTTTCTTCTCTCGTATATTCGGCTTCTTGCTTTCCAGTCAGGTTTGATCTTCAAAAATTTAAATACAGTGTCTGTCGTCATCTTCTATTTTCTTAATTGCTGTTATTTTATTGGCCTCTCTTCTTGATGGCGTCTTTCTGTCTCTTGTATTTTTTTCACACTACGTGACCCCTTGTGTTTTAGTGGCTTTATTGCCTTGCTAGGCATGAAATGAGAAAAAAAGACTGTTCAAGAAATAAACTTATTCGTTATTCTTATTTTTCATATCTTTTCCCCTTTTAATCATGGCCCTCCATGACTTCCTTTTTCATCCTTTTATTGGCGAATTTTTTCATTTGGTCTCACTTTTTTTTTTGTTTTTATCCTGATCCCCCAATTATCTTTAATATGATTGAACAGAGTTCAGATATTAAAGAAGTTTGCCAAGCCCGATATTCACCTGAGAAGGCCGGAGATTAAAACGGTTCAAATGTTGTAGGTATGTTATATACCGTAACTATGAACACTAATGGGTATTTCCCAATCCTCATAAATACGTTGGATACTATTGTAAGTGGAGGAAATATATTGTCTAAGTAGTCCGACACTAGCAGTGGTTTACCTACTTCACGACGCTGGCGAGTATTGTATTTTGTTGATGTTATAAAGATTACCATTTCATTTCCAACCTCCATTTTGATTATTCTTCATTCAGTAACCTTTACTAAGTTACAGCAGGGTTATAACAACCAAAATGAGCATACTAGACCGAGTAGCAAGTTTACAGTCATATGTTGAAAACATCGATTTTCGTTCGATTACCAAAGTTAAGCAACGTCGATCCTGGTCAGTACCTAGATGGGTGACCACTTGAGAATACCAGGCGCTGTAAGTCTAGATGTGCGGCTGTTGTAATTGATAACGTCTCGGGATGAGACATAGGCGATCCGAGTTCGAATTCCAGTTGGGTTCGTTAAATTTACTTACGCGCAAATACACTTGTGCAATCCTGATTGGAAAAGAGACATGATTGTCCATGCGTATCACATCCTCCCCCTATCAACACGCACATGAATCTGGGAAAGGCCAATGTCCAACAAAGGACCTTCACAGATTGAGAGGAAGACCGAATAGAAAAGTATATAATAATAATAATAATAATAATAATAATAATAATAATAATAATTCCTCATCTATAAAATTCTGCTATAAAAATTTTGGAATAGGGAAATTCTTTCTAGCCATAGATTTTTGTGGCTCAGTTAAAGTATCATCCTAAAAACGAGTCTCTATGATATGGGACGATATTTCTGCCTCGCAGAATAATTGTGCACTCTGTCTTGAATCTTTCGAAATGTCGTCACAAGCCCTCTGTCTAGACTCATATCTATGCACTTAGCCTAGGATCACTCCGATTATCTATCTAGGATTAGTACAGTATAAGGGTACGTCCCTTGGATCAGAGTGGTAACCCTCCAGCACATCCAGATTAATAGTTGTGCGCTATATCCAGGATTAAAGTGTCATTCCCCGTCATCTGTCTAGGATCAGTCTAGAACAAGGGAACTTTCCCTAGGATCTAAGTGTCGCTGCTCAGCCCATACCAATGTGTATGCAAGTTATTTTTACCGTGCTGTTCCACGGGCGTGTAGTCGATATGTCATTTGCCTGCTTACCTCCAATTCGGACGTCTGAATACAATTTGCTCGGAATAGCCCGCCTCTTCGCACGGACACACATACATACACAGATACGTACACAATCACACACACACACACACACACACACACACACACACACACACACACACACACACACACACACACACACACAATCTCTTTCCCATACCATATGTTTTCAAGTTATTTTTACCGTGCTGTTCTACGGACGTGTAGTCGATATGTCATTTGCCTGCTTACCTCCAATTCGGACGTTTTAATACAATTTGCTTGGAATAGCCCGCCTTTTCGCACGGACACACATACATACACAGATACACACACACACTCATTCACTATCTCTTCCTTGTACAGAGATATTCAAACGCACACAGGTGGTTCAATGGGGGAAAGGCTGGCTTGTAAAATTCAATACCAAACTAGTAGCATTGCACCACCACCGAGCAGACCCTGATCTTTCCCCTATCATGATGGATGGGCCTTCTCTTAAGGAGGCTGCTTGCCTTGAATGTCTATGAGGACTCAGTCTCTCCACAGACCTCGTGGAACTCATATATCCGATCATGTGCTAAAGATTTTGGAGAAACGGTTGGACACATCAGGGGACTTGATTGTAAAATTACACAATCAAATTGTAGCCTTGAATCCCTTCTCATTTCATTTTCACCCCAAGGGCCTGAAAACCAACAGTAAGCATTATTTTTCGATATTCAATAAGATTCAACTTACGGATAATCATCCAATTGATTTTTTTTTTAAATGCCATATCCTATCATAATAGAGGCGAGTTGATCCAGGACATTCACCTATCATGATGAATGGGCCTTCTCTTAAGGAGGCTGCTTGCTTTGAATGTTTATGGGAACCCAATCTCTTCCCAGACCTCAAGTGAAACTCATATATCTGATCATTTCCGAAAGATACTGGGGAAATGGCCTGTTCATTGTTCCGCTCCAGTAATTAACTGGCTCACTCTAATCTATCTTGACAAGTGCCAGAGCAGCAGAACAAAAATGGAGTTTTGCTACCATATCTGGGCTGGAACTGCCCAGTCAATACTTACGAGAGGTGTTGATATGCCGCTAAACAAAATAAACCGGCATGAAATAATTCTTTCATGACACTAAGGCTTAGTGTCATGAAAGAATTATTGAAGCCATATAATAACCCAGAGTATGTTGATATGTAAAATTATTATTTATTAAAAAATAAAAATTATAATAAATGCTCTAGTTAATTAAACTTTGTCACACTAATCTGTCTCTTCCACTGGACCAGAGAATATGACTTTTCAGCACTACCAGACCCAGGGGTTACCAGGTACGAAGACAAATACAGTGTAACCCGGATATAATAGACCCTGATATAAGAGAAACCCTGATATAAGAGAGATGTTCTCTGGTCTCAAATTAGAGCCTTTGTTAATGTATATATAATAGACCAAACCCGGATATAAGAGAAACCCGGATATAAGATACTTAGTATCCGGTCCCGACAACTCTCTTATATCCGGGTTACACTGTACTTGAAGAAAGTCTGCGGACACAACAGTCGAAACTTTGTAAACATACCAACCAAGATGAGCATGCCCGTCCGAATAGCAAAACATCATAATTCCTAAAAAATGTCGTCAAAACTGATCGTCCTTTTTTATTCGATTTTTTCAGCCTATTTTTAAAACTTTTCTTTATTTCTTTGAAGTAATCCAAAAGTGACTTGACCTAAAGAGTTGCGAGTTCAAAACCTGGCCACAGCAGAGATGAAAAAAAAAACGAAAAATACTTAGAGAATTGAGTTACTAAAGGGAATCTACCCTGTGGACTAAATAAAGGGTTCGGGTCGAAATTCCAACGTATACAACCTGAAGAAGGCCTTGACGTACAATATGACAATAAAGATGAAGACAACAGTTCGAGCAATGTAAATAGTGTAAATAGTTACAATACCTCATCGCAGAAACATAGACAAAATATTTACATTTCGGCATTAAATAACCCATACAGATGTTGATATGCCACTAAACAAAATTAACCAACCAAGTTTCCTAATTATTTCCTTATGCTTCCTGCTTTTTATAACCAAATCATCTTTTGGAACATGACCTTGAAAAGAGTCCCCAAAGTGGTAGATACCGATTCCTGAGTGTCGACGGAACCATCAAAGAGGCTGGGGATTTCAAAGGTATTAATAAATACGTGGGGGTTAAAAGGGGTCTATAAATGCCGAGGGTTGAAACTTTGGGAACAAAAAGTGACATACATATAAGTCAAGTAGTAAAAAACAAAAAACAAAAAAACCTAAAATAATCCAATAAAATACAATTTGCTGAAATACATTTCTTAACTCTTCCAGTACCTGCCGCGTTTCACTGACCGCAAAATGATAACATTTCACATTTAAATTGTTTTTCCATTTAAAATACTATCTTTTAATATGAAATGTATTCAGTTGAGACTTTGAATGAATTCGAAAGATGTGGGATGTACAGAAAAGCATGGTAATGGAAGAGCGTGGTGACTTACGACTTAAACTCACCAATTTCCAACCTATGGTTCGTTAATTTAAACGTTTATATTGGGACTCGAGTGGAACTCTATATGAGATCTATTGCTAAAAAGTCGAGAAAAATGGTTGGTTCCTTTTCTTACTTTTCCTTTTTCTCTTTTTCATCTTCTCTCTCTCTCTCTCTCTCTCTCTCTCTCTCTCTCTCTCTCTCTTCATTTTCCATATTCTTTTCTTCATATTCTCTCTTTCTAACGTCTCCCTTGTCTTCCTTTTCCTTTTTGCCATCTCTCTGACATTCTCTCTCTCTCTCTCTCTCTCTCTCTCTCTCTCTCTCTCTCTCTCTCTCTCTCTCTCTCTCTATCTATCTATCTATATATATATATATATATATATATATATATATATATATCCTTACTTTCTTTCTGCGATATTTTTTTGATTTCGGCGCTTGGGTTATTTTTCTTGTTTTAACTCTTTTTTTCGTTCACTCGATCGTTTCTTCCTTCTTTCTTTCCTTTCTTTCTTTCCTTTCTTTCTTCCTTCGTTACTCCTTTCCTTTCTTCTTTCCCTTTTTTAAGTTCGTTCGTTCGTTCGTTCATTTACATCATAACTTCCCACTTACCTTCTTTCTTTTCCTTCCTCTTTTTTCTTCTCCTTCTCTTTTCCTCCTTTCTCCTCCTCCTCCTCCTTTCCTTTCCTTTCTTCCGTCTTTCCTTCCTTCCTTCCTTCATTTGTTCTTTTCTTCTCCCTTTTCCTCTTTTTACCTATTCATCTATTTCTTTAATGAATGTATTTCCTTTTTTCTTTTTTTACAAACATGAAATTTTCGTCTGTGACTGCTTTTTTTGTCTCGCTGAATTATTTGCATATGTGTGAATGTATGTGAGTGTGTGCGCGCATGTGTGTGTGTGTGTGCGTGATTGTGTGCGTGTGGGTGTGAGTGTATCTGTGTGTGTGTGTGTGTCCACCTGTATTTGGGTGTGTGCGTGAGCGCGGGTATGTGTACGGATGTGCAAGTGTAAGTGTCTGCGTGCGTGCATGCTTGTATGTATGTATGTATGTATGTATGTGCAGGCGTTTGTGTGTGGATGTATGTATGTGCGTTTCGAGTCTGCGTGTAAGTGTGTGTATACTTGTGTGCATCCGTGTGTGTGTTTCTGAGTATGTTTTGATTTGTGTGCTTCTGTCTGTGTGTTCTCGTTTGCACATGTTTCTTATATTTGCGTGTATGTCCCTGTATGCTTGTGTGTGTATTTGTTCTTGCATGTCGGTGTGTGTTTCGAGTCTGTGTATGCGCGTGCGTGTATGTGTGTGCACCTGCGTGAAGATAATATTAGTATTTCTAATAATAATATTAATACAAGTAAAAATAAATCAAGTAAAATTAACATGACTGAAATAAATACTAGTCAAAATTAATAGCGTTTGACATTGACAATGCTTCATTTAATAAAAATTTGGTAGAATATTCTTCTTCACTACTATGTCCCTTCAGAGCTTAAGTGATCATGGCTCTCCCCGTATTCCTGTTTTTAGTATGTAAGAATTGTCATAGCTTCTTAGGAAAGGTAATGGAGTGGTTCCCCGTTGAATTCTTCATTGTTTTTAATTCGAAGTGGCCATTCTACTACACTGACTGCAATTCAAGACCAATAAGCTCAGTCTACTACACCCTACTATTCATTCCAGAGTAGGAGAAGACATGGATTCCTCTCTTCCCAAGAGTTAATAAACTAATAGACTGAATAAATAAAAGAAAAATTAGAAAGAAAGAAATATGCGTCAAATATTTATAATGGTTGACAATGCTTTAATGAAAACTGCAGATAATATTACTACTACTAATACTACTAGTGGAAATAAGGCAATTGAAATGAAGATGAAAGAAATCCTAGTCCAAAATGAATAATGCTTGACAATGCTTCATCTAATGAAAATTGCAGATAATATTACTACTACTAATACTACTAGTGGAAATAAAGCAATTGAAATGAAGATGAAAGAAATCCTAGTCCAAAATGAATAATGCTTGACAATGCTTCATCTAATCAAAATTGCAGATAATATTACTACTACTAATACTACTAGTGGAAATAAAGCAATTGAAATGAAGATGAAAGAAATCCTAGTCCAAAATGAATAATGCTTGACAATGCTTCATCTAATGAAAATTCCAGATAATATTACTACTACTAATACTACTAGTGGAAATAAAGCAATTGAAATGAAGAAGAAAGAAATCCTAGTACAAAATGAATAATGCTTGACAATGCTTCATCTAATCAAAATTCCAGATAATATTACTACTACTAATACTACTAGTGGAAATAAAGCAATTGAAATGAAGAAGAAAGAAATCCTAGTACAAAATGAATAATGCTTGACAATGCTTCATCTAATCAAAATTCCAGATAATATTACTTATACTAATATTACTAGTGGAAATAAAGCAATTGAAATGAAGATGAAAGAAATCCTAGTCCAAAATGAATAATGCTTGACAATGTTTCATCTAATCAAAATTGCAAATAATATTACTACTACTAATACTATTATTTTATTGTTTTAAACATTTATTTTTTTAGGTTTTAATAAAACCCTGAAACCATCAATCCTTTAATTGTACTTAGTTTAATTTGTAACGTATATAAATGTAGGTAAAAAATGCAAATGTTGATAAGATAAAGCGGGCCATAATGCACTGCTCGAGGTCCACAATTACGTTTGGCCTCCCAATCGGTGTGGGGGCGGAGGTAGTATGCACCGGCCCTACACTTATCCTCCTCACCAGAGCAGTCGCTGACCAATCGACAACTCTGGTTTGGAATTCAGAGTATGCCTTCTAAGGCACCCAGTCTCTACTCTTTACCCATAGCTGGGTTGAGAAGAGATGTATTCATGCCTTTTGCCAAAGGTATTTGCACGTAATGACCTCGACTGGAATTCGAACTCGGCTATCCGATTCCTCAGTCCGAGTCATTAGCCATTATACCACCGATGTGAATGTCTGGCAGAACAAAGACAAAAAGGGACTAAAGATCATCAAAAGACAGGGAGTTGTGGAGAGCTATGACTGTACACTTCCTCAAAGGACATGGCATTTAAAACAAGACTTTTAAATAGGTTTTGTCAGGTAATGTAAATCATATCAGTTATTATTATTTTCTTTTAAAATACAACTGTTATTTATATGATGTGTATATATGCTTGTATGTAGAGAGTATGTGGAGGCATGTGTATCACGTGTGCACTTTGCCTATGCTATGTGTTCATGTACACCTAGTGATGTGTGAAATATAAATAAGTATATGTAATACCTATCTACCTACCTGTTTATCACACTGCATATATGTATTGACCGTCAGTTCATTATCCATCTATCAATATATATGTGTGTCTCTGTAAATGACTGTCGATGGAACTAAGCATGTCTATTACGTACATATGTCTGTTAATTATCTATCATTGATGTGCTCATATCTGTTCACTATCTCTCTCTCGCTCTCTACATATATATATATGTGTTTGTGTGTGTGCGTGTTATTCGTAGACAGTACTGTTTCTCTGTATCACAGCTCCTCAGTGCGACTAGACCTCTGAAAGCCTCCAGCCAGGATCGTATATATATATATATATATATATATATATATATATAGTCAAACCTAATGAGCCAGACAAACCTACCAAGGTTTCACTTAGGCAGATCGTCAGCCTAATGATCTGCCTAAGTGAAACCTTGGTAGGTGTGTCTGGCTCATTAGGTTTGACTAGGTTTGCTCTACGTTTGTATTGAGCTCTTTAGTTAGTTGTTTACTCGTATCGGGGTTTTTTCTTTGGGCCTTGAACCTGTATCTGTGCGATTATTTTCGACAGACTTTCATGTTCCTGGCTCTTTCTTTTTTAAAACCTTTTTTTCCTTTCGTGATTGATTTGGCTATTGTTAAATCAAGAGTTCGAAGGTTTTTCGACACGAGTATAGTTACCTATATTTATACATATATATATATATATATATATATATATATATATATATATATATATATATATATGATGGACTCTTCCGTCGACTTCAACGTATGAATATCTGTCAACCTCATTTAATTTTTATGTTTTTGTCATATGTGACACTTTAGTCCCGCTGGTCACCTGCATATAAGTTTACATATGAAGAACAAGACATGCACACAAGTTCACAATTAATATTTAGGAAATTGTTCATCTAAGACGATAAGGCTATGAAAAAAAAATCAACTCCATTTTTTATTTTAACATCAAATTTACCTTTTCCAGTCATTATACCGAAAAAAAAACAGAACAAAGAAAAAGCATGTCTTATGGATACTGTATTGAAAAAGAAAATTGCAAAAATGACAGACGTCTAATTTTATTCACACTGATTTAAATGTTTAAAAAAAAACTTTCTTTTTATGTAGATATACACATATGTGGTGTGTGTACGTTTGTGTGTGTGCGTGTTTTCTCTTTTTATGAGAATTACACCCACCAATTCAACAGATATGTCTATCAAAGGATGGATACAAGAATTGTTCATATATATATATATATATATATATATATATATATATATATATATATATATATATATATATATATATATATACATATTTATATATACAGTTGCGGCCAAAATGTTCAGAAACGCATTGTTTTCGTCAGAAAAGTAGGTATAATTTTTTATCAAAGTTGTTTTATATTCTATAATTTTCACAGACAATAAATACGATATTATTTGTTATTGTCTGAGATTTTGGTGTATTTGAGAGGATAATACAAAAGTTACGGATGATTTAGTGATTTACTGCAAAACCCATGGCGGCCAAAATGATCAGAACGGTTGAAAAAATGACAAAATAATCAAAAATGACAGACAATACTGGAATTATTTAATATTTAGTGTGAAGCCCTTTAGCTTCAATCACACTTTGACATCTTCGACTGCACGAGGAAATTAAATTTTCAATTTCTTGCTGGGTGATCTTATTCCATTCTTCCTGAAGGGCATTCCATAATTGCTCGGTTGTTTTAGGATTTCTGGTTTCGAACGTTCTCCTAGAATATTCCACACATTTTCAACAGGATTGAGATCTGGGCTTTGAGCAGGCCAATCCATAACAATAACCTTTTCAACCTTGAGGAAGTTCATGACTACCTTAGCCTTGTGACATGGGGCATTGTCCTGCATGAATATGGGTGGTCGCTTAGTTGAATTTCTCAGCACAGGCAAGACATGATCTTTTACAAGTTGTTTATAAACTCCTGCATTTACCTTTCCATGTAATCGCACCAAAGGACCCACACCATCTCCAGATATCATCCCCCAAACCATGACACTTCCTCCACCGAATTTAACACTAGTCTTAAGGCATTTAGGCGACAATTTTTCACCTACTTTTCGACGAACGTACCTTTTCCCATCTGAGCCAAATAACATAAACGTAGATTCATCACTGAAATGCACCGTTTGCCACCACAACACATGTTCGGTTGCAAAGGTAAGACGACACTTTTTATTCTTGGGGCTGATCAGTGGCTTCACTGCAGGTGCTCTTGCTTGCAGGTCATGTTCAACTAAACGACGAGACACAGTTTTTCGAGATAAAGTTTTCTTCAGTACAATGCTCATTTCCCGAGAAACAGCAGCAGCAGTTTTAAATCTGTCCTTTTTAACCAACTTTACCATAGCACGATCTTCTCTCTTGCTTGTTTTTCTTGGCCTACCTGTAGACTTTCTTGCTTCACACGAACCACAATCATCGTAGACCTTAAGAATACCGCGAACAACACTTTTTGACTTGTTAACAATCTTTGCAATAGACCCAATACTTAAATTATCCTTCTTTCGAAGCTTAATAATCTGCTGACGAATTGGTAACGGAGTAAGTGGCATTATATTAACAAAGTACACGGCAGATATTCTTACTAATGTTTAGTAAACGAACCGTCACGTAAACAAATTAAAGAAATTAGAGTTCGCCGGTTAAATATACTAAAACACGGAGTAAAAGCAACTGTTCTGATCATTTTGGCCGCCATGGGTTTTGCAGTAAATCACTAAATCATCCATAACTTTTGTGTTATCCTCTCAAATTACACCAAAATCTCAGACAATAACAAATAATATCGTATTTATTGTCTTTGAAAATTATAGAATATAAAACAACTTTGATAAAAAATTATACCTATTTTTCTGACGAAAACAATGCGTTTCTGAACATTTTGGCCGCAACTGTATATATATAACTATGAACCTAAAGAGCCAGGTAAACCTATTTACCCTGAGTCTGATAAAAAAGTAGGAGGTCTGTTGCTATGGCAATGGAGCTAAAGTATCCAGAGTGAAATCCTTAAAACAGATTGACCTTGAATTCTGATGCGCAAATTATAACGTTCTCGCTCACTGCCATTGTTTATGGCAGTGCTTTGAAGAGTGTGGTCGTCTCACCACGCCGCAGAGGTTCCATCAGTAACCATGGCTTGTACAGCAGTTTTTGGCCAAGAACAACATTAGACAATTCTGGCAGCCACCATATTCCTCAGATCTCGCCACTTGCTACTTTTTCCTCTTCAAAAATCAAATCCCACTTGAAAGGAAGAACATTTCAATACGTCGATGCAATCCAAGAGAATGCGACAAGACAGCTCCCCACTATTCAAAAAAAGGATTTTCAGGAATGCTTCCATCACTGGAAATGACGCTGAATAGAGTCCATTAGAACTTCATCAGATTAAACTGATCACTTCAGTACGATGAAGCCCAAAAGACGAACCGCGTCACATGAAAACTTTTCCACTTTGTCATAATTTTTTTCTAAAGGACGAAATGCATCATAGGAAAAATGTTTTCACTTCGTCATAATTTTTCCATATATATATATGAAGAAATATATTACGATATATATATGAAGAAATATAGTCTTAAAGTGTGCTATATTTATGGGATAAAGTGCTCAATATCAGAGATAGAGCGTGTGTAAATATAAAAGTGAACATAGAAGTCAACACTTAGAGGCGACAGTCTGTTTCATGCTAGTGCAATCGTCAGGCAACTCTAAGTGTTGACTTCTATGTTCACTTTATATATATATATATATATATATATATATATATATATATATATATACAAGTTTAATTAAAAACGACTGATTTGTCATAAAACGTGTTTTTTTAATATTGTGTTAAGTTCGTTGTTTCCAACAAGGAAAGTATCACAACATTCAGAATAACCTTGTTTTATGACAAATCAGTCGTTTTTAATGAAACTTTTATAAAAGAGGGATTGCTGTCCAAATACACAATATATATATATATATATATATATATATATATATATATATATATATATATATATATATATATCATGTCAATCTCTTCATATCTGTGGTGAAAATAATGGAACTCTCTAATCTTTCCCTGACTTTCCAGGACTGATTGATTTCCCCCTGTTTTCGTCTTTCTCTCTTTACGAGGTAGTCGGCCATTTTCTTCTTACGGTTCGCTACCGGGGTAGATTTCTAGTGGAATAAAGCTTCACTCAGGCTATATGGACTCAGCCTTGTTTCACTTCCTCTCAAACTCTTTTTACAACAACATCTATCTTTATATTAGTCTGGTCATATGCATCTAGCTCTCTCTCTATATATATATCTCAGCCTAGTCGTATATAATGCACTATGTTTACGTTATCCACAAAGACTTACGGAAAATTTGTTAGGTTTGTGACAAATTATGTGGGTCAGCAGCGGAGCAGAAGAATCACATGAGAGCTAAACCGGATAAACTCGACAACACACAAGTCTTTCGCTGGCCATATACGCAAGAATGCTTGCAAAAGTGAAGCAGGCCTTTTGAGTCATTTATGTACTCATGTTTGCTCAATCCAAAATTGAAGAGAAGGCCTTCTGCCAAGAAGTGATAATCACTATCTATCTATCTATCTATCTATCTATCTATCTAGGTCTGTTAATATATATCTTTAAGCATGTTTTATTAAAGTGTATAGACATTTTATGTCTATTAAGTTTATCTTCATCTTCAAAATGCGAAGGATCCGTCACAAAACCGCTAGTTGTTGAGAGGAAGATGAACAAATCCAATAGACACAAAATGTCTATACTCTTTAATAGGTTATGCTTCACATTTTATTATTTTACTCTTTGCAATTGTTCTCATTTTTGTTTCCATTCTGGCGATAACAACAACAAAGATGAGGACAATGGTCCATTTGTAAATAACGATACCTCCTCCTCCTTATCTTAGACAGTCAGACAGAAATAATCAAATCGGTACAGACCCGACGTGATACACTGATGGAGGTAGTCGGAATAGCTTCATAAAAAAAATGGCGCAAAGATCTAATCACCTGACACTCCATTACAGTTGTAGTTACTTAAAATGAATTCCTCCGGGCTCATCAATCAAGACATCAGTCAGTTTCAGGAGGGCACATAGGAGAGTGAGAAGAGCAGGACATACCCTGGTGAGAGGAAAGGATTCTGCACCACTGCTGGAGAAAACATCAATGGAATATTAAATATCCGAATATAACAGACCATTACTTGTCAAATAGTGATAAAAACAACAAAGATGAGGACAATCTATCATTATCTATTAAATAACCAGTAGCGTGCAGAAGTGGGGCAGAGGATGCAATGGCACCGGACATCCATATTGAGAGGGCATCTAATCAAAGAGTGTGTTGCAGGCGGTTATACGCGCTTTCGAACTTATTTCAGGCGTTAGTAAAGTCGATGTTTGAAATTGGGTATAGCACGCTGTCTCCTGAAAATACCCACAACAAAAATGGCGGACTCAGGATGTGAGTCCACGTAAAAAAAATTTAAAAAAGACAAGAACCAATATATATTTACAAACAAATGATAATGTATTAACAACAAAGGTATATAAGTGACAAAGACAAAGATATGTGTAACAAATGAATGTGAAAACCTTTTTGGTCCAATATGTAGTTAGTGAATGTGCGTACGTACGTGTGTTGTGTAATCATAGTTAGTTCATGCCTTTCCCAAAGGAAAGCACATTCTCCACAAGAAATTTACATATTGACGTGTAAGTGGAAAAAGTAAGAAGAGGTTATGAAAAATTATCGCAGAGTATTTATAGTTCGGAGAGCGTCCCCTATGAGCAGTTTAAAAACATTAGGAGGAGGTAACCTAAGAAGTGAAATAAAAATCCAGTTTTTGAAATTGGAAATAAAGTGTTTATTTCATGTCTCATCTGTTTTTAAATATCTAAAATGTCTTAGATTTTTCAGTACTAGGCCCTATAGCTACCCCCTACTTGAGTCTTGGGGGCATACAATTAAGGAGTTGGCCCCGGGCATTGCCAAACCTCTGCACGCCACTGTATATAACGATGTTCGTTTATTGTCTTTCTATCTGTCTGTTTTATCTCTAATACTTTTGTGCGTCTGATTCTGTCTTTTATTCTTTTCATACCTTAATCTGTGTGCAGTGTTTCTCTATTTGTGGTTGAATGAACAGATGCTGCTTTCGATTCGTGTACATATGGATGTTGATGAAAGCCCAAATTAACTCCCTTCATAAAAAAAACTCGATATGCCCGAAAATGTTGATATTTTCTTTCTATTTTTGATTCTTTTTTAGCTGGAAAATGAAATTTTTACGTTTCTATTACAATACCAAGCACTGGCTTTCCAAGTGCATGTCGTGTGTTTGTGAAACCAAAAAGAATGAGCCGGGTCCGTCGCCGATACCTTTTGGAAGTGACTTCGGTTGTTAAGGATTTATTTCACTGTTTCCATCGCATCAAAACCAACAACTGGACTTCATAAACAAAGATTTTTACGTTTATTTGTTATATAGAACGCCTGTACAAAAGTAAAAAAAAAATACTCTTTCATTTCAGCAAGGAATATTTAAGAAACTGTTCATCTACGACGATAAGGCTTTAAAAAAAAAATCAACTCCGTTTTCATTTTATTTTAACATCAAATTTATCTTTTCCAGTCATTATACTGAAAAATAAAACAAAGAAAAAACATGTCTTATGGATACTGTTAAAGTGAAAAAGAAAATTTCAAAAATGACAGACGTCTGATTTTATTCACACTGATTTAAATGTTTGAAAAAAAAACTTTCTTTTTATGTAGCTATAGCTGCTATACACACACATATGTGGATGTGGATGTTTGTGTGTGTGCGTGTTTTCTCTTTTTACGAGAATTACACCCGCCAATTCAACACATATGTCTATCAAAGAATGGATACCAGAACTGTTCAAAATTTTACTTTTACATGACCACTAAAATTTGTCTGCCTGTATTTCAGTTCAGCAGAAGGCTTCATTTCATTTGGGACTGTGTATGTGTGCGCATGCGCTCAACTGATCATTTACGCGGAAATTCCTATTTCGTGCGCATGTTTAATAGACTCAGTGAAAATGTTCTCTAGATAACAATTAAAAATACTTTAACACATAAACTAGAATAAAAATGTTACAACTTTAAATTTATTTCTAATTATCGTCTTATATTGCTTTTAAACGGTTAATTTTATATAAGTTAACTACAGAAAACCGTATTCAATTTTATTATTATTTAAACGAATATTAAAAATGTCGGTATATGCATCAGTTATATAGCTATTTTACTATAGGAAAGAAGAACATTGTAAGCACCTTAAAATGCTATAAATAAAAAATATTAACCTGAAAACTCAAGTCACGTTCCTAAATAGTCTTGTCAGATCTAGATTCTTACGGATATCATGCAGTATCGGATTTACCTATTGCCTTAGCGGGATGAAATCTAAGGCCTCAAAATCTAGGCGGCCTCCAAACAACGTGTATAATATTTTTGACACTGTAATAGACCTTTTTTACATATGCTGTCATAATGCATTGTAGACGTTAAATAACCCTTCCAGTAATTTTAAACACCCATCATCATCAAATTGTTTAATCTAACACTTCCATTTTACCCTACTCTTCAGAATGGGGGATTTGGGAGGGAGACTCACAAGTGGAATAGCCTAGGGCCCCTCTTCATCTAAATCCAGCCCTGATGCCATGCATTGCATCCAATTCATTCAGAAATATCTAAACTGTCAGCTACAACCGTTTTCTCTGATCAAGGATTAAAAAATGGCTTCAAGCGAATAAATTCTTTACGTCTTAAAGAAGACAATATTTTTATAGGCTGACGATGCAAAATCACAATCAGCTTCAGTAAATAACGAAAAACCACATCACTTGAAGACTTCCAAAAGCAACAACAAAAACGAGTAACATGTGTAACTACAGTGTGCCCAGTAAAAAAAAAAGCGGCAAATTTATTCTTCGAGAAAATACACCCGCTCCGATTGGTCTATCTCAGTGGCCCTCTAAAAGCCCAAAACTGAATGTTATGGATTACTGTGTTGCGGACCCTGATAGCGTTGCAGCGCTGGTTTACGAAATGACCTTGTACCAGACACTACACACACTACTACCGAATCCACAAACAAAGTAAGAATAAATAGGCAGGAGGAATGACGAAGATAAGCCTGGTCAAGAGAACAAATATAAAATTTTATTAGAGTTTAACAAGTAAATTTGTCTTCTGTGGAGACCTTCAGTAAGATACTGGAAATAAGGTAAATAAAGTTCCGCGCCAAAATTTAAATTCAAGATGGCCAAGGCGGGAAAAGTTCCTCAGGAAGAAAAGTTCAGAACAGTGAATTATTAATGAATTATAAAGATACGGCAAGGAAAAATACTCACTGCGAGAGTTTATAATTGTGAGTGTATGTAATTCTTTTTTAGGTAACAGGTTCTGAAAGTACAGTTCGAAGAATATGAAAAATTCTTGTTCTTTAGGTCGGAAGTTTCATAGATCTCTGGTCTAGGACGTTTGCCGTTTCGAACAGGATGTTCGTATCAAGACGAGAAATAAGTCATCAAAAGGATAATGAATTGATAAGTCTTAGGTGCTAAAATTGCACGCGTCAAGCTAGGCGGGACAACTGTTTCTGGAGTATATTCCTAACTCACTTGCAAAACCTCGTCGATATTGATTCATTGAAGTGGAACTTAACTGAAGCTCAGAATGAAATTCCTTTTGACACTATTCGCAAAGCTACTTCCCTCTGGTTTTCACACTTACAACTTTGTGTTGAATGTTCAGGCAAACATTTAGAACATCTACGATGATTGTTCAGTTTGTGCATGAATTATGAGGACTAAATAAATTTATTTCTGAATTTACCGCTTTTTTACTGGGCAGTCTGTAGAAGAGAAAATTTAATCAAGACGCTAACTTTCCATGCTAACTTAAAATGTTCTGAAAGAAACTCCCTTTAATATTAGAAAGAGTTATAACAGTTGCTGGAATTGAGAAGTCTAATTTTCTGAAGAACTGATTCAATAAAAAATGAACAAACTTTACTGGTCGATTAATGAACACTAAATGTTTACTGTGTGGGAAAGCTTCATTTCACCGTTACTATGGTATGATGGGCCTTGTTTGACACTTGTTTACGGTTAGTAAAATATACATATATACTTCATATCAACAAAGTGAGACATTTATTTATACCTATACAATTTATCAGATGGATTTGGTTGTACCAGTTCGGTAGATATATGAAAGTTCTTGTAATGTGATTGTTAAATGTTTCTGAGTTTTTTTTGGAGGGGGGGGAGGGTTGTGGTGAATGAATAAATTATTTGCAAGCGATAAATCTATCATTAAAAGGTAAGATTAAACATGAGAAGGTGATATTTGTGCATAAAACTTATCTGTGGCCTTCATTCTCGGAGTCGCTCAAATCCACGTGCTCTCTTGGTGAAACGTCGCTAAAAGCAGAATGACTATAAATTTTCCCGCCAATCAGGCGGTTTCCATTTTTTTCTCGGGAATTATGGGAAATTAGTTTGTTTGTTTTTTTGTTTTTGTTATTTATCATGACCACGAGATGACTACAACTTTTACCGACCAAAAGTTTATGTTATGATTTGGCAAAGAGAAGAACAAGTTATCATTCTGTACTCACTTTGGCCTCTGTCTTTGTTGAAATGCTTTTAAGTTCCCATATTCGTTAAAGTCATTCTTGCTGTTGTAATTAATATTTTAAAAGATTCAAGATTTAAAATATCCTGTTTTACAATTTCGAAATCAACAGACCCTGTTAAGAAATTAATTAGAAACATTGCTTTTTCTTTTAATTCTTACACATGATAAAATTTAGATATACGTCAGTTATAAAACTGATGCTGGAAGGAGTATATGCTTTCAATAATATACATTTCCTCACAAAAACAAAGGAAATATACTAAAAACGCCTTTTAAAACACTAATAGTTCAATAGACCAGCATCTTGGGTTACCAAATATATGTGGGACACCCTCGATAGTATATGTCGCCAGTACAGATATTTATCCAAACGTTTTTAATAAAAACGATAAAGACGGCTCGAGAGAAGTTGAAAGAACGTAAATTAAGTTTTTTATTTTCTAAAAAGACCATATTAACAAGGTGTAGAAATGTGTTATACACCTTCTCGCCGACTGTGAAAAAGAAAGCTAGAGGACATTGTAAAAGCGTGTGGCTGTCTCTACCCATACGTCCTACGACGCATTTTATCATCAACACCTACCAGAGGACTGTATCTCTGCACTGTCCGGACTTTGCTGGCTGGCTATTAAGAGTCAAATGATCGACCAAGCGTGGGGCATATTAATTAGGAAGAGGCAGGATAATTAACCCCCAAAAAATAGATATACAGTGTCCCAAATAATTCACCCATATATACATATTCAAGAAAAAAAGTTCAAGCCTATGTATTAATGCCTATGTCATATGCCATCTGAACTTTATACCTAACTAGCAGTATAACCCGTCTTCGCCCGGGAGTTTCATTAATGGGGATTTTTACCGTTCATTTGGAGCAGTTTAAGTTTAAAGGTCAGCCCACCCGAAAATCAATATTAGTAACAACAATTGGGTGCAACTGAGGCACATCCCCCAATGGTGGGGGGTAACAATTTGAATGGAGGGTGGCACTGAAAAAGGAACTCTATAATAATAAATAATATTGTAATAATTTAAACTATTTATTTTTTTATTATAGTTTTGATGAAAGATATATATCCAAGAACAGATAGTAAATAGTAAAACGTTGAGAGTTATAATAGACAAGAAGTAGTGGAGAGCCATGGTAGCCAACAATTTGGACTCAAAATCGGCACTGAAGAATTATCTATCAAACAAAAAAAAATCATCGAAATCGGATGAAAACTGTGGAAATGCATAAACAACATCCAATCATACACACACACACATTGAGAATTATAGATATAGATAGATAGATGTAGTGATTGAATTACTACAAGGGCGGATTCAGGTTCAGCATACACTCTTTTTACCTCTTCTCTGTTTTAAAATCAAGGCTGTGTAAATATTTCCCATTATTTTAATATACAGTGTAACCCGGATATAAGAGAGTTGCAGGGGCCCGGGGGGGTCTCTTATATCCGGGTTTATCTTATATTCGGATTTGGTCTATTACATATACATTAACACAGGCTCTAATTTGGGATCAGAGAAAATATCTCTTATATCCGGGTTTCTCTTATATCAGGGTATCTTATATCCGGCTTACACTGTAGCTATATAAAAGTCATATTTTGTTACAGTGTAACCCGGATATAAGAGAGTTGTCGGGACCGGCGGAGAAGTCTCTTATATCCGGGTTTGGTCTATTATATATACATTAACACAGGCTCTAATTTGGGATCAGAGAACATCTCTCTTATATCCGGGTTTCTCTTATATCAGGGTATCTTATATCCGGCTTACACTGTAGCTATATAAAAGTTATATTTTGTTACAGTGTAGCCCGGATATAAGAGAGTTGGCGGGACCGGAGAAGGAGTATCTTATATCCGGGTTTCTCTTATATCCGGGTTTGGTCTATTATATATACAGTGTAATCCGGATATAAGAGAAACCCGGATATAAGAGAAACTCGGATATAAGAGAGATCTTCTCTGGTCCCAAATTAGACCCTGCATTAATGTATATATAATAGACCAAACCTGGAGAAAATCTCTCTTATATCCGGGTTTCTCTTATATCCGGGTCTCTTATATCCTGGTTACACTGTATATTCTTTTGAAAAAAAACCTTATTTTTTAAAGGATATTTTTAACAATCAAGGAACGGCTGACAAGATATCTTACAAGAAATGCTTCCGTCCTGGGGCTTCTGACTGTGAGAGAAAAGTCAATATGGATAAATGACAAGTAGTAGAGAGTAATAAAGGTAGAGATAGCAAGAATGGTTCCAGACAAGCAACAAGAAACGTCACAAGAAATATCATTGCTCCGAGCCTCCATACCTTGACAATAAATTGAACAGAGATCAATGACAATTCGTAGACGGTAATGGAGGTATTGAAAACAACAACTGTCTTTGAGTGACAAGATATTTTTCAATAAATGCCTTTCTCCTAAGTCTTCATAATCTGATAATAAATTGGATTAAGACTGATGACAATTTGACGATGGTGACAAAGGTAATGAGGGCAACAGTTCTCTTTGAGTGGCAACAAGATAGTTTTCAAGGAATTCTTTTTTTCCTGCGGTGTCTTACTCCGGTAGTGAAAGCAACAGTTGTCAGGGAGTAACTGGCAAAGTGTCCCCAGAGAAGATATTGTTCTGGGTCTTCTTACTTTGGCAGGGAATCAGATAAGGAATCAAGACTATTCATAGACAATGATAAAGACAGTGAAAGCAATGATAATAGAATCTCAATGCAGTTAACGTGGCCAAATTGTCCAAAACTATAAATACGAAAAAAACAAATTCAAATAATCTATCAAGTTATGACATTGTAACATAGTCTTTTAATTTATATGAGATTCAAAATAAATGCCATCTTTATTTATATATGGAGCCAATCTAGAAATTTACTGGCTTGGCTTTCTTACAGGCTTTTGGTGTTTTTAGTTGAAGTTATTGAGAGGGGAAGTAAGCTGGGAACCTGGTGCTTCTGCTGAAACAGGAAGTGGAATATTCTTGACGCTACAGAATTGACTGGAAAGAAAAAGCAAACAAATGACCTCCTCTTCTTTGTAATCTATTCAGTAAGAATAACAATGGTAATAATACCTATACCCCTGCTCTAACATCACAGTAGATTATTTCCCCTTTCTGGTAAGACTACATTTTCACCAAAAGGTAATTATACGATATCTCAACCATTTGTTTCTTTTGACGCCAAATGGTTAAGATGTTTATTCTCGCGTAAATGAATACTGGATCTGGTCATCAGTTCAATTCCCACCAGATAATAGTTCATTTAGTATTTTCACATACAATGTTGTACTTTGTGACTATAAAGAAAGTTCTGGCAAAATAATTACATTTATATACAATAAAATCACAATTATTGCTTGAGTTCTCTTTGTAGATGATTAAAAAAAATTGAACCAATTTTGTTGGTTAATAAAAATAACCTTTTTTTTTCGATCAGGCTACAGTGAAGTCTTGGGTGTTTAAACTTGTGTCACACTATTAGATTGGCCAGAATGTCTTGACTCACTTTGGAAGTGGAAAGAAAACAGCAAAATTTTATGGAGTAACACCAACATTTATTCTTCAAAGTAAAGTCCATCATTCTCGAAGATCTTCTGCCAGCAATCAGCCAGCATCCAAATCCGTCCCATATACCAGTCTGCTGGCTTTGAATAAAAGAAAACTGTAAACAAGCTTCCTTCACTTCATGAAAAGTGTTAAAGTGCTGGTCGCGGAAGAAGTGTGCCATTGAGCGGAATAAACCAGAGTCACTCTAAGCAGCATCAGGATTGAATGGTGGATGTGGAAGAATCTCAACACCGTCCATCTGTTTGAACTTCACCTTAGTCAACATGGCAGTGTGTGTCTTGCTGAAACAAAGCCCAACCTTGATTGACTAAAGCAGGATGTTCCTTTAATCTGTTGTACATGTGGTTTAGCTGCTGCCAATAGTGTGTTGATGGCGCGATTGTTGTGTGGAACAAGTTTGAAATGCACATACTCCTTGGAAATTCCACCAGACAGAGATCAAGATTTGTTTTTTCTTTCTGCTTCCTAAGTAAGTCAAGACACTCTGGCCAACCTAATATTTAGAGAGTAACTAAAATATATATT
>OZ038510.1:16544572-16572072 GCA_964036315.1 Acanthosepion esculentum
TTCATTCAGCTTTGCCTGGCATAATGTCAGAGTTGTGGAGAGCCAGCGAGAAGTGATTCGCTGCACAAAAGAATTGGTTTGCAAACTGAAACCTAACAAATGGCGAAGAGATAAATTTAATGGTAAACAATGTTGCAGCATCAAAGATTTCAATAACTATATTCCAGATTTGAGCTGGATTCAGTAGTTCTGACCATTTAGAAAAAAAACATGTACTTTAAACAACCTAAGGCTTATTAAATAACGACTATATTCCAAAGTTGTACCTGCTTCAGTACTTTAAGTAAGTACCTCCACAAAAATCGTAATGCCTAAGGTTTAAATTAATTTTAAAAAATGAAAAATCTTTCTTGAAGCTTTTATTTTAGCTTTAATTGAAAGCTAAAGGATTAAATTTACTATTTACAGTAAGCAAAATACTCTGGTGTATTTCAAACAGAAATTATATTGATTGGAATCCATTTTCATTTTTTCAGTAATATGGTCAAAGTCATCCATTTTTGAGACATTTGTAAATAAGTTAGTTCTTGGTTTTAAAAATCTTGCAAAAATAAAACATACTTTTCTGAAACTTTATTTGAGGAATATTAGCTGATTTTAAAGTATAATTAATCTGACCTGAAACTTTAAGTTACTTTAAGTTTAAAATCTTGCAGAAATTAATTTTCACCAAACAGTAACTTTGCTTTAAGCAACCTGAGGTCTGTGGGTCAGACAAAGCAAATCATTGAATGACACAATATTTTCATTGACGTTGTAGCATTAATTCCTACATTAGTACTGTGGTGTATCTGAATGTCCCACCAACTCCTCTGAAACTTACAAGAACTTGTTGATTATTTCAGCAAAATAAATACATCCTCCTCTGAGATTTACAATGAGTGTTGTTGATTATTGCAGTGAAATACATATACCATCTCCTGATATTTACAACTAGAGATTGTTGACTATCTCAGCAAAGCAAATACCATCTCCTCTGAGATTTAGAAAGAGAGCTTGTCAAATATCTTGGCAAAGCAAATACCATCTCCTCTGAGATTTAGAAAGAGAGCTTGTCAATTATCTCGGCAAAGCAAATACCATCTCCTCTGAGATTTAGAAAGAGAACTTGTCAATTATCTCGGCAAAGCAAATACCATCTCCTCTGAGATTTAGAAAGAGAACTTGTCAATTATCTCGGCAAAGCAAATACCATCTCCTCTGAGATTTAGAAAGAGAACTTGTCAATTATCTCGGCAAAGCAAATACCATCTCCTCTGAGATTTAGAAAGAGAGCTTGTCAATTATCTCGGCAAAGCAAATACCATCTCCTCTGAGATTTAGAAAGAGAGCTTGTCAAATATCTCGGCAAAGCAAATACCATCTCCTCTGAGTTTTAGAAAGAGAACTTGTCAATTATCTCGGCAAAGCAAATACCATCTCCTCTGAGATTTAGAAAGAGAACTTGTCAATTATCTCGGCAAAGCAAATACCATCTCCTCTGAGATTTAGAAAGAGAACTTGTCAATTATCTCGGCAAAGCAAATACCATCTCCTCTGAGATTTAGAAAGAGAGCTTGTCAAATATCTCGGCAAAGCAAATACCATCTCCTCTGAGATTTAGAAAGAGAGCTTGTTAATTATCTCGGCAAAGCAAATACCATCTCCTCTGAGATTTAGAAAGAGAACTTGTTAATTATCTCGGCAAAGCAAATACCATCTCCTCTGAGATTTAGAAAGAGAACTTGTTAATTATCTCGGCAAAGCAAATACCATCTCCACTGAGATTTAGAAGGAGAGTTTGTCAATTATCTCGGCAAAGCAAATACCATCTCTGAGATTTCATAGCAAAACACATACTATATATGAGTTTTACAATGAGGGCCTGTTGATTACCTCAGCTAAATAAATACCATTTTCCCTGAGATTTACAATGAGATTGTGTCAATTATCTGTTACATAAATACCATCTTCCAAGATTTAGAGAGAGCTTGTCATTTATCTCAGCTAAAACAAATACCATCTCTTCTGTGATTTATAATGTGAACTTGTTATCTCACCTAAATAAATACCATCAACTCCAAAATGTACAATTAGAGCTTGTTGATTATCACAGCTAAACATATACTATCTCCTCAGATTTACAATGAGAGTTTGTCGATGTTTCCAGCTAAATAAATATCATCATCTTTGAGATTGACAAAGAAAGCTTGTTGAATATCTCAGTGAAACAAATACCATTTCCTCTGAGATTTACAAAGAGCTTGCCAATTCTCTCAGCAAAACAATTACCATCTCTCAAGATTTATGAGAGCTTGTTGATAATCTCAGCTAAATAAATACCATCTCCTCTGAGATTTACAATAAGTGCTTGTTGAATATCACAGCTAAGCAAATACCATCTCTAAGATTTACAATGAATACTTGTCGATTATCACAGAGAAATACACACCAAATCTGTGATTTATAATGAGAGCTTGTTGATTATCTCAGCAGAATAAATACTATCTCCTCTGAGATTTCCAATGAGAGCTTGTCAAATATCATGGAAAACAAATACCATCTCCTCCAAAATCTACAATTAGAACTTGTTGATTATCATAGTTAAACACATACCATCTTCTCCGAGATTTATAATAAGATCTTGTTGATTATCTCAACGAAACACATACCATCTCCTCAGATATTTACAATGTGATCTTGTCAGCTATCTCAGCAAAACATATACCATCTCCTCTGAGATTTATAATGAGAGCTTGTTATTTATAAATACCATCTTCTCTGAAATTTACAACGAAATCTTGTCGGTTATCCCAACTAAATAAATACCATCTTCTCTGATATTTACAAAGAGAGCTTGTTGATTATCTCACCTAAATAAATACCACCTAATCCAAAATTTACAATTAGAGCCTGTCAATTATCACATCTAAACAAATACCATCTCCTCTGGGGTTTACAATGAGAGCTTGTTGAATATCTCAGCAAAACATATATGCTGATTATTTCAGATAAATAAATACCATCTCCCTTGAGATTTACAATGAAATCTTGTCAATTAATTCAGATAAATAAATACCCTCTCCTCTGAGATCTACAATGAGATCTTGTTGATTATTTCAGATAAATAAATACCCTGTCCAAAGAGATCTACAATGAGATCTTATCGATTATCTCACCTAAATAGATACCATGTCCCGAGATTTATGAGATCTTCTCAAGTATCACAACTGAGCAAATACTATATGAAATTTAATGAAACATTTGCTTTAATTTTTGGTTTTCAAAATAATCTAGGCAGGATAGATTTCTTTGAATTTTTATTAATGCTGGGATTGGATAAGTTTTTGCCTTGTAAATAATACTTTCTTCCAAGAATGTTCTTGTTTTTGAGGGTCACTTTTAAAATCTTTGTGAGACCAGACTAATGATACATATAAAAATCAGAATTAATATATTTTATTTATAAAAAGAAAAAAAAATGTCACTTGATTTCAGATTCATTATTAGCAGTTCACAATACTTTTGTAAATTGTATGTCCCATGACAAAACACTAGAAAAAAGAAATGATAATAGCCTATATATATATATATATATATATATATATGTATAAAAAGAATCTAGACATTTTCCTATTTTTATAAAAGAACATTGCAGACAAAATATGGAAGTTAGAAGAAAAGTTGGTTTAGGGCAAATTAATTAGGGGAAAAAAAAATTAAAATATTAGTCACTTTGAAGATGGAGACATTTTAGTCTGATGCTGATCATCGAATCATCTTACTCAGATATGAAAAGATTTGACAAAAAGATGAATCTTTCCCACCCTCCCAATTTTTTTTTTTTTTTTTTTTTTTTTTTTACAAAATCAGACTTAATTGTAGAAGGCTTCAAGAAAAATGCAAGGATTTAGTGTACATCGATTGCAGCTGCCATTAAGGCTGCTTTGGAAAATATTCCGAAGTGCTAAAGATTTCTGGAGGTTGAAAGTTATCTGTTCTTGAATTGGTTCTTGACCGAGCTGCACTGTGTTTCTGTGAAAAATGAAAGGAAAATTAATAAAGGTCACAAAAAGTCTATTCGTAATCGACAGTAAAGAATACAGATTTATAATTATGTAATAAAATGACCAAAAGTAAAAAATCTCATTCTGAAACAATTCCTCAGATTATACTGGATAATAATGACAACAAGGGAGTGCTGAAGAGTTCTACTCTCGACCAAGAAGCCTTTCGAAATTAAAATCTGATGTCTGGTCTGTGGGGATGGTTCCCAGCTTGCCTACCAGATGCTAGATGGTGCGGTATTCAGCAGTATAAAAGGAAAGGACTTACTCCATCTTTCTCTCTTTTGCTTTAGAATGTAGTTGCAAAAACAATGGGATTTCTTTCCTCCAGGGAAGAGTTCCTGACTCGGCAGGCCATCTTCTCAATTTCAGCCAGCCACATGACACGTCTCACAAAAACATACACATACGTTTTCTAGCAGCAGAGCCTATAAATGTTTTTCTTTTCTTTTCAGCTCTCTGCGTATACGCAAGTATATATTTTGTCCTTTTGAATTACGTTATTCTTTATGCAAAAATATACTTGTAAAATTCTTCACATGTTGAAATTTATTCCTTTCGAAAATGTAGTATTCACTTACTTTGAAATTCTTCACCCTCATCACCAACAAGTTGTAACTCCTTCCACTACAAACTACTGACAAACAACAACTTCATGCGATAAAGATTGTTTGTAGCAGAATTTGCTACATCTTATTTGGTAAGATTTTTGAGAAGTGGACCAGGCTGGCAACTTTTCAGCACCCCCTTGTATTTCATTAACAAAGAAGAAATTGATAAATGATTGATATGAAATAGCCACAGTATATAAGATGATATATTGAACCAGTTGGATGTTTTAATTTTTTTTATTTTCTTGACATTTCACTCCTTTCACAAGAGCATTATCAAAACAAATGAAAAAAAAAAAAAATCTGAGGAAAATTTCTTGTCATGGCGCTCATGAAAGGAGTAAAATAAGAAAATAAATATTTGAGACATCCAACTGGTTTTCACAATTTTTTTTAATCATTTCACCCCAATCAAGGCGATAATGTCACTAAGATGCAAGGGGTTACTGGGAGTGAAAGAGAATGAAAAGATTTTAAAAGGAACTGGAAATCCAATCCTAAACAGGAAACCTCTACTTTTGTTCAAAAGACCGATTCCAAACAAGAAATTGAAATTAATTGGTGAATTAAGAGACTAACAATATTAACAACATTTTTATTCCCAGTAACCCCTTGCATCTTAGTGGCTTTATTGCCTTGCTTGGTGTGAAATAATTAAAAAAAAAAGAAAAAAAAAAGAAAAAAAAACTTTTTTAATGAAATATTAGTCCTTAAACGAATATGCTTTTAATAACTTTCCTCAGCTCGTTTAAAATTATTTGAGCTTGTTATTTTTTTCAGCATAAAACTTGTCCTTTCAGGATGTGAGTGATCATTGCTCTTCACAACTGTCCTATGTTCTGCTCTCTTCAGGACGTCATGTTTTTGCTTTCCCTGCTAATGTTGCGCCATCCGTTTACACAAGTTAGGTAACTCACCATTTTCTTCTGTCCCACTTGCCTTCAATGTCTTACGAGTGTCAAATTTTCCAAACCCCCTTTCCTCATTACGTGCCCAAGAGATTTATACTAGTAAACATTCTCTTACATGCTTGGGAAAGGTATGAATCCATCTCATCCCTCCCAACTATGGGTTAACTAACAGAACTTGTAACTGGAAAAAAAATCATTGTTATTCTCAAAAAATATAATTGTTATGCAATATTCACTCACAAAATAAAAAAATAAAAAAAGATTTATTCTTACAATCCAAAATATGTTTCTGTTATAAATAACCCACAAAGGGTTGATAACCTGTAAAAAATCAATGGATTACACTACCAAATCAAATTATCTTATGAGTCAGTAGAATCAACAGGGTAACACAGTTGATCTTTCAGATGTCATTCCACAGACAATTGGAAGTACTTGGTGGATACACTGCCTCTCCAGGTAGCATGTAGCGGATTATACTGAGTTATATGGTAACAGTAGCATGTGTATTCCTTGATCTGTCTTGTTGGAATAGGTGAAGCTAAGCCTTTCCCAAGGAGATCAGAGTGAAGTGAACACCAAATTAACTTGGCTGGAAATTGAACTTGATTCATTAATGTCATTTCCTATTCAGGTAACCATTGGGCTGACTCTGCACTTTCAAAGTGTATCTTAGATCAAGGCACAGCTTAATAAAAAAATATCCAAATGTTGGACAATTTTTGTCTTTATTTTCACCTGAAATTAAAGCAACCGTACAAAGTTTAGAACGGCTCATGATCAAACATAATAGACATTTGTTGTCTGTTATATTTAACAATATATATTTAAATACTTATACATATCTACATTCTGCACTTTCAATACATATCTATACTTATAGAAGTAAACTATTGAGAAGTAAACATTGCTTTCTTTTTTTACAAAGAGAATGCACAGTAAGATTTAAAGCATGGATCTGGTTTTTGTATTACATATTTATTGATTTTAGCTTTTTCAGATCAAGTTCAATGATAAAAGTAACATAACAGATTTCCTGGCACTGATAATTTAGCCAGGAATATTTATGGAAAAAACAAAATATTCATGATTCATCCATACTTATATATTAGTTTCATGGGTTTTTTAAAAAATGATTTTGATTTTTAATTATAATTTAATCATTTTTAATCATATATTTTTAATCATAACGTAATCATTTTTAATCATATATTTTTAATTATAACGTAATCATTTTTAATCATATATTTGATTTTAATGATAATTTAAACATTTTTAATCATATATTTGATTTTTAATTATAATTTAAACATTTTTATTCATATATTTGATTTTTAATTATAATTTAAACATTTTTATTCATATATTTGATTTTTAATTATAATTTAATCATTTTTATTCATATATTAGATTTTTAATTATAATTTAAACATTTTTAATCATATATTTAATTTTTAATTATAATATAAACATTTTTATTCATATATTTGATTTTTAATTATAATTTAAACATTTTTATTCATATATTTGATTTTTAATTATAATTTAATCATTTTTAATCATATATTTGATTTTTAATTATAATTTAAACATTTTTATTCATATATTTGATTTTTAATTATAATTTAATCATTTTTAATCATATATTTGATTTTTAATTATAATTTAAACATTTTTATTCATATATTTGATTTTTAATTATAATTTAATCATTTTTAATCATATATTTGATTTTTAATTATAATTTAATCATTTTTAATCATATATTTGATTTTTAATCATATATTTTTAATTATTACGTAATCATTTTTAATCATATATTTGATTTTAATTATAATTTAATCATATATTTGATTTTTAATAATTTTAACATTTTTAATCATATATATTTTATTCAGGGGACCAGTGTACCAAACAGTGATGTTTAAGGGTTAATCTAGTTCTAGTAACCTCTGCCTTAGGATGTTGGGTGTTTTCTAGGGGGGTTTTAAGAGTGGGGGATTGATTGACTTTTACCGCTTATCAACCCTTTGTGAGTTATTTAAAGTCAAAACATATCTGAGATTGTAAGAGTAATTTTTTGAATATTGCATTAACAAATTTCTTTAAGAATAACAATAATTGTTCCAGATACAAGTCCCACTATTTAAACCATAGCTTGGGGGGAAAGATGGATTTGTACCTTTTCCCAAGGATATTTGCACATAAGGAACCTGACTATAATTCGAACTTAGCAATCCAATTTCTCATTATACCACCCGCACATCCACTAGGATGGGAAAAATGCATCTTGTATGAAGGGAAATATGGTAAGAAAAGAATTTATGCATGATTTTTTTTTTCTGTTTTCAATCATTTCACCTCAAGCAAGACAATAAAGCCACTAAGATGCAAAGAGTTACTCAATGTAAGAGAATATGAAAAAAGAACGGCGAGAAAATAAAATAGCAAGAATTAAAAAGAGAGACGATGACGATTGACGATGCATTTAAATATTTGGTGATCAAAATTGACTGGAAAGCAAGAGGCCGGAACAGAGTTCTACAAGCAACAGCTGTGAAGGAATAAAGTGTTAGCATAGAGCTTACAGTTACATCTCGCCATTTCAAATGATAAGACCTTACAGCTAATCTAGTTCTGCACTTAAATTGATTAAGTTTGAAAATTGATTTAATGTTATTTTTTTTTTAAATGTTGCCCACGAAAAACTATTCTGTATAAGGTACTTTTAGTAAGATAAGTAAAAGAAAAAAAAAATGACATAAGGCTTGCAAACCCTTTTCTATTTTACTTGATATGTCATTCAGTTAGTTATGTGCCATGTGTGACACACACTTAAGCGATCACGTATTTTTTGATACATGATTGACGAGGCAGATTTTTTACTGCAATTGTTTGACTAGTTGCCATCCAAGGCTATAGAACCCAATTTTGTTCTGCTATTTACCCATATCTGGGGGGAGAAGAAAAGGATTCATACTTTTCCCAAGAGTATTAGCACATAAGTGAATGTAATGGATTCGACTGGAATTCGAACTCGGCTTTCCTATTCCTCAATCTGAGCCGCTATCCATTACTCCATCATGCCTCCTTGATATGTCATTAATATTTAAATTTAGTATCATAGTTTAAAATTCTCAATTAATATAAGGTTAATGACCCTTCAAATGATACACTCACGCATACACATTTGCACTATATTTAGCTATACATAGATAGTATCATCGTGAGCACCAACTCATATCCCATTATTGAAGTTGTCATTCTCTTTCCCCGTTCCTTTCTTCCTCCCTAGTGGTGGTGGCAGAGCTGGCTGTGAAGGCCAAGCCTACTCCTGAAGAGTTGTGAAAAGGAATCACAGAGGAGTGTGGGTAATAAACGTGGTTGGGTGAGTCAGGCTCTTCTTACAACAGATCACGGATCCTCTTCATGTTGGCAGTTGGGTTTAAAAGTCCTGACCCCCCCCCCGGACCCCCCTCGGCCCCACCTCCACCACCACTAAATTTGTTTACATACTGAACATGCAATTTTTTTAACCTCCATGCATTTATAGTTGACCTAACAAAAAGTTTCCTTACAATGGACTAATTGCTTATAATCTCAAGCACATCCCTGAAATAGATAATTTGCTTTCCTCTTTCTGGACCCTTCTTAGGATTTTTCTTTTACTATTGTTCACCTAATGAAAGGCCCAAGAGCCACTCAATGTAGAGAATTGCAAAATGACATTGTTGTATGGATGTAAGACTTAAGATGTGCAGTTTACAAGGATATGCTGAAAAGATAACGGTTGATCCTAGACTTGAAGAGGTTAAGATTTCCTTTAATCAAATTCACCCCATGCAAGGGAGTAAAGCCACTAAGACAAAGAAGGGTTACTGTGTAGGAAAGAATTAGAAAACAAAAACATTATTAAGGAGCAAGAACAATAGAAGACTAATCAGGAAAACAATAGATAACAATTGACATTGCATTTAAATTTTTGAAGATCAAAGTTAACCGGAAATCATGGAGGCAGAAGAGTGTTCCACAAGTGAGAAGTGCAATAGAAGAAACTGTTAGCATAGAACTTACAGTTCAACTGTAAATTGATGAGACCTTGCTGCCAATCTAGTACTGCACTTAAATTCATAAAGTCTAGGTACCATAATGAAGAGCTCATCACAACAATTACCATGAAAGTATTAATAAAAAATATTTATAAAAAAGGTACAGGGAAGCAATTTTATGATGGTGGGAAAGTGACTGAAGCCGAGATGCAGGACCAATAATATTGCTGATTCTTCTTTGAATTTTATCAACAATCTCTAAATATATATATAGCAAGAACAGTGGACCATATGTGGCAGCAATATTCAAAGCATGGATGAATGGTAGACTTATGAGATATGCAAGATAGATTCTGAAAAGTATCCTCTTGGGAGTTTGTGCCAAAAAATAGTGGTTCTTAAGAAGAAGCTAACCAAATGGAACTTCTTCCTGACAAATGGAATATGAAGGGAATGAAGATGATTTGTCCAAGCGTACATGGCATGGTGGGCCTAAATTGGTGAAACTTTAAAATGTAGCTTGTTGGAACATTTTCCATGGGAATAACAATAGCGCAGCAAAAAGCTTGTGACATTTTGTCTGTGGAGAAAGGGTTATAGGGTGGAAAATAACTGATCACCCACAACAAATGCTTTTGAACTTTGTCCCAAATACAGCAGCAATACTTCATTTTTGGTCTGATCTTGATTCTTGTAAAGATGGAGTGTAACAGGAGGAATAAGATACTTTCTGGAACCACCCGTTTCCCCAGCAGTGTATAGGATTTCCATTTGATATCTGAAGTGAACTTGCGTCCCAATAGATGTTCAAGACAAGAAGCCTCATTAAGAGTACAACCATTCATCATGATTGGAGAAAATTCAGAGTTTTCTTTGTGATAATGAAATCTTACTAGTTTGGTTTTGGAGGTAGACAAAGTTACAAGCCAGTTTTTTCCTCATTGAACCATTAAAGTTAGGTCAGAGGAGAGATCAGCTGCCAGGCTCTGGTCATCAAAATTTTTGGAGGTGCACCTATACATTGTTGATTTGATTTGTTTGTTTAATGGCATATCAACTCCTTATGGGTCATTTAATGCCAAAATTTAATGTTTTTTGGGAGCTTTGATGCAATATATGTTATTCTGCTTTTACAATGGAATACATGGTAGATGATACTTAACTTTTGTGCATATACACGTTTGTGTGGACATAATTACTAGTGGCAGTGATAGGTGTGGTTTATAATGTAATGTTACAGAAGTTTCATTTGGGAACACAGCTTGATTTATTCACAAAATTATAGGATATATGGATTAATGTCATGAAAAAGTTCTTTCATGTTGATTGTTTGCTTGATTTTGTTTGGTGTCATATCAACACCTCTATGGGTTATTTAAAGCCAAAATCTAAATATTTGGAACACAATTTTATGGCTTCAACTAAATATATTTTGAACGCAATTGTTTGCCTTCAACTACAGATAAAATGTATTGGCCATTTTGATATAAAATGTATAGTTGGTAATTCTATAAAATCGTATTGCTGGTAATTTTACTATAAAAATGTATTTTTAAATTTTCATAGTGTTTTGTTTTTGTTTGTGCGTTCACTATATGCATATAGCTGGGACCCTAACAGGTGCTACCACCCGTGGAACCTGGAAACAACAGCAATTAAGAGTAGGTTCCATGCTCCTGGAATTTTCCGATCTCCCAATCAGAGGCCCTGCTGCTGGATGTAGTTATACATTGTTGTATACATCTGCAAAGATATTTACTAAGAATGTTCTTAGACAAATTGTTAATATAAAGTGGAAAGAGGCTAGGACCGAGAAGAGAGTCTTGGGGATCGCCTGCATTGATCTCGGAAGACTCGTCATTAACAACCACCTTCATAGGTGATGACTTGATAATTACGAAAACTCTTCCAGATATTCTGTAGCAATCTCCTATGCTAAACCTTATCTAAGGCCTTGAGACGTCTAAGGTGATCGCTCTTGTGATTATTACTGAATGCCTTACCGAGTCTGTGAAATCCACATAAATTACACATGGAATTGGTTAAATAATAGAAGATTTTACAAACTGCTGCTGCTTTGTGAAACTAACTCCCAAAAGGATGCTTCCCTGATCACGTCTAAGGTTAACCCTTTTCTTACCTACATGTCCACATAATCTGTGCTTCTTACTCTGTAACCTTCTACCTCGAGTGACTCTCCGGCCTTGTATAAGGTGAACATCATTGTAAACATTCATTAGCGTGAATGACTTACAGCCACATCATGTTGAAACACCAATTCCCGTACTATATGCAAAGTTAAGCAACACTGAACCTGGTTAATACTTAGATGGGTGACCACTTGGGAATACCAGGTGCTGTGCACTTGGATGTACAGGTGGTGTAATGGATAATGGCATGGAATTGTTAATTGGAGAGCCAAGTTCTAATTCTAATTGGGTTCATTATATTCATTTATGCATATTATGAAATAGACTAAATCCAACAATTAGTTTAATACATTTTCTGCTCATACATTATTTTTATAGATACGAATATTTATATAAAATGCTCTGTTTATAATAAACATTATTACCAACATCTACCAGCCTGAATTCCAGAGGAAATTCATAGAAAATATGTGTCTGCTGACAGGAATCGAACCTGTATCCTACACATTTAGCTACAGAGGAAGTGTCTGGTTAGCAAAGTCAAATTACTGTTTTTAAACTACAAACTTCTCATGATTTCTCTCGAACATTCATATCTGCTTGAAGAGCATCTTCACTTATCTTCAGATAAACTCGAGAAAGATATGAATACATCTCTTCTTTCCCCAGCTATGGGTTAATTAGTAAGACTTGTATCACTAAATCTTTATTATCTCAAAAAAAGAAAAATAATTTTTACAATCTAAAAATATTTTCTAACATTAAAATAGCCAGCAAAAGGTTGATAAGCCATAAAAAACAAATCAATCAATCATTAGGCTGATTGAGTTACATCTTATCTAAGAAAAAAGTAGTTGCGTTCTAATTCTCCCATTCCAACACAGAGGCAGGGACAGAAAAGAATCCACCAATCCTGGAGCCCAAAAAGTAGACGTTAGTTAAGATGACAGGATGAAACGAATTTGTTCTTTTTAAGATGGTTGACCAGAGAAAATGACTGTTCTTTGAAAATTACCTGTTCAGTAGAAATGGTTAACTAAATTATTTCACATAAATGCTTGATTTATTCAATCCAATAGACTAATTCAATTCTATACTTTTAATGTCTGAGCCTAAACTCTGAAATTCTCTTCACTATTTATTCATTTATTTTTTTTTTCTCAATACGAGTAGATAGATTCACCCATTGTTTGGTTCTCACTCCTCCCCGGACCTTTGAACAGGAGTAGAGGTTTATCCCTTGTTACCTGTTTAGGATTGGGTTTCTGGTTCCTTCTAAAATCTACTTCAACTCTATACTTCTAACGACTCCACCTAAAACTCTGAAATTTTATTTGCTACTTATTTACTGTTTTTTCCTCAACAGGAATGGATAGGTTCACCCATCATCCAGTTCACACTCCTCCCCAGTCTTTTGAACATGAATAGAGCTTTATCCCTTGTTTCCTGTTTAGGACTGAGTTTCCAGTTCCTTTTCAAATCTTTCCCTTCTCTTTCCCTTCCAGTGGCCCCTTGCATCTTGGTGGCATTATCACTTTTGCTTGGGGTGTTGCCTCTTACTCTGCAACCCTCTACATCAAGTGGCTCTTTGACCTTACACAGGGTGAACACCATTGTAAAAAAAAAATACATTAATCATGTCAACCCCAGGCTTGATTCACCAGAGTAAGATGGATGAATTTTAGTCAGCAGGATCAAGTAAATCCAGTATACAGGGGGGTCTGAAAGTTCTGTCACCCTAACCCTCTCTTCCAAACTATAGGAGCTCGTGTCGATATTTAACAACACTCCCACGTGTGTCAAATGTGGCACAAGCCCGGTTTAATGTGGGCTCCCTGAGCCCGTAGGCTCGGCCAAAAATATGCCCATTAGAACCCGTATACATGGGTTCAGGGACTGTCTACCTCCCCGGACGAAACTTTGCCTTGCGGCAAAGCCTTGTCCGAGTTCCTCTCCGCCGAGGCAGAGAGTTCGACAGCAAAGTACACTAGGAGCTCGTGTCAGCCATCTAAAATAGACAATTATATTATGTAGAGAGTGACAAGACTTTTAGATCACCCTGTAGATTAAATTAGCATCTGATCCATGCTGTTTTCACCATTCCTTCATGGTTTCTAATTAACTGTTTTAATTAGTTCTTTCTCTAATCGATCTCTGCTTGATGTAACCTTTCTCCAGGATTCTTCTCATCTTCTTTAATTAATTTGTTTTTCCAAGATTTCCAAAGGGTTAAATGGGGCCAACACTTGGTTACATAGGTTACCAGTGCAACTATTCCTGATAGTCACCATCAAGATTGGTACACTTGTCCCATCAGTGCAGCAGTACATAAATACTCACCTCTACTCACACATACACACACACATTTTGACTATTTCTACTCTTGACATAAAAGAATACATAAAAATTAATGGTTCTTACTAACCGGACTGACAAGTGAAGTAATCATTTTTTTAATTCCACTCAAGGATCCCATTTTAGCCTCTGCTTTATTCACGTGTTCCTCCATCATATGAACATTCTTGGAAACAATCGTCACAAAGGCCTGAAATGAAAAGACAAAAACAATGGATGCCATTCAATAGATATGCTTAATATGGTATTGTTAGGGAAACATTGTTTTTCTTTCATTTTTGGGAGGTTTTTAAAAAAAAAAGCAAGAGAGAAAGAGTTCATTATTTTTTGATTATAAAAAAAAATTTTAATACCCCCCACCACGCACACAAAAAAATAATTAAAATTTCCCTTTCATCAAGTCAATAAATACAGAGTCAGAAAAAAAAGAAAAAAAAAAACAGAATCAAAAACTGAGTTAAAATCTTCATTAATGTCTGTCACTTCTGAACATTTCCTTCATTGTCTAAACTGATATGAGTTACAGGGCCTAGTGTGTACTACCACTACCAAGCCTGATTAGGGGCCCAGGCAGGGCTTTGTGACCATTGCTATGTTATCAACATTTGCTTTTTTCTACCAACAATTATACACATTATAAATTAAACTAAGTGCAACTGACTATTAAAGGATGAAACATTTTTATGGATTTGACATCACTGTTTTTAGTGGGGGGTTTTTTGTACAAATACGTGAATTTGTTTTGCTTATGCTAGTCTTGAGAAAAAACATTTTTTTTAAATTCACTATTTTTTCATCCATAATGTTGGATGTATTCAAATTATTCAATATTTTAAAAAGAAAAATCTCAAGTTGATGTCAAAAATTGCCACAGAACATTGTTGATTTATTTAAGATGGAATGATCTATTATGACATGTCTCTAATTTATATTTAGATACATTGTATTTATTTTCAGTTTTTCTAGTTGAATTGTTCACCTATATTGCATATGATCCATTGTTGTACATAATTAGGTTACAATAAAATTTGTATTTTATATGAATACTACCTTATGAAAATTGAGATGTAGTAGAGTGATGGGGGCATCGTATCATAGATTTGGGGGAGAGGTGGACTCTATTATAGATTCATAAAAGGGATGCGGCACAAGACCCTTGCATCAACCCTGATTAGTTACATTTGAAACAAAAATATTTCCAACTTCACAATATCAAGACAGAAGATATCAATATAATTCATATAGATTGATTGTTTTTTATGGCTTATCAACCTTTTGCAGGTTATTTAAAGCCAGAAAATATTTTTGGTTTGTAAGAATTTTTCTTTTGAAGATAATGATTTAGTGACACAAGTCTTACTAATTAACCCATAGCTGGAGGGAGAAGAAGTGGATTCATATATTTCCCAATGGTATTTCTGCATAAGTGAATATCATGGACCCAACTGGAACTCTGCTTTCTGATTAACAATTCTGAGCTATTATCAAATTACACCAACCGCACATCAAAGATTACAGGTATTCCCAAGCAGTGACCCATCTAAGTGCTGACCAGACCCAACATTGCTTAACTTTGGTGATCATACAGGAACTGATGTTTCAACATGATGTAGCGATAAGTGCAGTATAATTCAGTTTATTCAAGTACTATTTAAATATGAAATAAGGGGAGTAACTTTTTATTTACTAATTCAAATGTTATTATAGTGGATACTCGTATTTGAAATAGACACCCATTTTTTATTTTAAACAGTGTGTATTATGTCTATCAGCCTGTGCATTCAAGAAATTTTAATGAAGAAAATGTGCTCACTGGAAGGGATCAAACCTTTCTCCTCCTTTCTGGAAGAAATTATAATAGTGTTTTTTTAATTGTTATATAAAAAGATTTTGAAATAAACATTTTTTTAATTAAAAATATATTTCCAATGTAAATTAAAATTTTCAGAGTTATAGAAAAAAAGTGGGTGTGCAGAACCAAACGAGATTAAGGTTTGTTTTTGTCATATGAACCATGGATGTCAAAGTGAGTTAAAAAAAATGGAGTTACAACAAGGTACGACAATTTAAAACAATTATTTGCTTCTCCAGAAGGAATTCCAATCTTACCATAAACAAAGCATCACCTTCTTCGGTTAGATGAAGACACCAGCTTCTGACTTGGTTGGTCTGTGATTTCTTTCCATTCTACATTGTAAATTATCCCATTTTTATTGCTTGAGAAAATTTGTATAAAAAACAGTACTTTTATTCTTCACTTATTGATTGGTTTTACAGTATATCAACCCTTTCTAGGTTATTTAATGCCGAAATCATTTTTGTGTTAACAGTTAAAAAAAAAAAAAAAAATCTATGAGTAGATAGAAATATTCGGTTTTGTGAGAGAATAAAGTTTTTTGATATTTAAATTATTGTGTAAACTGTATATTTCCTGTAAAAATTGTATGTGTGATTTTCTAAGGAAGCAATTCATTTTCTTGTGTGATGATAGCATTTCCAACCGATATCTGATTTTGTTTGAGATTTGCAACTTAGTCTGTTCAACTCGCAATATCTTGTGTATTTCTGGTCCGATCTTAAAAATATTCAGATGGCTGGAAAGAAAATAAAATAATCTTTCTAAATATGTAATTTGTATGTGATTTTATTCATTGAATTATTTTTTTACAGTGAGTTAAAACGGTATTGCTTTGACCAGCCGAAATGATTTTTTTTCGAGACTAAATTTTACATGTTACTTTGTTTCGCATAATCAAAGTGACCAATCTTTATCAATATTCTTGAAATTGTACACTGAATTAGAAGACAACTTAAACTACAACCAGGAAGATGTTCATTTCCTCTTTGACCTGAGGAAGCAAATTCTTTCAAAAATTATAAAGTAAGCAAAAAAAAAAAAACCGGCAATTCTTTTCTGGTATGCCAGTCAACTGTTTTTGTGGTTTTGCAAATAAATTTCTTCTAAACAAGGAAAATCAATGAGTTATTTTTCCCCCTAAATAAATTTATGTTTTTATCTAGCAAATACCTAAAATTAAATATTAAAAATAATTAAAAGCTCTTAATTTCATTTTTAGAATGTGTAGATTTCCAAATCTGTGAATATCACCTGCTCTTTTTTAGATACACATTTTAAAACTGAAATTAAAAACTATTTTAATCATTTTAATTATTATAATCTTACTTAAGTGTATTATTCACCAGATAAAACCATAAAGATATTTGTAAAAATAAAATGAATTAATTTTCCTTGTTTAGAAGAATTTTATTGTCAGAACAGTAACAAACACCCACCAAACACTAGTGGCTAAAACAAAAAAAAGAATTTTTACTTTGGGTTTAAAAAAATGACTTGCAGTTTTGAAAATATACACATTTTAAAACTGAGATTAAAACTTACTTCATTTTTTTAATATCTAATTTTGCATGTATTCACTAGATAGAAACAATTTTATTTGTAGAAAACAGAGACTCACATATCTGGAAATATACACATCTTAAAAGTGAAATTAAGAACTATTTTAATTATTCTTCATATCTAATTTAGGTGCATTCCCTAGATAAAAAAAACAAAACAAATTTATTTATAAAAAAAAAAATCTTCATTCATTTTTCGTGTTTACAACAACTTTATTACAGGATTGGCATAATGGCTTACTAGAAAACAATTACAAAAAACTCGACTTCATAAATTTTAACATTAAGATGAAACTGGCAACTATTTTTTTTTATTTTTACTCACTATTTTGCTGTTAAGTTAATTTTACCACAAAAAGTTTTTTTTTTAAAAACTGAAATAGATTTTCACTTTCACACATTATGTCGTATTTTCTTTTTTTTCTTCTTCATTTCTTTTGTAAACAAATAGATTTAATTTCACATTTATTTCCTAAAACTAAATTAAATATCAAATAAATGTTTTTAACATATTTTTGTTGAATCTTTTTCTCTTGCAATGATATAAATGTTGATAAAATTTAATTTTATTAACATCTGAAAGTCTTTTTCAATAGTGTTTCTTTGGATATGGTTACTCATTAGTGATATAAAAATGAAACCGAAATTGTTAAGTTTCATAAAAAAATTTTGATGCAGTTTCATGGTGTGAAGATGAAACAGTAAAAAATTGTTTTTTCGGTTAAACCACACATCTTTTATTATATATATATATATATATATATATATATATATATGAACTCTCCTGTCATATTCGACATATGAGGGTCAAGCAGCTCAGTTCCCAGGAACCGACAGCCAGACACCAGCAGATATGATTTGATTATAGTGGTGAAGGCTTTGTGAAGAACCAACCATACTTTTTGAAGGGCCAAATACAGTGACCTGGTGCACTATGTGCCACAAGGTTCCCAAACAACCCTCTGCAGCTTTTGAATTCAGAGTTGTCCTTCTCCTGTCCTGCTATTTATTCATAGCTGGAGAGAGAAGAGAATTAATACCTTTCCCAAGGGTATTAGCATGTTAGTATATATATATATATATATATATATATATATATATATATATATATGCAAGTATTAACGAGTTACGGTAATTGCAGTTTGTGAGTCTCAATTGGGCTTCATTTAATTAATAACTTGGGTTGCACTTCCAAATATGTTGGAGGGTTTTTTGAAATTAACTCATTACTGTATAAAAGTTTAGCTGTTTTTGCCCAATTTTTATTGGCTAAAGGTAATCTTATGGTTAGCAGATTTTAAATTTTAGGCTGTAAAATATTGGATGCAATGCACTAAAAGGGTTAATAGCTTCATTATTCAAATTTAGTAGAGTTAATTAAGGCATGAAAGGCATGAAACTTACTAATTATTAAATCAAGAAGATGGCTTTAATTTTTTTGGCTTATAAGGCATGTGTGTGTGTGTGTGTGTGTGTGTACTATTTACCTCAAGTTGATCTATCTTGTCAAAGACTTTCTGCATTTCAGCTGCCTTCATTGAGATTTCTGGTAATGTCTTATATAAACACAAAGTGCTGTCACCCCGAATCTGAAATTAAGAAAATATCTTTCAATCAACTGCTGAGAAAGAAAAGAAAAAGATGTAAACAAGCCAAAAAAATACCTTTTTGTATAACAAATGTTTTAGAATCGACACTGACAAGAAAATAGAGTGGAACTAGCCTCATTTCTGTAACTGATTATATAAGCCTACAAACAAAACTTCTGGCCAAGTGGCACTTGGTCCCAAAAGTTTTTCATTTAATTATTTTCTCTATTTCCTTTCAGTCACTGGGTAGCTGCTTTGAGGATCATATTTCTAGATTTTACTGTCTATGCAGTCATAAAACCAGTCCAGATAAAATAATTTAAGGCCATTTGACTATCTGTGCTTTAAACATAGGAGAGTCCCATTATGTCACAATAAATACGATGGCCAAATCTCACAATATAGAGCCCTTGCCTAATGCTAATTTGATTTAGTAACTTTTACAAACACAATGGATTAAACTTCATACTAATTTCAAAGTGCTTGTATCTTTGAAGCCAGTTATTTTTAATATATATCTTTTATCATCATATGTCATGGAACACAAAGAGTTATATTCTGTCTCACCATTAGAAGATTACCCCACTTGTCTGCCAGGGAACTTCTGCTAGCAACTGCTAGATGGTAGTGTCAAAACAGACAGTTTAGTAATTCATGGATAACATATGTGCGGAAAATTCAGGGTTGCAGACAGAGTTATTAACCACTGTTACAGAGAATGTCATTGAAAGAGCGTGTCTCAGAAAGTCAGAAATAGAGGATATTTACATTGTATCATCATCATCATCAAAACTGTTTCAATTTGAGGTCATGAATTAACATGTTCTCTCATCTTCAGTGACATTGTATACTGATTCGATAATATTTTGCCAGCCTTCTCTGTCCTCTGTGAGTTTGCAGATTCATTGCAGATCTTCCTTGATTGTAAACCTCTCCAAAGGAAAAGTGGGATCTTTCTGCCTTGTTCTTTGAATGTCTCAGTTCAGCGTTGTGACTTATGGTGGTTCTTGGATGACCTCTAAACTTTTTGAAGTCAGTCTTTTCAAAGTAAAACTCCATGGCATTGTTAGCTGGGCATTCTTAATTCCTTTTTGTTTGACATTCGTATGTTTTTTTCTTGAACAGTGAGCTGTATTACAGACACATGGTCTGATACTTTCCGACATTGATGTACATTATTCCTCCATTTACAACAAATCAGTTGCCATAATGTTTGCATTCTGTCTCTAAACATATCAGCTGGCATTTGTTATTGTCAATGTTACTGTTCAGATCAGGTCTAATTTTTCATTTTCCAAGTATTGTCTTTCTCAGTATGCAACATCTTAAATAAGTAATTACTGCATAGCAGTAACTGGTGCAGCCATTACCTACTCCACCAAAAACATTGTATATCTATTCATAATTAAATGGTTGTAGTTGATTTTGCACCATCTATGGGTTATTTAATGCCGAAGTCTAAATATTTTTAATGCAATTCAACTACTGATAAAATGTACTGTTGGTTATTTTGCTATAAATAGGTATTGTTGATAGCTCTACTATAAATAGGTATTTTTATACTTTCATAGTTTTGTCTTTGTTAGGGGGTTCCCTATTTGCTAAAATGTGCTACCACCCCAGGTCAGGGTGGACCTGGGAACAACAGCAATTAAGAGATGGTTCCACACTGAAAATCTCCACCCTCCCAATCAGAGGCCTTGCTGCTGGATGCAGTTTATCGTCATACCCAGGATAACATAATTAAATGGAAATATATAATGTTTGAATTTTCATTCTGCATAAAACTATGAATAATAAAAAAAAATGTTGAAATTATTAGATTTTTAAATCCTTAGGTGATTTCTGGAACACCCTGCACCATCACTCTCGGATAATATATCTTTTATCACTAAATATATCTCATCAACAAAGCTAACACTGTAATTTTCATTCTCTTTCATTCCTAGTAGCCCCTTGTGGCTTAGTGGTATTATCGCCTTGCTTGGGATGAACTGCTTAAAAAAATAAAAAATAAAAAAATTTCTCACCAGCATGACTATTGTAGACAACACTTGTATACAGTACAAAATAATGCATAACCACTAACAAGCTATTTCAAAATGCCTTATTGTACTCTGAAACACACCCAATTGCTTACCATAAGTGCAATCAACTTCAAGTCATATGCAAACTAAGGGCAAAATTACTAAAATTAAAAAAACCCAAAGTAATGCCTAAGTTAGAATATGGCAAACTTCAGAGTGATTCAACTTACAAATAAACATATTCAGTTACAGTTAAAAGCAAATATTAAACATTGGAAGAAATCAAGAACTCAAACTGGAACACATTCAGCAACAACAACAAAAGAAGAAAGGGTAAAAAAAAAAAAAAAAAGGAGTGGATGACAGACGAAAGTCTCAATCTAATGAAAAACAGGAATCACATAACACCAAAAATCAGGACAGAATATAGTACAGTAAATAAAAAATGAATGGATGAGCATGGATATCGGCTTGGAAAGAGGATTTGGAGAGCCAAGTTTGAATTCCAATCAAGTTCGTTATATTCACTTATACACAAATACCCTTGGTAAAGATATGAATCCCTCTCTTCTCTCTCAGCTATGGGTTAAGTAGCAGGATAGACTATGTTTTTTAGCCTTGGTTGGCAACCAGTCTATTACAGAAAAAATGGCAACCTAATGCGGAAAAAATCTTCTGCCTCGTCAGTCATGTATTGAAAGATACATGATCACCCAAGCGTGTATCACGTGTGGCACTCAACTGACTGAAGTAAAAATATTAAATATTAGCAATATTTGCCAGTAAAGAAAAGAAGATATGGCACAATTAGAATTGTATGGAAATTAAAATAACCGCAGAACACAGACATTGAAGGCATGCATAAAAAGATAAAAGACATAACAGGAGAGAAAAAGTGTTCTTTGGCAGTATGCATTTAATCTACAAAAAGAAATTCATAATGGAAAAATAAAAAGGTACTATACAGATCAAAGATGGAACAAGCACATTGAAGAATTCTTCCATGGCAATAGAAATGAGAAACCTATAATACATGAAAATGGAGGTCCTGTAGTATTAAAATCTGAGGTCAGGTCGGTACAGGCCAAGATGAAGCGGAACAAAGTAGGGTTTTTTTTTAAATTCTAAATATAAGCATCCTTTCTGTTCCTATTTTCCTTAAAACTAAGTGCTTAACAAAACTTTTCAAATATCTTTAATTCAGAAAAACATATTTGCTGACTGTGAGAAAAAGAATTTCTTCAAAAATTAAAAAAGCATAATTTTTTTCTAATATGAAAATCAGCATCTGATATGCATCAAATTTATAATCAATTTATGTTTATATATAATTATATCAATTTTTATATAAAAAATAATTATTTATATAAAAAATAACTGGTTGTGAACTTTAGACAATCTCCTCAGAGATGAAGAGAAGACTTAAAGTGACAGAATTATATAAATAGGTGAGATGGGTAAATTGTCGCTATTTGATATTTTTAATTTGTGTATGTGCGTTGTTTTTTTATTTTATTGATTGCATAGTATAGTAGGGTCAGTTGGGCACCGTCTGTGAGAAAAAGAGCACCATGATGCAATTCACTCTGCCAGAAATTTGGAAATGGTATGCTGTACTGCTTGGCATTCATGCTGGTAGCTCTAATATGAACATTTCAGAGTGCAGGACAGTGCAGAGAATTCGGAAAGTTAGATGATATATCCAGTTAACATGGTATATGGAGTGATCACTAGTGATGTCAACATTCTGCCTCCATTCATCTTCCTACAGGGCCTCAGGCTCAACACAGAGGCCTACATCAAGTGCCTTGAGGAGATAGAGCTGCCCGGGGTCAGGAAGGTGGCAGATGGAAGACCCTATGGTAACAGGACTCTGCATCATGCCACACAAGCAGGAGAACCCAGTCATGCCTATCAGACTATTTCTGCGACCATATGACCCCTTACATCTGGCTACCTAATTCACCAGATTGCAACCCCCTTGATTATTATGTGTGGGGCACAGTTGAGTGAGAGACCTACAAAACTCCTCGTAACACCAAGGATAAACTGAAGGCAAGGATTATGGCAGCATTCATCAACTTAAACAAGGAGACCATCCAGAAGATTTGCAGGAGATTCCAAAGTTTTCTAGAGGCTGTGGTTGAAGCCAATGGCATTTTTACTGAATAAATTTACTCTTTAGTATTTCAAGATATTTTTGTATAATTTTGGTAAATATATCTGTTAAAATGAAATGCCAGTGTTATTTATATTTTGTATAATTGAGATGGCAATTTATCCATCGCATCTTGTGTGTGTATATATATATATATATATATATATATATATATATATATATATATTTAGTTTACGAAAAACTAGGTAATCCGTATGGGTAGATCCAAGGAGAATTAATTCCAGAGAGTTCAATGTAAATCAGAGCTAATAATAAAATAAAATAAAAATAACAGAATTTTCTTTTCTCCTTAATTTCAGATGAATATATATATATATATATATATATATATATATATCAAATATGTATGAATGATTTATGTAATATATATATATATATATGTGATAGGATGATGAACAAATTAGAAACATTTATAAATTTTAAATGTTTCCCTTTTATTTAAGATTCATCTGAAATTAAGGAGAAAAGAAAATTCTGTTATTTTTTGTTGATTGTTTTTCATTGATTAAGCAGACTTCACGTGTATTTGCCTTGTCAGGTAGCATTCATGGACATAATTCTTCTGTTTTTGTGTATCATAATTCTAGTTGGTCTAGGCTGGATTGGGTTGATAACATGTGGTGTGTGTGTGTGTGTGTGTGTGTGTGTGTGTGCATCTAGTGAGCATTTTATTTCTGTCCAGTGATGTCCATATATGGTGATTGGGTGGGAGTGAAATAATTTAGATTACATCAGTTGTGATTGTAGGTAGTCTAATCTTAGATTCTTTAAGTATGGATTTTATAAAAGTTGGTGATTTAATATTTGATTCTTACCTTATTCTGTCAGATTCTAATCCATATTCGATCCCAATATATATATATATATATATATATATATATATATATATATATATAATTAATAAAAGTAAAAGGTTTGTCACTTAGCTAACAGCATCCTGACTCTAGAGTTTTCTATACAAACTCTCCAGGAATCACTCTGCCCACTCGTCAAGAGGCATCAGCAATTGGCTGCTTATACTTTTTGATTTTTCTTTTTTATATACAGTTTTCATTGGTGCAAGTTTTTATAGCAATCAATAAGAAAACTGAAGAAATTTTGTCTATATTTCCGAGAAGAGGTATTATGTACAGTATTTACATTAGTCGGACTATTGTCCTCATCTTGGTCAAGGACACATGGCACAGTGGATAAAGGCGTTGGTTAGATCCAGTGACAGACCCAAAGAGTGAGTTCAATACCCGGTTAAGGCAGTGGAGAACTTTCAGATGGAAAATTAGCAGGATAACTGATAACTGACATCCATCAAACATGGCTCGTGGAACTAGAACAGTCTACCCCAGTGATCGAAATAAAAGGTTCGGTTCGAAATTCCAACCACCTGAAGAAGGCCGGAGCGTACAACGGCCGAAACGTTGTGACAAATATGGCGACCGAGATGAGGACAATAGTCCGACTAATGTAAATACTGAAGAAATTTTATAAAGCAAAACATAAGTGTATTTGAAAATTCCCAGTCCTTTTTTTTTATAAAAAAACAAGAGACTAAGTACATAGTTAAATACCAAACTTAACAAAATAGGAATTAGTTTGTAAAAGTTAAATTTCTAGATACTAAAAAAAATAATCTCAGAAAGTATTATTCGCATGTGTCAAGTTGGTATCTATAGATAGAAGTAGGAGAGGTCAGTCATTGGCCACTATCATGAAACAAGAATGTTTCCCCTCAAAAGTATTACCAACTACTTTTTCATGCACTCTTCCGAACCCCTGACCTTAATTACATTTTTTTGGCAACCCAAAACACAAGTACAAATTGTTTGACAGCAGTACATGACAGTCCAGCCAAACAGAATTGTGGTTCAACTAAACTTAAATATCAGAGGAAAAGAAGAAAAAGAAAAAAAAACCAGCACAGATAGTAATTATGAGATGGTAACTGATAGTGTGACTCAATTGAAACTGAGGTTTTCTTATGTTACTGACCAGAAACAAGACATTAGGGAAGCCATTTCTAATAACAAGGTGAATCGGCTTGTGGGTAGAAATGCAGGTTCTGTCAACAAGCCCCAGATCTGAACGGCATGCTTACTAGCTCTTATAAGGCTAATGAAACTTACAAGAAAACTCTTTTAGACTTTGAACTTATATTAGAAGTTATAGGAAATGTCCTGAGCTTCTTTTTACATTGAAGGTTTTCCTTTGTACAAATTTTGAAAAGTGGCTTCCATAGAATAGTTTCTATTCTTATAAATCTACTTCCTGATGTTGACTTGAAATCATAATGCCTTCATGAAGCAGTCTTCTTTAATTTCAATTCTTAAAGTCTTTATACTAAAGTGATTTGGAAGAAGAAGAAGAAGAAGAAAAATAATAAGACATCAAGAAGGTTTTAGAATTCATCACAAAGGTAAGACATACTTTCTTTTATATATTCAGAGATTCTTGATAAATTCCAAAGAAGAATCTGCAGTATTATTGTTCCTGACCTGGCATCTTGGCTTCAGTTCATTTTTCAACTTTTGTAACATAGCTTCCTTGTGTCTTTTCTATAAATACCTTCATGCTAATTCTTTTGATGAGCTTCCCTCTTTGATGCCTAGACTTTATGAATTTAAGCACAGTACTAGACTGGCGGCAAGGTCTCAGCATTTTACAATTGATATGTCTAGATGTAACCACCATTTCTATGCTAACAGTTTCTTTCATCGCACTTCTCGCTTAAGGAACTCTATTTTGGTTTCTTGCATTCCAGTCAGCTTTCATCTTCAAAAATATAAATACAATGTCAATCATTATCTGCTGTCTTTTTTATTCATTTTCTTTTATTGTTCTCTCTCCTTAATAATATTTTTCCTTGTTTTTGACATTTAGTAACCCCTTGTGTCTCAGTGGTTTTATTGCCTTGCTTGGGGTGTAATGATTATTACATATGTGTGTGCGAATAGAGTTGAATTGGCTAGATGTAACTGTAAATTCTATGCTAACAGTTTCTTATCTCGCACTTCTTGCTTGTAGAACTCTCTTCTGATTTCTTGCTTTCCAATCAACTTTGATCTTCAAAAATTTAAATGCAATGTCAACCGTTAACTTCTGTCTTTTTAATTCTTGTCCTTTTATTGTTTTCTCTCCTGAATGTTTTCTTTTTCTCATATTCTCTAACACTCAGTAACCCCTTACTTCTTTATTGCCTTACTTCGGGTGAAATGATAAAAAAAAAATCTAAGTAATTTCTGATACAATTTCTGGATAGAACATTTCAATCAACAGGTCTCCCTACTTTATTTCTTCAATCACAACTGTTTATTTTTCAATTCCAAATTCTATTAATTTTTTTTTTTTTTTTTTTTACAAGGATGTTCATCCTGTCCAGGGCCCCAAAGCCACTCAATGTAGAGGGTTACAGAGTAAGAGGCACAGTTTCTGGGGATATGTGGGGAAGATAATGGTTAACCCTATCGATGAACATGTTAAGATTGTAATGATCAGGGAAGCATCCTCTTGGGAGTCACTTCCACAAAGCAATGGTTCATGGAAAAAGTTGCTTGAGTGCAACTTACTTCTTACCCACAGAATACAAAGGGAATGAGGCTGATTTACAACAATGTCCCTGACATGGTGGGTCTCAGCTGTGAAAGTTAAAATTGGTAGAAATAAGGAACTTAGTCTATTGATTAAATTAATATTAAATACAAAGAGAAAATATTATATTATATATTTTTTATTTTTGTTTGCATCAGGGCAGTAATTTGTATTATTTTTTAAAAATTTCATTAAGGTTAATTTTATTTATTTGTCAACAATGTAGTGAGGGAAGTTATTGTCGATTAGAGCTTGCGTAATGTTACTTAGTCTCTTATAGAATAATATTTTGCCTTAATGAAATTTTAAAAAAATAACACAAGATATTTCCTTGATGGAAACAAAACAAAAAACATGCCATTAAATTCATCTGTTTTAACCAGATGCACCCTATTTATAAACAGAGTGAAAAAGCAATTAAAACATAATTCACCAATACATAACTCTTAATGATTTTTTCTAAAAAATAAAAATATATATATATTGTTTTGAAAGTATATATATATATATATATATATATATAAAGACATTTATAATATGTTTAACGTTCTTTTTTTTTTTTTATAGATACAAGTATTTAAGCA
>OZ038510.1:16574572-16632072 GCA_964036315.1 Acanthosepion esculentum
CGCCACCCACACATTCTAGCTTATAGCACCTGATATTCCCAAGTACCATCTAGGTACTGACATGACTCAAGATTGCTTAACTTCGATGACCATGTGGGAATCGGTGTTTCAATGTGATGTGGCTGTGAGCATTAAAGTAATTTGTGACGTTTAAGTTGAAATATGTGAAAAGAACATAGAACATATTTTAATTGAATGCAAAAAAAAAAAAAATATATATATTTTATGACAACTGACTTAAATCATTCAGGTTTATCCATTTTTCTTTGGCAATTAAATCCTGTCCCTAGGTGCATCAATAAGTCCAAAGATTAATAATGAAAATAACATTTATTTCAGGTGTATGAAATGTTATAGCATTTTTTTATTTAAAAAAAAAATATATTTTCTACAATGTATTCAGTCTCTTATTTTCAAAATCGAAACCTCGTCATTTTTGCACCATGCTGATATGCAACAAATATTTACTTTCCAACATAATCGGATTCCTTGTCAAGGCACTTCATGGTTGCCTCTCTGTGCCTTTTTTTTATAAATACTTTCATGGTAATTGTTTAGATGAGCTCCTCACTATGGTACCTAGACTGTATGAATTTAAGTGCAATACTAGACTGGCAGTGAGATCGCATCAATTTACAGTTGAACTAGCTAAATAGATGTAGGCGTAACTTCTATACTAACAGTTTCTTTTTTCACTCTTCTCACTTGTGGAACTCCCTCCTGGCTCCATGCTTTCCATCCCACTTTAATCTGCAAAAGTGTTTAAATGCAACATCAATTGCTATCTACTGTCCTCCTGATTGCTCTTTTCTCTTTCTGCTCATTACGAATGTTTCTGCCCCTAATTCCTTCACACCCTGTGACCCCTTGTGTGCTAGTGGCTCTATTGCTTTGCATAAATTTAAATGAAACATCAATTGCTATCTACTGTCCTCCTGATTGCTCTTTTCTCTTTCTGCTCATTACGAATGTTTCTATCCCTAATTCCTTCACACCCTGTGACCCCTTGTATTTTAGTGGCTTTCCTCCCTTGCAAAAATTTAAATGCAACATCAATTGCTATCTACTGTCCTCCTGATTTCTCTTTTCTCTTTCTGCTCATTACGAATGTTTCTGTCCCTAATTCCTTCACACCCTGTCACCCCTTGTATTTTAGTGGCTGTACTGCCTTGCTTGGGGTGAGACCGATTAAAAAAAAAAAAAAAAAAAAAAAAATATTAATCACGGAAATTGAACAATGAAATTTCAGATGAAAATTCAGCTAATAAATAAGGCTTACTAATCCACATTGTATAACCCATTATTTAAATACCATATAGGCAACCTATAGATAAGACAAGACCCCCAAATCTCAGTAAATCTTTGTGATTTTATCTGGTGTCTGTATATAAGACTGAGACAGGACTCGTGCCAAATCTGTAACTGACGATGTTTATGATGGACTCTTTGCATCAGATGGCGATGATCATAGTAATTTTGAAGGGTTTTAAATATGTATGTAGGTGTCTTCTGCAATGAGAAATAAAGATTTTATAGCAACTTAAATGTTTTGTTGCTATAAACAAAAAATATACTGTTATAATGTATGTTATTGAAAAATAAAGTTTGCATCTTACACTAAATGTTGTTGTTATTTAACAGCACAATGATAATGAATTTTAATTAGAAATATAGATTGTATGTCATCCTAAATGTTGTTATTTAACAATCAGTCAGTCAGTTATGTGCCATGCATGATACACGCTTAGGTGATCATGCATCTTTCGATACATGACTGACGAGGCAGATTTTTTCCTGCAGAAGGTTGCCATTTCTTTCTACAGTAGACCAGTTGCCATCCAAGGCTAGAGAACCCAGTTTGTCCTGCTATTTACCCTTAGTTGGGGGGGAGAAGAAGAGGATTCATACCTTTCCCCAGGGGTATTAGCACGTAAGTGAATGTAATGGATTCGACTGGAATTCAAACTCGGCTGTCCAATTCCTCAATCCGAGTTGCTATCCATTACTCCACCGTGCCTCCTTACAAATCAAGAACAAAGGATTTGTTTAAGTTACTTGTTACTTGTGTGTGTTGCTTTACAGAACTTTTGTAAATTGTTGCATAATTGTCTCTTGAATATTACATTTTAATGTGGAATCAAGAAGCAAATGTAGTTTTATTACATTTATAACTCTAGTACAACATTATAATGTGAATTGTTTCAACTAGAAATATTTACATCAGTAGTTCCCATACTGATGCAGTCAGTCTACTACGATTCATAGTGCAAGCATACTAGCCTACTTACCAGTGCTGATACACCACAGGACTTAAGGTTAGCTTTTTGTAACTGTTGTATTAGACAACCTATTTTGGCGGGTAATTTTTAAAATTTAATGATTGCCTTATACGTGAAGAAATCTTTGATGAAACAAAGTTGCAGAAATACAAAATATCATGAAGTCTTATTTATGTTTTGAAAGATAATAGAAAAAAAAACATTTAGTTTTACTTGAAGGTGGATCTGGGTTTCAAATCACACGTTTGACACAAGATAAGATTTAAATTGATATTTTATTGATTAGATTATTTTGCACTCACCATGTCAACAAGGCCACAGAATTCATCTAATTTTGTTAGCATTTCGTCAATACTCTCAGAAAATCGTTTCTCCTGGAAAAGTGAAAAATAATGAATTGAAAATAAACAGATAAGGAGAATATAATAAAAAAAAAATTTAAAAAATAAACAGATAAAAAAATTCCGACTAAGAAAGAAATTAAGGATTTATATATATTTTCAGCTTTGACGAAAATAACATTTTCACATTTTAGTCTTAGTTTAATGTGATTTTATATGCAATTTATTTTCAACTGGTTATATAAATAAAAGATAATGTCTGGATATAAAGATGAGAGGAGAGATCAGTTGCCAGATTCTTGTCATCCAGATTTGTGGAATTGCACCTATAAACTGTTGTATCATCCATATAGATATTCACTAAAGATCAAAGTATCTGGATATAGATAATAGATGTCTGCATAAAAAAAATAGATGATGTCCACATATAGATAAAATATGATGTCTGCTTATAAATAGTAAAGGATGTCTGGACAAAAAGATACATGTTTGTATATAATGGTTGTTAAAATGGCGGAATGCTGTTCGATGCAACTCCTAAAAATTTAATTTCAGTGCATTCATGTGACATTATTAATTTAAAATCAAGTATAGTAATATATTTCAAATGTGTATTGTAATGACATACGTTAAAAAAAGTGTCTATATTCTCCCAAACATTATTAGCCTTGAAATTAAAAAAATCTCTATAAATTGCCTCATCCAGGTGTGACCATTTCATATCTCCTTTTAAACCATCAATTCTCTTTAGGTGTTTCTTGATTCTTGCCCAATACGTTTCTACTTGATTAGTACAGGCCCCAGTCGTTGGGTCAAGAAAATTCTGATTATGGTTGACAACTAAATGCTGAAAGCCTAGTGGAAATGGGGTGTGTCTAACAAGATTCTGTTGTTAAAATAAAAAAAGGCTCAAAACTGGAAAACTTAGAATTTTTAGCAAGTCTTTCTAATAGTTTATTTTGTTCATATCAAGGCTTACACTTAACGTCTCTCTATTTTTATTATAACACTAATAATCCATGCATTCATTTCTAACTTGTTTTAATTAGTGTTGCATTTTCTTGTCAGTTTGATTCCAAATATTATGCAAACAACATAGTTTGAAAATAAAGACAGATTCCAACAAGATTTGAATTAACACCCTATAAATATTAAGATCCTATAAATATTAACACCCTATAAATATTAAGATCCTATAAATATTAACACCCTAAATATTAAGATGCTATAAATATTAACACGCTATAAATATTAACATGCTATAAATATTAACATCCGATAAATATTAGCATCCGATAAATATTAACACCTTATAAATATTAACATCCGATAAATATTAACACGCTATAAATATTAGCATCCGATAAATATTAACACCCTATAAATATTAACATGCTATAAATATTTTTAGCAGCAATTAAATACATTTTCACATTTTATCTACAGTTTAACAGGATTTTATATGCAATTTATTTTCAACTGGTTATATAAATAAAAACTAATGCCTGGATGTAAATAAAAGATGATGTCAGTCAGTTATGTGCCATGTGTGATACATGCTTAAGCAATCATGTATCTTTTGATACACGACTGATGAGGCAGATTTTTTCCCGCAGTAGGTTACCATTTCTTTCTGCAGTAGACCAGTTGCCATCCAAGGCTACAGAACCCAGTCTGTCCTGCTATCTACTCATAGCTGGGGGGGGGAGAAAAAGAGGATTCATACCTTTCCCAAGTGTATTATCACATAAGTGAATGTAATGGATCTGATTGGAGTTTGAACTCGGCTCTTCGATTCCTAAATCCAAGCTGCTATCCACTACTCCACCATGCCTCCTAAATAATGCCAGATATAAATAAAAGATGATAACTGGATATAGATAAGTGACAATGCCCAGATATAGATAAATGATAATGCCCAGATATAGATAAAAGATGATAACTGGATATAGATAAGTGATAATGCCCAGATATAGATAAATGATAATGCCCAGATATAGATAAAAGATGATAACTGGATATAGATAAGTGACAATGCCCAGATATTGATAAATGATAATGCCCAGATATAGATAAAAGATGATAACTGGATATAGATAAATGAAAAATGCCCAGATATAGATAAATGAAAAATGCCCAGATATAGATAAAAGATGATAACTGGATATAGATAAATGATAATGCCCAGATATAGATAAAAGATGATAACTGGATATAGATAAATGAAAAATGCCCAGATATAGATAAATGAAAAATGCCCAGATATAGATAAAAGATGATAACTGGATATAGATAAATGATAATGCCCAGATATAGATAAATGATAATGCCCAGATATAGATAAATGATAATGCCCAGACATAGATAAATGATAATGCCCAGATATAGATAAATGATAATGCCCAGATATAAATAAAAGATGATAAATGGATATAGATAAGTGATAATACCTGGATATAAATAAATGATAATGCCCAGATATAAATAACAGATGAAGCTCAGATATAAATAAATGATAATGCCTGGATATAAATAAAAGATGATTTATTTACAACAAAAATATTAAACACTATTTATTTATTTATTGTAAATAAACAATCTACTAAATAATGTTTATCATTTTTGTTGGAAATTCTCAAAAACAGAGAAAATGTATAAATTCACTTTCGTATGTTTAGGTTTCGGCACGATTCTAATCATCACTTTTTAAAACAATAAACATTGCCAGAGTTAAGAAATGGTGTCATAGGAAAAAAAACTTCCTTTTCACACTCTGTCATAATAAAATAAGTACATCCCATCTGCCCTTTCACTTGTAACCAGCTACTATAATAAAATAAACGTTTTCAGTGCTAAAACTGAATTAGTCAAATAAAGCTTCATCAGCTTCTACTTGTTGTTGCTATATGACACACTCCGTCTTATTGTTTACCTATGTTTGCTGAAATCATTTTATTCAAACTTATCAAAATATTTAAACCAACTACAATGCAATATTTATTATTTACCATTTTATAAATAACTATGAAAAGAAGTTTTTTTTTTATTCATAATTTTATAAAAATATCAATGAACTTTTGTTGTCAAGTCTCAAGAATAAAGAAAATGATAAATCTAATAAATTCATTTTTATATGTTTGGGTTTTACTAAAATTCTAATCATCGCTTTTTATAATAATAAACATTGCCAAAGTGTGAAGGTAGTTAAAATAATAGCAGTGTCAAGGGAAAAACCATCCTTTTGATACACCATTTTTTTGCAGGCATGAAAGCTAAACATTGCTGGAGAATTGATATTACATAGCAATTCAGCACTCTTTTCTTTGTTTCTAACAATATTTTCATGTTTTTAATACCTTACTTAGCTTTTGGAAGAAAATTGTATATTTACAACACACCTAGCTTAGCTAAAGAAAAAAAAAAAGAGGGAATATAAATGTTTTTATTGCACACAGAATATCCTAAATAAAATTAAAAAGTTATCACATTGTGGAAGACTTAAAAACAAAAATGCTAAAAACAAAATCAAGATCTGTCTATATTTCTGAGATTAGTACTGACACTATATTGTTCGGACTGTTGTCCTCATCTTTATTGCCATATTCACAACATTTCAGCCACTGGACACTCTGGCCTTCTTCAGGTGATATACATTGAAATTTCAAACCAAACCCTTTGTCCACTGGGGTAGATTGTTCTAGTTCCATGTGTCACGCCTTTTCTGGATATCTCAGTATTTAGTTATTTCCCTTTAGTAACTCAACTCTCCAAGTTATTTGTTCACCTCTGCTGTGGCCAGGTATTGAACTCACAACTTTTGGGGTCAAGTCACTGGATTACTTCAACCAAACACTCTTATTCACTGGGCTATGTGCCCCCAATAACTGAAACTGAGATATCCAGAAAAGGCATGGCACACGGAATTAGAACAATCCACACACTGTGGACTAAATGAAAGGTTCAGTTCAAAATTCCAATGTATATCGCCTGAAGAAGGCTGGAGCATATAACGGTCGAAACGTTGTGAATATGACAATAAAGATGAGGACAACAGTTCAAACAATATAAATAGTTACAATACCTCATCTCAGAAATATAGACAGATTCTGAGATAAGATATTGCAACTATTTATACTATTTACATTGTTCAGGGTGTCGTTCTCATCTATATTGTCACATTCACATTTCAGCCATTGTACGCTCTAAATCCCAGTGAATAAATGTGTTGGTTGATTGAGCCTAAAAGTGACTTAACTCAAAGAAGTGTGAGTTCAATCCCTAGCCACAGCAGAGAAAACAAAGACTTGGAGAGTTATCAAGGCAAATTAACTAAAACACAGATATCCAAAGGCATGGCATGTATAATTAGAACAATCTACACCCTGTGAACTAAATAAAGGGTTCAGTTTGAAATTCTAACAAATATCACCTGAAGAAGGCCGGAGAGTATCACAAATATGACAGTAAAGATGAGGATAACAGTCCAAACAATGTAAATAGTGTAAATAAAAACATAATCATAGGGAAACTGAATTAGATTGACAAGATTGTGTCCAGACCTGTCTCATAAATTAAAACTCTAAAATATTTTAAAACTCAAAAATGTAAAAATTTAAAGTTCAGTTTTTCCACATCTTCAGGGTTTCTATTTGGTACATAATTCATCTGGGTTTCTCTTCACCTGGAGGCAGAGGGGTTGATGAGCAGTGTTCCCAAACCCAGAGGTTTGGCAACAGACCAAAAAACTCACAAGAGAGAAAAAACATTGGCATTTATGGAGCTCCACTGGATGAACTTATTCCAGTCAACAGAGCTGACATATCCATTAAAAGCTGACATTTCTAGCTGGTTGGCTGAAGATTGTGAGCTCACCCTGTGCGAGGCAGTAAATTTTTTTTTTTTTTTCTTTAACCACAATAAACTACTTAACAATCTTGTGTAAATCAATGGCAGAACAGGAACTAGGAGATATAGTAAGGAGACAAACACCGCTTAGAACTAAAAATGATAGGACGTTGTGGAGAGCCATGATCGCTCACATCTTGAGAGGACATGGCAAATAAAAGAAGAGGAATTTTGAAAATACAAAAAAAAATTTCACTTTATACATACTGAAACTCATAAAAATTTTTTACTAATTTTTTGCAGTTGAAAATATATTTATAAGTGAGGGAGATAGTTGAGTGCCATCTGTCATCATTTGTAATTTTGGCAGATCTCACCATCTGCAGTAAATGTATCTACCGCAGATAATGAGATCCTATTGTAATAATTAAAAAACAAAAATAGAGCTAAGAACTGTCAATTGATAGCGAAAGAACAATTATTATCCAAAATATTGATGAACTGAGTTTTTTTTTTTTTTATGGCTTATCAACTTTTTGTGGGTTATTTAAAGCCAGAACATATTTTGGATTGTAGGGCATAGCTTAAAATACTTGGTGTTACCAAGTACTGACCAGGCTTGATGCAGCTTCAATGATGAAACAAGAACCAATGTTTACAGCATGATTTGTTGACCATAGGCTTTATCCAGAAAACACAAAAGTTTTGTATTATTTGAATAAGCTGGTCATTGCCAGTGTTTTGAGGAGGGGGCTGCCTTTAAGTTTTAAGGAGTTGGTCCGATTAAGAATCTGCATACTAAAATTAGTCAACATCAAATTTATGAAGCCTGGGGCATGCTAGTGATTTTAGGGTTAGAGATAGACCTGGTTAGGCTATCAGCCACAAAATGTTTTCTAAAAAAAAAGTATATATAAGTGGGCATTTAAATAAGGAATCTATAAATAAAGAAAAAACAAGAAAGATTAAAAAGAAAAAAAATTAGACCCCCTGTCACAAAGTAAAATTTTCCTTTGCGGTTTTTTTGAGTCATATTTTAAAAAACTTAAAACTTGTCGATATGTACTTTCCAAAAAATTATCGTGTCGGCTCGATAGTTGACAATAAAAACAAAAAAAAAAAAACAAAGATTGCAGCTTTTAATTTTTTTTAACGTAGGGATAATAGTTTGTGGTAGAGCGGTGTGCGTATGTGTATACTATATTGTTATTGTTGATACCTCCTGAAGAGTGGACGGACAAGACTGCCTATGAAACTCTGGTGTCGGGATGCTGAAGCTAACATCAATCAGCTAAGTGACAAACCTTTACTCCAATTAATCCTATATATTATAATAATAATATAATAAATTATAAATAACTATAATTTTTCTGGGCTAACCAAAAAAGAAGGTGGTCAAAAGAAGAAATGTCTTTTTATTTTCTATCTGTATCGAAAAATAAAGATCTTTATTTCAAAATGGACTTACAAAATTAAAATCTCAAACATTTATTTTTAATTAATTCATTGTTCGTTTTCATTTTTCGATAATCTTTTTTCCCCAAGTCGAGGATTTTATTTTTGAGGACATTTTTTTTTATTTACACCAAAAAATAGAAAACTAAACGGAGAATGACCAATAAATATTTATTTAACAGAAAGAGAAAAATAAGTAATGAATGAAGCTTTTGAAGGTAAAAAAAAATCAATTTACGATCGTTACTTTAAATAACATAAAACAAAATATGTGTTCTGTTTTTTTAAAAAACTGTTCTTTTTACAGTCAACGTAAAAACATTGAAACAAGTCGAAAGATGGTGGGTGGGTATTTAAGATTTAAATGAGTGTGAATTCGATCATTGCGACAAATACGAGGATTTTATAATCCATACCTCTTGAGAACTGTCTACTTTTAAGTATTCTACATAATCTGATATGAGTTCTTCGGTTAGGACTGTCGACGGAAGATCAGAAACCACGACAGGGATTTCCATGTCGTCTGCCTCGGCCGACATGTTGACTGATTCTCTTTTCTTGACTCACACACTAAAGAGTTCCACTATAGCGAACCATGAGACTAGATGTGTATTTATATTGCTAAGGATTAATTAGCACCAAGCAAGTTAGAGTTTAGTTACTAAAAACTCTAACTTGCTTGTTGGCAATTATTCCTTAGCAATAAATACACATTGTGACGAGGACATCACTTGATCTTCTAGCAGTTTGTCAAAAAAAAAAAAAACGATAAAAAAAGTAGGTTTTCTTGTCACAAAAGTTTATCTTAGAATAAATGTTTGAAGATTTTTAAAAATATAAAGTTTAATTGTCATTTTTGAGTATGAACCTTTTTTAAAAGAATTTTTTTCCATTTTGCAACTGTTAGATTATTTTTGGTATGGATGCACAAAAAGGAAAATAATTATGTTATCTCGCATTGACTGACTACTACTACAGTGTAACCCGGATATAAGAGAGATTTTTATCTGGCCCCAAATTAGAGCCTGTGTTAATGTATATATAATAAACCAAACCCGGATATAAGAGAAACTCGGATATAAGAGAAACTCGGATATAAGAGACTTCTTCTCCGGACCCGACAACTCTCTTATATCCGGGTTACACTGTAATTAGTATGGGCCGAGTATTATGATAATTTCATATCTCCCATTCAGTCAGCATAAAAAATAAAATTATTCATTATACTAAGTTTAAAAGCGTATAGATTAAAAGAAATACATTCTTCTTAAACTATTGGTTATATAAGGTTAAAGAAAATTTAGTTTTGAACATAAATAACAAGTTCTTGATTATTACACTGCTGGCCTTCTGTACTTTAAGTTTACTTTTTCTGCACTTTTTGTGATAGAGGTAGAATTAGCATTTTTCTACTTTGTCCTTTGACCTCATATGCTAGCGAGTGTAAATAAAACATTATTTTCATTCTGTTTTAAAGTGGACAGTAAAGATTACTTTTAGGAAATTCAGTTAATCTTTAAATTCACTAATATACTTTGAAACAGATCTAGCATAAAGGTTGCACTTTGTTAATTTGACACATCAGATAAAGATTGCTGAAAAAAGAATGGTGCATACGCTAGAGACTTAAGAGAAAGCCTACATTTTATTGATTTTTTTGTTTTTTTTGACAAACTGCTGGAAGAACAAGTAACAATGTCCATGCCACAATACAGGGAAAATGTTTCGTAACTTCAGTTTAAACTAAAGTAGACATGGGCAACCTTTTCTGAGTAGTGGGCCACATCAGATATGGGTAATCATAAGGTGGGCCGCACTACCAAAAAGATTCAAGGTAGTTTTTTCACTAAATGTGCCTCAACCATTCTTACTACAGAAGACCATTATTAAATCAGGCATGTTCACTTGACATCTTCACTGATTTTAAGTTTCTTGTTTTGCATGCTCTGTGCTTAGTTGGTTAATAAGTTAACATGTGGTGTTCAGTGATACGTTGGCCTTGTTTGAATGTTATTTTTATATTTTTTAGGGTTGAAAATAGCATCACTCAACCACAACAAGATTGTAATATTATAAGCAAAAATATACATGAGGTACAATGAAATACAATTCAGAAACAGTTTGTGTTTTATACGTATAGGAAAAATGATAAATTGATTTATTATACATTTCAGCATGTCAAGTAATACGCAATAAGTAACATTTAAGGCATAGATAACATGTTATAATTCAGAAACATTTTTAAGTATTTAACTTTTTATTTTACAATGATAAATTAGAGAAATAAGTGTTTTGTTAGTAATTTCCTCTATTTGTAGTGTACATTTTCGTTTGTTTTTCTTTTATATCTTAGAGATATATTTCAAAGGAATTATTGTATTATTCAAAGAACATATATGTATATAATTTTGGTAATAACAGAAATAAAGAAATGTATGCTTATCTGTAGCTGGCAACATATTTTATCAGAGATTGTTGTAATGACAAAAGTATGCAAGTGTAGGCTTTAAGAGAGCTTTATACAACTGAGGATATTTATTCTTGAATAAAACAGAAAATGTGGCACAAGGCCAAAATGAGGAAGAGGTCGGTCTTTTGTCTTAACTTTAAAGTTTGCTAGCCACAAACGCTGATCCAACTGAGAATACAAGGTTCACATATAGTGTCCTTTTATAGTCCCAGTAAACAGAAATAGCTCTCTCAAGGAGGAGAGTAACAAAACAAGAGGAGACCACTCTTGATTATTTATAACTATTGTCTAGAATGTCTGCTTTCTTAAGTGACCAAAGTGAAAAGAGAGAGTTTAGATTTTTCTTTTGGAGGTAAATTGCTTGTTCTAATGCCACATGGGAATATTGTATATTATTATAATATTGTATATTATTATATTATAATATTATTATATACTGATATTGTATATTATTATAATATTGTATATTATTATATTATAATATTATTATATTATAATATTGTATATTATTATAATATTGTATATTATTATAATATTGTATATTATTATATTATAATATTATTAATATTATAATATTATAATATTGCATATTATAATATTGTATATTATTATATTATAATATTATTATATTATAATATAGTATATTATTATAATATTGTATATTATTATATTATAATATATTATAATATTGTATATTATTATAATATTGTATATTATTATATTATAATATTATATTATAATATTATTATTTTATAATATTGTATATTATTATATTATAATATTATATTATAATATTATTATATTATAATATTGTATATTATTTTTAACATTTTATTTCTTTATTGCTAACTCTAATTCATATCTTGTATTTTAAAGTATTTTTATTTGTTAACTTTTAATTTTTCTTTTATTATTAGTTATTTTTCTCCTAAACTACTACATATTCTACTAATAATGGTTGAGGGTTATTTAGTAATTTAGTTTAGTAATTCACTACATAGATATTGCTGAAGAAAAGATAAATACACTGAAGTTGTCCCCGTACTGGGTATGACGATAAACTACATCCGTGTCCTGCATAAGACGACAAACTATGTCCAACAACAATGCCTTTGATTAGGAGGTTTTGAGGAGTGTGGAACCACCTCTTAATTGCTGGCGTTCCCAGGTACACCTTGACTTCACGTGGTAGCACCTGTTAGGGTCCCAGCTATGGGTAAATAGCTAACCCTCAAGCTGGGGTCAAAAAAGTGTAAAAATATGTTTTAATACCAGAAATACTCTGTAAAAAATTATTACCAGCAATAAATTTTTGAAGAAAAAAATATTACCAGCGATACATTTTTGAAAAAAATATTACCAGCGATACATTTTTGAAGAAAAAAAATGTTACCAGCAATAAAAAATTTTGTCGGCATTAAGTAACCCACTGAGGTTGATATCCTGTAAAACAAACCAAACCAAACTAAACTGAAGTTGTTGTTCAACTGGGCTTAAGGTAGAAAGATAAACGATATGATTGGCTGGTGAACAGCAACCTGAAAATGACGCAAAACAGCCCCACACGATCCCTTTTGTTCCCAGCATTCCTTAGTGGTACCAGAAGTTCTTAAAATCATCATCATCACATTAATGTTATAGAACAGAAGTCATTTGTGAAATTCTCCATTATTTTTACATTATGTTCAAGACTATTGCATTGTTTTAATTTGTGAATCAAAAGCAATTACTGACTACTGTTTACAGTTTACTCTGCACTATTATACTTTAGCATTTAAAATATGCATTCTTCTTCTGTGTGCCATATATGGCTCTCCACAGTTTCCTGTCATTTGTAGTTCTTAATAAATTTTTCCTTTTTGTTATTTCTCCCAAACCCTGTTCCATCATCCATTTACACAAGCTTATTCCTCTTCTTCTGTGTGTCATGTCGCTCCAGGATGTAGGCGATCATGGCTCTCCACAGTTTCTTGTCCTTTGTAGCTCTTAATAAATTTTGTCTTTTTTGTTATTTCTCCTAAACCTTGTTCCACCATCCATTTACACAAGCTTATTCCTCTGCTTCTGCATGTCGTGTCCCTCCAGGATGCAGGTGATCATGGCTTTCCACAGTTTCTTGTCCTTTGTAGCTCTTAATAAATTTTGCCTTTTTGTTATTTCTCCTAAACCCTGTTCCATCATCCATTTACACAAGCTTATTCCTCTTCTTCTGTGTGTCATGTCGCTCCAGGATGTAGGCGATCATGGCTCTCCACAGTTTCTTGTCCTTTGTAGCTCTTAATAAATTTTGTCTTTTTTGTTATTTCTCCTAAACCTTGTTCCACCATCCATTTACACAAGCTTATTCCTCTGCTTCTGCATGTCGTGTCCCTCCAGGATGTAGGCGATCATGGCTCTCCACAGTTTCCTGTCCTTTGTAGCTCTTAATAAATTTTGTCTTTTTTGTTATTTCTCCTAAACCTTGTTCCACAATTCATTGACACAAGCTCATTCCTCTTCTTCTATGTGCCATGACCCTTCAGAACATTGGCAATCATGGCTCTCCACAATTTCCCGTCTCTTGAAGCTCTTAATAAATTTTATGTTTTTGTTATTTCTTTTAAACCTTGTCCTGCTATCCATTTACTCAAGCCCATTCCTCTTTTTATATGTACCATGTCTCTTCAGGATTTAGGCAATCATGGCTCTCCACAATTTCCCGTAGTTGAAGTAGAGAAGTGTGATTTTAATTGGGTAATTTGGGGGTCTGCTATATTGGGATATCACGACTCCTAACTTTAACCCTGACAGACCATTAGCAAGAATTTTTTTTTTTTTAATTGGATTCACCCCATGTAGGGCAGTAAAGCCACTAAGACACATGGAGTTACTGGTGCAAGAGAATTAGACAACAGTAGCATTAATACTGAGCAAGCACAAAATGAAGAGTTTTCCAGAAGACAATAGATAACGATTGACATTTCATTTAAATTTTTGAGGTTCAAGCTTGTTTGGAAAGCAAGAAACTGGAAGGGAGTTCCACAAGTGAGAAGTGCAAGAAAAGAAACTGTTAGCAAGAACTTACTGTTACATGTAGCCATTTCAACTGCAAACCTTGTTGCTAATCTACTACTGTGATTAAATTCATGAAGTCTAGATACCATAGAGAAAAGTTCATCTGAACAATTACCATGAAAGTATTTCTAGAAACAGTACAGCCATTTTAAGGCAATGGAAAGTGGCTGAAACTGAAATGCCAGATCAGGAGATTAACCTTTTAATGCTCCACATTTGTGGCCATATTTCCTTAAGGAAATTGCCAAATTTTCTTTCTTCACCAGGTTTTCTCAGACTGGACTACTTTTGAAATCCTGGTACTAATCAATTTTACTAACTTGTGACTTTTGGAGCTACTTTTAAAATAAACTGGTCTAACTTGAGTTACCAATGGGAAATTCAATTAAAAAAATTTATTATGCTGGACTATAAAAAAATTTTAGAAGAAAGTAATGTAAAATAATTAAAAAGTGAATATAAAATAATAAAAAAGTGCTCTTTGTCTTGAGAGGACGATAAATTAAATAAATGATTAATAAAAAGATAAGAAATAAATAAATATTATTATAGATGAAGTTTGTTTATTACACTTGCTTTTAAGAGAAGTGTTTAAAATAAATAAAAGAAAGCCAGAGGGTTAGTAAAAAAATTAGCTAATAAATTTGACGTGAAACATTTGTTCTTTTAACTTTCTGATACTGGCTACCCCCACCCCCAAAAAAAAAGCCTCCAATAAAATCAGTCTAAGGTGGACGGTTTAAGATTTGATTTTCAAATTTCAAACATTGATACACTTTTTGACCAATGAGTTGGGTGACTTCTTTCCATGCAAATTTGAAATTTGGAACACATTTGGATCATATTTGATGCCTATACAATGTATGTATGTATGTATGTATGTATGTTGCGGCATTCAGCCTAGATCGGTTAAGCCGGCTCCTTCCAAGGAATTCACCGCGTCCGGAACGAAGGTCGACCAAGCACGGCGATCTGTCGCCAATGCTGAAACGAGCGACAGCCATTCCCGATTCCAACGGCGGCGAATTCTTGAAACGGAGTAACAAGGGAGTTTGAACTTCACACGTGGTCCCCACACCTCGCGTGCTATCCCAGTGGAGGGAGGAATATCCTCTTACTTGCCGCCGAATTTCCACAGACGCAGAGGCAGGAGTAACCAAGAGGCCGCCGGATGCCGGTACAGACGCCGAATGGTTGTTTGAATTCAGAGTTGACCTTCTCCTAGACCAGTTGCCATCCAAGGCTATAGAACCCAGTCTGTCCTGCTATTTACCCATAGTTGGAGGGAGAAGAAGAGGATTCACACCTTTCCCAAGGGTGTTAGCACATAAGTGAATGTAACAGATTCGACTGGGATTCGAACTCGGCTCTACGATTCCTCAATCCGAGCCGTTATCCATTACTCCACCGTGCCTCCACAATGATTGATCGATTGTCTGTTTAGCGGCATATCAACTCCTTATGGGTCATTTAATACTGAAATTTAATTTTCTTGGGAGCTTTGAAGTAATAAAACTATGATATGTTATTCCGCTTTCACAGTTGAATACATGGTAGATGATACTCAGCTTTTGCGCATATAGATGTTTGTGTGGACATGATTACAAAAGGCGGTGATGTGTGTTTTATGTTGTAATTTTGTTGCAGTTATATTTTGGAATACAGTTAGATTTAAGAATTTGCAGGATATTATATGGGTTAATGTCATGAAAATTCTTTTATATTGGTTGTTTGATAGAATTATAAATGCATTTGAGTGAAGTCACTACAATTTGTTAGTATGTGTGTATTGTTGGTAATTTTACTATAAAAATGTATTGTAGGTATTTTTACTATAAAAATGTATTTTTATACTTTCATAGTGTTTTATTTTTGTTTGTGGAAGGTTCACTTTGCCCATAGCTGGGACCCTAACAGGTGCTACTACCCAGAAGTCAGGATGGATCTGAGAACAACAGCAATTAAGATGTTGTTCCCTGTTCCTTAAAACCTCCAATCTCCCGATCAGAGACCTTGCTGCCAGATGCAGTTTATCATCATACCCAGGACTAACACTCATCTGGACAAGTCAATATATAATAGGAACATTATGCCAGAAGAGTCAAATGACCAAAACTTTGTGGTAAAGACAAGAAAGATGAGGACACTTGTCTGATTGATTGATTAAGTTGTCTGTTTAACGGCTCATCAACTTCTTATGGGTCATTTAATGCTGAAATTTAATTTTCTTGGGAGTTTAGAAGTAATAAAAATATGATTTGTTATTCTGCTTTCACAATTGAATACATGGTAGATAACACTCAGCTTTTTTGCATATATATGTTTGTGTGGAAATGATTATAGGAGGAGATGATATGTGTGTTTTATGTTGTAATTTTGTTGAAGTTATATTTTGGAATACAGTTTTATTTAAGAAATTGTACGATATTATATGGATTAAAGTCATGAAAGATTTTAAATTGGTTGTTTGGTAGGATTTTAAACGCATTTGAATGGAGTCACTACAATTTGTTAGTATGTGTGTATTGTTGGTAATTTTACTATAAAAATGTATTGTTGGTAATTTTTTTATGTAAAAATGTATTGCTGGTATTTTTATTATAAAAATGTATTTTTATACTTTCATAGTGTTTTTTTTTGTTGTTGTTGGGGGAGTCACTATTTGACCATAGTTGGAACTCTAACAGATGCTACCACCCCATGTCACAGTGGACCTGAAACAACAGCAATTAAGAGGTGATTTTGTGGTGATTATCAAATAATAATAACTCCCTTTACCCACTCCCTTCAAATCTGGGTGAGCTTAGGAAAAAGACAGAAACAAATTCATGAGCCTATGTGAAATTTACTTTGCACCAAAACTTTGACATCACAAAGATTGGTCAGTGAGCTGGAAAAAATAAATTTGTAAGCCTATGCAAAATTTTCTTTGGACCAATGAAAACCTTGTTTTCACAGGAATTAGCCATTGAGCCTAGAAAAAGAAAGAAAAGAAAATAGCAATCCTATGTGAAATCCTTTTTGATATAAAATTTTTAAAAATTTAATCAACAGGAGAAGAGAGTCTGAAGTCATGTGTAAAGTTTTATTTCTGTTCATATATTAATAAGGTGCAAAAAAGGAAAATTGATTGTTGAAAATTTTGTTGAATAATTCATATCTGCATTTATGCACCATATCAATTTTTGGTAACTGGTTATCTTGCTTTAATATTAATAAGGCTCACAAAAGGAAAATCAATTTTTCAATTGTTGAAAATGTAGTTGTAAAGAAAAGAAAAAGAAGAAAAAAAAACTGTCAGCTTATAGTAGCAACAAACGTCTGCAATAGATTGCTTCTGTCTCTCGACCGCAACACATTTAGCCAAATCACAGTTCAAACGATAGTCCATCGTAATAGTCCAACAGGCAATGTAGAAATGACAAAATGAGGTCACACATCCAACCTTCACTTCTTACCAGCAAAAACGTGTGTTTGTCCACCAAGCTCAGAAAATCTAATCCCCACATAAGCGAAAAACAACGGCTTTTGTTCACCAAGAGATCTTTCTGATTGGTCACGCCATTCAGGTAAGGGAAGAACATTAGCATAGATTCTGGTCCTTAAAGTAGAATTTTGCTAACTACTTTTTGGTAATTTTTCTTCGGCAGATCACACACAAAACACAAACTCTTTTTCAAGGTAGCTGATTATCTCTTTCATTATAGAAAATTTTGTTGAATAATTTATATCTGCTTTTATGAGCCATATGTATTTTTTGAAACTGATTATCTTGCCTTAATATCAATAAGGTGCAAAAAAAGGAAAATCTTGTGCAAGCTTATTTGTAAAACTTGTATTCTGTTCTGTTGTTTTTATGTTATAGTAATAACTATTTGTTTCTTTCAAATTTCACATCAAAGTTTCAATTCTTGTTTGATTAGTTAGTGCCTTATGAATAATAAGTATATGAGGGGTGATATTCTCTCTTCTCCCACTTACTCACCAGCAAAGAAATATTTTAGAGCTTCCAAATGTAGATAAATTATTTGAGACTTATAGCCCAATAAGAGCAACAAAAACCAATTTAGGTTTATGAACAAGGGAGATAACTGGTCAATTTATGATGATATCGAATTGAGTGAAAAAAAAGGTGAGAGGTTACAATCACCAAAATATGGTAATGAAAGCAAAGATGAGAAAATTGGTCTAAGACTCAATATCTATAAATAAAAAAGTTTTAGAATTCAGCAAAAAAAATTTTTTAACTTATTTTCAATATTAATGTATTTTCTTTTTTGCTTGTTTCAGATTAACTCATAATGGTTGGATATATGTTCTTATTGTGTTTGTGGAGTGTCTTTTTGACATCAAAATTATCCAAAGGTAAAATTTTTAAAACAGCTTTTACTTATACTATTTACATTATTCGGACTATTGTCCTTTGTTGCCATATTTATCACAACGTTTCAGCTGTTGTATGCCCTGGCCTTCTTCAGGTGGTTGGAATGTCGAACTGAACCCTTTATTTCGCTTTAACAAGAGATAATTGATAACAGACATACATTAGACATGGCACGTGGAACTAGAACAGTCTACCCCAGCGAGCAAAATAAAAGGTTCAGTTCGACATTCCAACTGCCTGAGGAAGGCCAGAGCATACAACAGCCGAAACGTGATAAATATAGCAACAAAGATGAGGACAATAGTCCGAATAATGTAAATAGTGTACATAATACCTCATCTCAAAAATATAGACAGCTTTTACTTAATGCTTCTTAACTATTTTTATTAGTTATAAAAAATAGGATTTGTTTCTCAGTCCATAACTGTTGTCACAGTAAGATGAACACTAAGAGAGGATAGAAGTACTGTACCGCAAATGCAGACTTAACATGGGTTGTGTGTTTGTGTATTCACAACTAATGCTGTTAATATCATTACTAAGACTTTTTTATAACTACTACTAATAATGTTGATGTTGACACAAATAAATTATAAGCATCTTTGGTTTTTCATGGATAAAACTTATTTTTCGCATATTAAAAAAGAAATTCATTTTTTAACCAATATCGTTAGTGTGTTTTAATAGCCATAAACTAGATTATTTACATTTTATAGTATTTAAAATAATGAAGGAATTTATATGAGAACAGATACTCCAGTTTCATCCAATACTTGATTACTTTCTCCCAAGTGTAGGATGTGACACATGGTCAGTGTTTTTTTTTGTTTTTGTATATTCACCCAACACAATGCCCAAGAGCCACTCAAAGTAGAGGGTTATTGTGTGGACTTATATTAGCATAGGAAAGGACACATATTAGCACTATAGAGCTGAAGTAGACTTTAGAAGGAACCAGAAACCAAATCCTAAACAGGAAACTACTCATGTTTAAAAGACCAAGGAGGAGTGTGAACCAGACTACTCCTATTGTAATATCTGTATAATAGGAGTAGATAGATTTGTCTATCGTTCGGTGCACACTCCAATTGGCAACCCTCACCCAGAGCAAGGCAATAAAGCCACTAGGATGCAAGGAGTTACTGAAAGTGAAAGAAACACAGCAGACAATAAAAGATTAGAAACAGATGATGACAAGTGATGTTGCATAGGACTGAAGTAATTCCTGGAGAAAGAAAAGAGCTGACCATTTTTCCAGCATCTTTAACAAGGGATCCAACATTTCACATATCCATCTTACATTTTTTTATCATTTCACTCCAAGTAAGGCAATAAAGCCACTAACATACAAGGTGTTACTGAGTATCAAAGAATATGAACCAAAAATATGTTATTAAGGAGAGAGAACAATAAAAGAACAGGAATTAAGAAGACAGAAGATAATGATTGGCATTGCATTTAAATTTTTGAAGATAAAAGTTGACTGGAAAGCAAGAAGCCAGAAGAGAGTTCTGTAAGTGAGAAGTGTGATAGAAGAAATTGTCAGCATAGAACTTATGATTACATCTAGCAATTTCAACTATAAAATGATGGGACCTAGCTGCCAATCTAGTATTGCACTTAAATTTATAGGTACCAAAGAGAAAAACTCATCAGAACAATTACCATGAAAATATTTATAGAAAAGGTACAGGGAAGGTATGTTACCATGATGGGAAAGTGACTGAAGCTGAGATGCCAGGTCAGTGTCCCACCCGAAGATGAGAGCATGACTGAAGAGGAACAGATTCAACACTCTGATCTTGTATTTTTTTTACTCCCACCACCACGGAACTAGGATATGACACATGGTTGTGTTAACATGGAGTCCCTACACATGAACATATGAGCTAAAGAAAAACACTGCCTAGTCTCCAGGGGTATTGTCATACTGGCATTAGTAGGACAATGAGGGAAGTGCTGACACAGGGTCACAATCCCTGAGATGAGGCTTTTGCAAAACAGATGAGATGAGATGAGGCTTTTGCAAAACAGCTCAAAATCAGAAAAAATGCTAGAGAGCAATAGGATAGATATTACACTTTGATCAAAGGCTGCAAAAAAGCCCAAAGGCTACAAAAGAAAATAAAAAGTCCAAAGGCTGCAAAAAAAGCCCAAAGGCTGCCAAAAAGTAAAAAGTCCAAAGGCTGCAAAAAAAGCCCAAAGGCTACAAAAGAAAATAAAAAGTCCAAAGGCTGCAAAAATAAATAAAAAGTCCTAGGGCTGCAAAAAAAAAAGCTCAAAGGTTGCAAAAAAGGCCAAACTCTGCAAAGAAAAAAAAGCCCAAAGTCTGTAAAGAAAAAAAAAGCCCAAGTTTGCAAAATTTACTCTTATCCACTATTTACCAACCTCCCCGCGGTGGTAGAAAGTTGCACAAGGTTGGTTTAATATGGAGTGCCAAGGGCAAAAACTGCCCAGTTTCCAGGGCTGCTGTCATACTGGCATCAGTATTCACCAAGCTTACCTTTAAAGCAATGAGGAAGCTAGTGTCACTGGGTTTGGATCCCCAGCACCAGGCTTTCCTCTTGCAAGCCAATAGACAAAATAAATACTGTTTAAAATAAAATGTGGGTATCTACTAAAATAATATTTGAAATAACTATATCTAAATATGTTATTTAATTTCTTTTCTTAAAAAGAAAATCTCAAAAAAATTCAAATATGTCCTTGAAATCTTTCATGGATATTAATGTTATACTTAAGTTATATTTGTGTTTGTAAGATGCATAATAACTTTATCAGGTTGAAATGAAATACAAAACTCTGTGTAAGGAAGAGGCATTGGAGTTTTTGAGCATAAGAGGGGCAATAAATTACCTTATCAGATCTTATGACTAGAAACCAGAAATTGTTTGTTTGTTTGATTTTTATATACAGTAGAACTCCCCAAATCCAAACAGCACATAATCTAGAATTCCTTAAATTTGGACTCATCTTCAAATCCAAACTTTTGTAAATCAGAACAGTACCTTCAATACTAAACATCTCAGATGTTCGGTTTAGAGGAGTTATACTGTATGTCCTTATCTTTGCCTTCTTTTACAGATTGTAATTGTTTTTGAATAAGATATTTCATAAATTTTTAACCATTTCATAAAGTGTCTTAGTTTTTCACAAATTGCAATATTTGTTGAGCACAAATTTTTTTATTACTATTGGTTGTCAATTATTTTTTGTAGATTTATGCATTCAATCTACATTTTAAATAAAAATAAATCAATGTTACAAACTACCTTTTGTATCCTAAACTCTAAAACTTAATAAAATTTTAAAGTTTTCCACAGCAACCTTTACTTCCTTGAATCTGAACAGTTCCCTCAATACCGAACATCTCGAATTTTCAGTTTAGAGGAGTGTACTGTATATACATTATAGCTGCTGGTATCTGTTGGATTTTAAACCAGTTCACATTAAACAGATTTCTGTTTTTTTTCTACTAGCTCATAAACCACATGCTATTATTGCTATTACAATGATTGGTGATATTATGTATGGTCCTGGTCTTTGGTTTATTGTTGAGAATTGTGAGATTAGCATTTTGAAAATGTTGAGGTGAACGGAGAATAAAAGACACTCACTTGTTACTGGCCCTAAGAACCTGCTGATATATTTTTTTAATGGACTATAATTGGACAGTTCAAAGGTGAACTGCTCCCTTTGAAGGGAAAGTGAGAACTGTTACTGGACTGTAGCAAGCAGTTGGAAGTGATACCGCTTAGGAATAGGAGGTTTGTTTCTCTCTCACTGCTGAAATGGCAGGCAGCATTTGCCCATAAGTAAAGGATGCATGGCTAACAAAGTCACTGAAGGTAAGTTTCTCTTTAAGTCTTCAGAGAAAGTTTGTAAAGAAGTCTTCTCGAAGAAACCCCAGAAAAGAAAGAACCAAGAAGTCCCTAAGTGGTGTTTGGGGCTAAAGGCATTGAAGAAGAAGGAGGAGCAAACACGTGCAGTTACAAGGTATGTATTACTGCGTGTTTTAAGTAAGTTTTCCACTTCTGCGGCCTTAAAAGAAAGACGAATTTTCCTTTTGGACAGGAGAAAAATAAGAAGAGAAAGAATGGAGATTGGTCACTAAAGAGGACTTTGTCTCCCATAAGAAAGAAAGAAAAAAAAAGAAAAGAACCTTTGAACTTTGAAAGGACAGAAAGTGTACTATAGAGCAAAGGCTCTTTTTTTAGTTGCTATCATTGACACAGCAGGTGGGCTCAATTCTTTTGTTTGTTTTCTTTGTGCATTGTAAATTTTTAAGTTTTGTTTTGCTGGTATATGTTTTTTGCATTGTGTTAGTCAGAAAATAGGTTATCCTATTCTCAACAAAAAGGGACAAATTTTTGCAAGCACCTTTGTTTAGTGGTTAGTAATAAATATTTTTTCTTTCTATAATTGAATTGGATTTGCATTTATTTTCTCTTTTTCGTTATTACTTCAGGCAGTTTGTGAAAATACTATTCAGCAGGTTTTATTTTCTGAAAGAAAAGAAAATTTCTGAAAGCATATCTTCATTGCATTTTCTTCTCCTGATAAGACTAGTATCTATTAAGTCAAAATTGTGGGCAGCTGTATTATGGCGAACTACCAACACATTTCTAGATATCTAATATTTCAGATTTCTATTATATCTAATATTTTTTATTAATTTATGAATTATGAACTTTATCCAGAAATGATCTAAATATTTAATGCTAGTTAAAAAAAACAGTTGACCTTGGAGAGTTACACTTTTTTCCTCTTCAAATAACTCTCCTGGGAAACTAACTTTTCCCAGCAACCTTTCCACTTGACAAAAGAATTTGTAATCTCCTCATTCTGGATTGAATTTAACCTGAAAACAAATAAGCTAACCGAAGACAACAATCCTGCTTTCCCTCCGAAGGCCAATGTACTGATGATGATTTGGGCGATGCTGATGACATAGGTATACATAGTTGGGATAAGAATCAGAACAAAAAATCAGCATCCTCTACCAAGTGTTCCAAGAAGTAGGACTCAAGATAAACCTTTCCAAAAAAAGAAACTATGATCTGGAATTGGAATGGAAGCAATGATGGCACCAACCCTGACTGAATCCAACATAAAAATTCAGTCTTTGTAATTAGTAAATACTAAACAATCAGTTATAACAAATTTAATACAGAAGAAAAGGAAATGGAACCTAGAATAAACTGCACTAGAGGTAGTTTCACGCAATACCACAAATTGCTACAAAACCAAAACATTAATCTGAGAACTCAAGTCATGTTCTTAAATAGTCTTATCAAATGAAGACTTTCATATGGATGCCATGCATGCCACCAAACCCATTCAGGAATATCTAAACTGTCAGCTTCTAAGATAAATGCCTAAAATGGTTCTGAAAAAGTGAAGCCTGCAGATTTTTGGGAAGAACAAACTTCTTCGGACCTTGTGGACAGAAGCTACTTTAATCCCAAAGAACTGTACCAACAGAAACCCCATTACTTCAGGACTACCAACAGCAGCAACAGTTAAAATGGATAACACATGTAACTTGAAGAGAAAATAATGATATAATCAAGATATTGATGTTCCACACTACTTCAAACAAAAGGATAGAAAGGAAACCACCATCAAAATGGGAAAGAGTGATAACAGTTACTGGATTTCCTGAGAACAAAATTTATAAATTTCAACTGAGAGCAGTACTGGCTACTCAGTCAATGGATGCTGAATGTTTCCTTATAAGGAAATGGCTAATATTAGCATTACCATTACCACCAGCTGAAAATGCACAGTAAGTTTTCCTCTGATCAATTGTCAAGTTACATCAAGGTTGTACTTGTTTTCAAGATATTCAAAAGGACTTGATACTTTTTGGCAGACCTTGTATGAAGACAATTTTTTCCTTTCTTTTTTAATTAGTATCACCCCATGCAAGGCAGTAAAATCACTAAGACACAAGGGGTTAGAGGGTGTGGAAGAATTAGGAACAGAAACATTAATAATGAGCAGGAAAAAAAAAAGAGTAATCAGAACAGTAGATAGCGATTGACATTTAAATTTTTACAGATTAAAGTTGGCTGGAAACCATGGAGCCAGAAGGGAGTTCCACAAGTGAGAAGTGTGAGAAAAGAAACTGTTAGCATAGAATTTATGGTTACATCTAGCCAGCTGAACTGTAAATTGATGAGATCTAGACACCAGTCTATAACTGTGCTTGAATTCAAAAAATCTAGCTACCATAGTGAAGAGCTCATCCGAACAATTACCATGAAAGTATTCATAGAAAGGGCACAGAGAAGCAACCTTATGGCACTGAGAAAATGACTGAAGCCAAGATGCCAGGTCAAGACCAATAATATTACTGATTCTTCTTTTGATTTTTCTCAAAGAGCTCAACGTAAATAGCAGCTTCACCAGACCATTGGCAACAATATTCTAAGCATGGACAAATTATTTTTATTTGTTTTTGTTTGTTTTTTCTTTTTGTTTTTGGCTTGTTTTGTTTTTTGTTTGTATATTTATTTTTTGTAATTTGCAAAGAAAATGTCAGGTAAATTACCTTTTTCATTTGTAATTCCAGGTGTTTTATTTTCAAATGTATGCTACGGACATTATGGATGTTTCTCCAATTCCCCACCTTTCACCAACGCCCACACTTATCTGCCTGAGCCCCCATCTAAACTTCAAGTCAAACTTATATTGTACACACCTGAGACAGGTACAGAGAAACCCCAAATTGTTGAGGACAATCCTTTTAGTGTCAACAGCAGCCGATTCTCTAGTCAAAGACCTACCAAACTTATCATCCATGGATACCAGCAAACTGCTTTTGATTTGTGGGTCAAAGATATGGTCAAAGAAATAATGAAAAGGGTATGTACAGTGCCTTATTGGTGAGGCTCATTGTGTAGTGTTATGCCAGAATAGAATTTACACTCAATTTCACAATTAAAAATATTTTCTGGCTTTAAATAACATGCAAAGCGTTGATAAGTTGTAGAAAATGAATGAGTCAATCAACGAAATACTGATTAGCTACACAGGCATGTCTTTTAGATTTATTTACATTCTCTGGAATATAAATGTATAGAAACTACCGTGGCCACAAAGTGAGGGAACAATTTATGTAGTGATTGTAATATAGAATTGATCCCCTACTTTATATCCACATTATAATTTCTTGTTTGTTGATAAGCCATAGAAAATGAATCAATCAATCAATGAAATACTGATTATCTACACAGGCATGTCTTTTAGATTTATCTACATTCTCTGGAATATAAATGTATAGAAACTACTGTGACCACAAAGTGAGTGATCCATTTATGTAGTGACTGTAATATAAATTGATCCCCCACTTTATATCCACATTATAATTTTTTGTTTATCAAATTTTGATTAGGTATGTATCCACCTTATTATGAATAATCAAGAGTGGTCTCCCTTGTTTTGTTACTCTCCTTTTGAGAGAGCTATTTCTGTTTACTGGTACGACAAAAGGACACTATATGCAAACCTTGTACTCTCAGTTGAATAAAGCTTTTTTAAAGCTTACATCTGTGTACTTTTGTCATTACACACCTCTTCTCCTCCCGGCTATGGGTTAATTAGTAAAATTTTTATCACTAACTCATTGTTATCTCAAAAAGAACAAAATTCTTACAACATAAATAACTTGCTTTAAATAACCTATGATGGGTTGATAAACCATAAATGACAAATCAAACAGAATATAATACAAGAGCGTTTAAGATATGTACACTAAAGCCAAAAGACACTTCAGGAAACCAAAACACTGCTTTTTATTTTAATTATTTCTTTATCTCTTCTTTTCTCAAGGAAGTTGCCAACATTTTCGTAGTTGACTGGAACACGGGGGGTAAAGGAATTTTGTATCACCAGGCTGTTGCAAACGCACGTCTGGTGGGTGCTGTTGTAGCCAGCATCATAAAGACACTTCAGGGCGATTTGCATGCTTCTATGAACACCTTCCACCTAATTGGCCACAGTCTGGGGGCACATATTGCTGGTTATGTAGGGCAAGCAGTATCAGGACTTGGACGCATATCAGGTAAGAGTTTGTTAATATATATTTTAATTTTAAGTTTGGTTTGGTTTATCAGCATATCAACACCTATGTGAGTTATTTAATGCCAGACTTATTTAGTATTAGAAATCAAGGATGTGGTAATTATTTCTATTTATATGTGTGTGTGTGTGTGTGTGTGTGTGTAAGGTTATCTGGTGTGTATCTGCATTATATTATCATGTCATTATAAAATAGATATGTTCTCCTATCGTCCGGTTCAAACTCCTCCCTGCTCTTTTGAAGAGGAATAGCGTTAAATCCGTTGTTTCCTGTTTAGGATTGGGTTTCCGGTTCCTTCTGAAGCCTTTTCTTTCTCTTTCCCTTCTGATAGCCCCTTGTGTCTTGGTGGCATTATCTCCTTGATTGGAGTGGTACCTTTGTAAGACTCTACTTTGAGTCACTCTTGAGCCTTGTACAGAGTGGATATCATTGTAAAAAAATGATTCAGAAGAATAAAAAAGGAACAGGTTTTAGTCACGGTTGGGATAGAAAGTTTTTTGAGTATAGCTGGCCAGTCATATTCAAGGATACCTGTCTACTAGGATGGCTAGTGAATCCCTATTGCAGACGCTTGCTCAGGTACATTTGTGTTTATTCAACACCCACAGAGCCCACCTGTGGTTTATACTGCAACTATGCTGAGCAGACCTGTTATGGTGACCTACATACATTAGAATGAGTTCTTCCTCCTTCATAAATACTAACCTGCGAGACTACCTAGGCAGGCAGTCGGGACACAGTGCAACCTGACAGTTCAGACGGACACTTCTATCTGCTGACTAATAACACCCTTATTTTGTATATATGTTCTCTTATTTCAATACACTTGTTCAACCTACCTTCTTCTTTCTGTTTCTTTCTGGCCCCTAACAGGCCACAAGACCTTAGTTACAGTTTACAAGAAAGAGCGTGTTAGCTAGCATGATCAACAATTTGAACAAAGCCAGCACACTAAAGCCCTCAGGCACGATGACTTGTGACTTCATGCTAGCACAGCTATTGATGGCTCACAAGGGTTCTGTCTACCCAATTTCACTCACAAGGCTTGGGTCAACCCATGGTATGGTTTTCAGGCACTTTCCAAAGGTCCTGCATGCTGGGTTCAATGCCTCCTGTCTGATAATGTCAGGAAGTCTCGTTCCTAACAAATCAAACATGATGAGATTTGAACCCAGGTCTCATGGTCAGAATGTGAACGTTCTAACCACTCAGCTACTTTATGAGTAGTGTATGCAAATAATATGTTTAAGATTAGATTTTCATGTCAAATCTAGCTTCTTTCAGGAACTGAATTATTTTAAGATGGATTAACATTATTGAAGAATTCTTTTAAGTTGTTGTGGTTTAGACGTCCACAATTCACTTGAATATGTTTCACTGTGTATTGTTCTTCACATACAATACATATTGATAGTTTTTCATTTTTCAGTAGGGGATTATATGTAGTTTCAGTATGACCTCTGCGGGGTCTGGCCAACACAATTGTCTCCCTTATCTTTCTGTATCCAAAGAGAGAGGAGAGAAAAAGAGGGAGGGAGAAGGAAAGAGAGAGGAAGAAAAGAGAGAGGGAGAAAAAAAAGAAGAAAGAAACCAATTTAGAAACAGCATTTTTTTTTTAAGCATTTCACCCCAAGCAAGGTGGGAGTGCCACTAGCATGAATGGGTTACAGAGAGTGATAGCAAGAGGAAAAAGGGATGTTTGAAGAAAGGATAAAGAGAAGGACGGGGATCAAGGTCAAGGCATCAGATGATGTCGATTGACATTACATTTGAATATTTGAAGATTATAACTATCAGGGAAGCAAGTAAGAGGAAGGGAGTATGTGTAGTTGTTGACCTTATAAACAAAAGGAAAGGTAAAGCTAGATGCTACTGTTGCAGCATGCAAACAAGTTAATGGAATGTTGTCGCTATCGCTAAACATAATATTTGTAATGTTATGTACTCAAATAAATAAGTGAAAGATGTGAGTAATTGTGAAAATTTCAATTTCATTTGTGTCACCAATGATAAAACAAACACACTGGTCAAAGGTTCACTGAAAGCCTAGTTAGTGGACAAGAATTAATCATATTTATTATAAAAATGTAGGCTTCGGAGGAATCTAAAATTTAAATTTATTTTTCACAAGCTTATTAGTTAATATATATTTTTAAATATTCCTTTTAAGGAAGAAAAATATTATTGAACATATTCTGAAGTTAAGACTCCAAAATTTAATTCTAAGATATTTTACTGTCTGCTAATTCAAAAAATACTGTGCATCTTGTACAACGTTATTGGTTGGTTAATATATATGAATACAAAGATTCAAAAAATTGGAGCCTGTAAATGCACAATAATTGAGTGACCTTCTATGAGCTAGCCAATGTACAAAAAATGAATTTTCAATGACAGTACTTAAAAATATCAGCATTTTTCTAACATTCTGAAACGGGGCACCACATGCCCACATACGGCAGCAGTACTCCATCGTCAGCCTGATCTGGCTCTTGTAAAGGTAGAGGATATCAGGAGGAATTAGGTATAGAGAACTGACCATTTTTCCAGCATCTTTAGTGATGGATTATATGTACGAGTTTCACTTGAGATCTGGGCTGAGTTTAAGTCCCAAGAGGCACTCAAGGCATGGGGCATCCCTGAGGGAATATCTGTTCATCGCGATTGGCGAGAGTTCAGGGCCTGATTGGAAATAATGAAATGTCACTAGTTTGGTTTTCAAGGCATTTAATGTGACCAGTCAGTTTTTCCCCAATTAAGCTGTTAGAGCTAGGTCAGAGGAGAGATCAGCTGCCAGATTCGGGTCATCTACTTTGGAGGTGCACCCACATCCCATTCTATCATCAGCATAGATATACATAAATGGTTGAACTATAATCTTTGGCAGATCATATATGTAAAGTAGAAGGAGAGTTGGACCAAGAAGTGAACCTTGGAGGATTCCTGCTTTGATTGTTAGGGTCTATGTTCCATTGTATTTAGCAATTTTAAGTTGGAAAATGTTTTATATATATATATATATATATATATATATATATATAAACTTTAAGCCTGGATCATATCCTCTTGGAATTATTTTTATACATATATGTATGTGTATATATAATTGCATATGTATATGTATATTTACCACTAATATTGTCTATATATATATATATATATATTATATATATATATATATATTATTATTATTATTAATTAAAGAATATCAAACACTTAAAATCACATAGGTAATAATTTTTATTTTCATGAGAGCTCTAAAAAAAAAAGCAAATAAATCACAAATGAAAAAATAGAATAAAATATTCCGGGTTAAAATCAAGAGATATTGCTATCTTATTTAGAGAGTGGGAAAAGGCAGATAGTGTCGACCTATTTTGATATAATGACCTCAGTATCTTATTTGAGGATGGTGGAAAGGCTTATTTAGTTCAGTGTGAATTGGAAACAATTCCGTCTGGTTCTGTCAGTGGCCAAATTTTCAATGCTGATATATTTCACTCAACAAATTAATTGTAAATAATTTTAAAAGAACATTTTTAAAGATTTCGAAATTAGCCAAAAATTTTCATAAGCTTTTTATATAATTAACCAAGAAATTTAAATGAAAATACCTAAGAGATTTGAATGAAATGATTATTAATTATATCCAGAGAAATATATTTATAAAGATTATGTACATATATATATATATATATATATATATATATATATATATTTATATGTAGAGAGAGAGAGAGAGAAAGAGAAAGAGAGAGAGAGTCTGCCAAGAAAACATATGCACTCTTTAGGAAAGGAAAAACTTGTATAGACATTGTAATACTAAATTTATTCAGACATCACAAGATTAATACAAATTAACTTTGGACTCTACAATCACAAGAGATGCTCAAAATGGTGGCCTTTAGCTTCCAGACATTTATTAGTATGGCAAACTAATGCTTGGTTAACATTGGCCAAAGTGTCCAGTGTGATTGCTGCACATGCATTTTCAATTTCTTGTCTAAAGGCCACCAATGTAGTCAGTATTTTGCAATACACAACATCCTCTAAGGTCTCCTTTAGTAAACAGTGTTACCACAATTTGATAAAACTATGAAAGACAAGTTTTTCCTTTCCTGAAGTGTGTATACATTTTTTGGTGTACTCTGTATACAGCCTATCAGATACCACATCTTTGCATGAAAGACCCTAGATTTTGGATTATTATTCAAAATAAATATTTAAACTCTTATTTGCAATTAAATATGGTAATTTAGATTTGACTGATTTTTTTTTAATGGCAGTTTCCTTCTTTAATCTGGTGCCTGTGTTTGTTTTCATTTTACTGCTTTCATTTACCTATAATTCTTATGTCTTCTTTGTATTAAAAATGCAATTTTCCTGATAAATTTTTTGCTATTTCTAAATTCATAAAGTCACATCCTCCTGGTGTCAGTTTAAACTAATGCTTTCTTTTTCCCCTATATCTCAAATATAATTATAAACAATAATTTTGTAAAGTGAAGATTTTTCTGAAATATGTTGGAAATTTTCAAAATTTTCATCTGAGATCAACAAAATACAAATTTTAAGAGAAATGGCCACAATATATAAAAGAAAGAAAATATCATTTTAACCTGATATCCGTTTAAATGGATGCCTTCTTCTTTTTTTTCCATATATCTAAACTATAATTTTGGAAAATGAAAACTTCACTGAAATATGTTGCAAAATACCCAAGCTTTCATCTGAAATCAAGAGAATATGTATTTTAAACATGGTGGTCAAAATATGTGGGAAAAAAAAGGAAGCCATTTTAAAAGGACGCTGGGAGAGCATGATTTATTTTAGTTTCTTTTACAATTGATACAAACAAACCATCTCATCAAAGATACTTTGTACACTGTTAATAACAGTTGCCTACTATTTACACTTTAGGTCTTGATCCAGCAGGTCCAGGCTTTGAGGGGACAGATGATCAAGTCAAGTTAGATCGTTCAGATGCCCAGTTTGTTGATATAATCCATACAGATGTGAAGCCATTGATGTTTCTAGATAAGTAATCTTATGAATGCTTTTTTTTTTTCACTTTTTTTCAAATGTTCTTTTTTAGTGCCATGATCCTCTAGTACATGGCAGATCATTATTCTCTACACAGTTTTCTTTATTATCTGTGAATTGTCATGCATTCTTGGGGATTGTATTGTCGTTACCTTCTCCACAATTTGGAATTCAGAATTTTCATTTTCTTAGATATTTTATAATACCAAATTTCACCCAATAAAAGGTAGGAAAGCCACTCAAGGTAGAGGATTACTGAATGAAGTCTGTGATATAAATATAAGAGGAGATGAAGGGGAGAGGATATTATGAAGACGAGGACAGATAAACATTGACCCTTGACTTGAAAGAGTGAAGATTGTAGCCTTCAGAGAATCATTCATAAGTGAGTCTGTTCCATAAAGTAGCAATTTTTTGAAAAAAACAAACTGAGTGGAACTTCCTCCTTACAAGTGGAATATAAAGGAAATGAGGCCCGATTTGACTCCGTGGAAGTAGCATGGCGTACTCTAGTTGTAAAAGTCTAAACTGGTGGAAGTAAAGAATGGAACTAATCTGAACATTTTCCATGGAAATAACGATAGAGTAGAGAGAGGCTTAGCTGTAAATGTCTGAACTGGTGGAACTAAGGAATAGAGCTCATTTGAATACTCCTATAGAAATAACAGAAGAGTGGCAACAGACTAGCGACAATGCATCTATGAGGAAGAGGTTGCAGTTTGGAGAATAAGTCATCACCCACAAGACCATGTAAACAATTTTGAACTCTGTTCAAAACCTTTAAATGAGGATTGTTCTGCTTCAGTCTAGACAAGACAACACTACTCCATTTTTGTCTGATATGACTCTTCATAATGATAAAGCCTGGCAGAAAGTCTCAGGTACTCTCTGGAGTGGTAGAATGAGCTGACTATCTTTCCAGCATCTTTAGAAATTGATTGTATAGATGAGGATGGGGAGAATAGATAATTGTTATATACCATACCTATGAACATTAATGGGTATGTCCCAATCCTCATAAATATGTTGGACACTATTGTAAGTGTGTGTGTGTGTGTGGGGGGGGGGTAATATACTGTCTAAGTAGTTCCCCACTAGCAGTGGTCTACCTACTTCATGCCGCTGGCGAGTATTGTATTTTGTTGATGTTATAAAGATTACCATTTCATTTCCAACCTCTGTTTTGGTTATTCCTCAGTGAGTAACCGTTTCTAGGTTACAACAATAATGATTGACTCTTGACTTGAAGCGGTTAAAATTATAGTGTTTCCACATTAAACAGTTCATTCTCCCATGAATGTCTTAAATACAGACATCACCAGCAGCAATCTTTTGAAGCACCTTCTATTTTCTGAAGGGCAATGATCAGATTTCCTTCACAAATAGCTCCATGCAGTGCCAATGAGAGTCAACTTCTTTCATGTTCCAAATAAACACATCCAGATTTCATCAACTTTCAACTTCTATACAGGTTCTGCATACATGTAAATGAATTTAAACACAGTACTTGATTGGCTGCTAGGTCTCATCATTTTATTTTTTAAATTGCTAAGTGTAACCATAAGTTTTATTCTAATAATTTCTTCTCTTGCATTTCTGCTATGTAACTAGATATTCATGACCAAAATCAAAAGATTCTGCAATGTTATCAGTCCTGACCTGGCATCTAAGAGCCGAGAATGAGCAAACATGGACAAATGTGCCTGCAATAAGACACAGTGGCAAAAGGATGTTTTTTTCGCATGACACCACTTTCTTAACTACCTCTACTCTTCAGCAATGTTTATTGTTTTAAAAAGCGATGATTAGAATTGTAATAAAACCTAAACATATGACGAAAATGAATTTATACATTCGTTTTTGTTCCTGAGAATTTACAACAAAAATATTAAACACTATTTATTAGATTGTTTATTTAAAAGAAATAATTTTATACTTACAACATTCTAAAAACTAATACAATTCGAACTAATAAAATGCAATATTTGTTATTTACCAATTTATAATGAAATAAATATGAAAAGAATTTTTATTCATAAATTTATAAACATTTACTAAATTATTAAAATATGTGAACCAACTATAAGGAAATCCTTATTATTTACCATTTTTATAAAGTTTGAATCAATTGGAAATTAGCCAATGTTTTATCAACCATTCCAATAAACAGTCTAATAAATAAATAGTGTAAATAAACAATCTTATTGTGCTATAAAACAACAGGAGTTACCTCTCTTGATGACGATTGTCTCCCTTGAAAGAAGACCTCTCCCTCACTTAGATACTAGAAATAAGTGGTCTATCCATGTATCCCCATTCAAATTCAATACAGCTTTCTTAAAACTTATCACGCTTCCGAGTTGTTATTAAACTAATAAATAAATAGTATTTATTATTTTTATTACAATTCTAATCACCGCTTTTTAAAAGAATAAACATTGCCTAGGAGTGAACGTAGTTAAAATAATAGTGGTGTCAAGGGAAAAACCAGGCCTTTGACAGTCCTTTTATTTTTTTTGCGGACACGAAGGTCCAAGTTTACCCATGTCGCAAATATTAAACACAATTTATTAGATTGTTTATTTACAAGAATAATTTTATACTTACAACATTCTAAAAACTAATACCATTGTATTAAAAACAATGCAATATTTATCATTTATCAATTTATAAATAAATAAATATGAAAACAATTTTTTATTCATAAATTTATAAACATTTAAAATATGTGAACCAACTATAATAAAATCCTTATTATTTACCATTTTAAGAAGTTTGAAACACTTGGGAAATAGCCAATGTTTTGTCAACAATTCCAATAAACAAATAGTGTAAATAAACAATCTAACAGTGTAAATTCTCAAGAACAAAGAAAATGTATAAATTCACTTTCATATGTTTAGGTTTTATTACAATTCTAATCATCACTTTTTAAACCAATAAACATTACCCGGGGACTGAAGGTAATACAAAATAAAAATAACAGCAGTGTCAAGGGAAAACAATCCTCCTTTACAAACTCCATTTTTTTTGCAGGCATGAAAGTCCAAATTTGCCGCCGAATGTTTCTTTAAATAAATAATAATAAATAGTGTAAATAAACAATCTAATAAATAGACAAAGATGGGCAATAAATAACCGACCTAATGACCTTGTTTAAATGGTTGTTAGAACAGGGATTAGGGGAGATATCAAAAAAGACAAAGCTTGCTAAGAGCTACAAAAGACAGGAAGTTGTGAAGAGCCATGATCGTCCACATCCTGAAGGGAAGAAGAAGTAAACATTTAAAACCATTTAACACATCACAATTATAATATTTATCATTATCGAATCTTAACCTCTTCAAGTTAAGGGTCACTCTATCTATCCTCCTTATCCTCATAACCTCCACTTCCTATCACCTCATCTCTCATTCATATCACACACTTCATTCCGTAACATTCTACCATGAGGGCTTAAACCATATCATGTTCCTGTATGATCACCGTAGTTAAGCAACATCGAGCCTAGTCTGTGCCTAGATGGGTGACTGCTTGGGAATACCAGGTGTTGTAATCTTGGATGTGCAGGTGGAGTAATGGATAACAGCTCTGAATTGTTAATTGGAGAGCCAAGTTCCAATTCCAGTTGGGTTTGTTATATTCAGTTGAATACAAATACCCTTGGGAAAGATATAAATCCATCTCTTTTCCCTCCAACTATGGGTTTATTAGTAAGAATTGTATCACTAAATCCTTATTATCTCTGAAAAAAGTTCTTACAATCTAAATATATTTTTTGGCTTTAAATAACCTGAAAAGGGTTGATAAGCCATAGAAAATGAATGACTGAATGAATGAATGAATGAAACATGAATGGTTATTGGGTGAATATTAGTATTAAAAAAATTTTTTCTAGTTATTATATTTGTGTATAGTAATACTGGTGGGGTTCAGTTTATTAGATACTAACAATAGAAAACCAGTGCCCCACTTTGTCCATTAGCATCTGTATACTAGTTTACACGTGCTGTCAAAAAATGACAGCATATTTTGTCAAGTCCTTACTATTATTAAGAGAATCTTCAAAGTTACGGGTCAATCCTTATCTATCCTCCCAATTCTCATGCTCTTCACTTCTTACAACTGCCTCTTCATCCTCATCATCGACCTTTGACCTTCCTATGGTTGGTCTAAACTCCATTGGCAATCCCTTTCCACACTGTTCAGTCCTGTATTGTTTTCTCCAGATCCCTAATGTCCGACCCTGAGTCCCAAGCTACGGTTTCTGGGAAAGCCAGTTTTCAGGAAAAGACATTTCCGGAGGATGCCATAGGAGTAAGGATGAGACAATTTCCTTGTCCGCTTAGTGGCAGTGGCCGGAAAACTGTAATTGTTTTTGTTTGGGCTTAAGCGAGATTTTGGTCTCAGTTCTCTGTAAATTGCGTTAAGCATTGCACGTTCTGGACTTTTCTAAGTAGATTTGTATATGTCCCATCCGGTCGTCTTTTAAGACGAGCAGATAATGTCCAAGTTTCTGATACATACAGTAGAAGAACAGCTCATTCAGTAACGCTCTACCTTGAGTGGCTCTTGCGCCTTGTATGTATAGCTGGCCACTTGTATTCGAGGATAAGCATCTACTAGGGCGGCTAGCCAATTCCTATTACTGACACTTGCTTGCGTGCATTTGTGTTTATTCAACTCCCAAAGAGCCCACCTGTGGTTCATACTGCAACTATGCTGAGCAGACCTTAGTTGCAGTTTCTCGGAAAGAGTGTGTTATTTAACGTGATCAACAATTTGAACAAGGCCAGCACGCTCAAGCCCTCAGCCATAATGACTTGTGGCTTTGTGCTAGCACAGCTATCGATGGCCCTCAAGGGTTCCGTCTACCCAATTTCACTCACAAGGCTTGGGTCAACTCGTGGTATCGTTTTCAGGCACTTTCCAAATGTGCCATATTGACCTCTCCAGCCCAGCCCAATAACATCAGGAAGTCTTGTTCCTGACAAATCGACCATGGTGAGATTTGAACCTGGGTCTCATGGTCAGAATCCGAACGTTCTAACCACTCGACTGCATGTCTTATAGTGAGTGACTTTTAGTAAAAAAAAGGAAGAATTACATAGATTCTGTGTATTTATTAACAAATTTTACTTTCAGGTTTTGGAATTCGGCAACCAACAGGTACAGTAGATTTTTATGTCAATGGTGGCATATCACAGCCAGGCTGTCCAAATGCACTTTATTCACATGCTGTCAATCTTTTGCAAGGAAACATCAGAGGTATGCCATTTTGTTTAATCTTTTTGAAATTGCATTCCAACAATGAAATTCCTTCTTTGTGCTTGTGATCTTGGCAATACTGATCCATTCTATAGGCAATCTGAAGTGCATTGATCACATTTCGATTTCATGAGCAAGTTTCTTTCTGCTATCATTATTGGAAGAATTTAGGTTTTCAATCTTTGTTTACAGATTATGCAATTGATGAAGAATAGGTTGGCTCAAATATTATCAACATTAAGAACAAGAAAGTGTTCCATTGTCTAAAAACATTTGAAAAATTAAAAGATCTCAAAATGACAAATAAGATAAAAATTCTAAATGTTATTAATTTTTGACCAGGATTTCTTTCATCTTCATTTCAATTGCTTTATTTCCTCTAGTAGTATTAGTAGTAGTAATATTATTTGCAATTTTGATTAGATGAAGCATTGTCAAGCATTATTCATTTTGGACTAGGATTTCTTTCATCTTCATTTCAATTGCTTTATTTCCACTAGTAGTATTAGTAGTAGTAATATTATCTGCAATTTTGATTAGATGAAGACGTGTCAAGCATTCTTCATTTTGGACTAGGATTTCTTTCATCTTCATTTCAATTGCTTTATTTCCACTAGTAGTATTAGTAGTAGTAATATTATCTGCAATTTTCATTAGATGAAGCATTGTCAAGCATTCTTCATTTTGGACTAGGATTTCTTTCATCTTCATTTCAATTGCTTTATTTCCACTAGTAGTATTAGTAGCAGTAATATTATCTGCAATTTTGATTAGATGAAGACGTGTCAAGCATTCTTCATTTTGGACTAGGATTTCTTTCATCTTCATTTCAATTGCTTTATTTCCACTAGTAGTATTAGTAGTAGTAATATTATCTGCAATTTTCATTAGATGAAGCATTGTCAAGCATTATTCATTTTGGACTAGGATTTCTTTCATCTTCATTTCAATTGCTTTTCACTCAAAAAAAGAATTATTCTTACTACCAAGAATATATTTTGGCTTTAAATAACCTATAAAACCTGTAGAAAAAGACAAATCAATCAACCAATCTCCCTCTTGCCATTTATTGTTCTTTCTTCTTTCAGAATTAGTGAGTGGAGTGCTGTGTGATCATTGGCGTGCTGTAGATATCTATCTGTCATCTATTAATGAATGCAACTTTTATGCCTGCCGGACTGCATCAGTGCACAGTGCCATCTGGGGCCACTGCAATACCAAAGTTTCCAAAGAATTTGTCATGGGATATGATGCACAAGTTACCCCTCCAGGAATTTATTATGCAAAAACAAGCCGAAAAAGACCCTTTTGTTGAAGAAATTCACCAAAGTATTTTGTTTCCATTGTTTTTTCCAAATTTAGTATTATACAGTGATATTTTAAGACCAGATTCTTCATATCTGTTGTCTTTATTCCATCAGCTTGACAACCGTACCCTCTAACCTTTCTTAAATGTCAGTCACATTCACTAACTTTTTAAAAAATATCAAACCAAAACCTTTATTTGATCCTCACATTCCTTCGTTTATTTACAATGTTCTGATGTCCTTCCTATGGGATATTATGCAAAAGCCTTTATTTGATCCATGGGGCCACGCTGTTCTAATTCCATTACCTATCATGTCCTATGCCATCCTAAAAGAATTTCAGAATTTATAATTAGTGTCTGAATTTCTGAGATGAAGAATTATCATCATTATACACTGATTTATTTGACTCAGTGTCCGCATCTAGGTTTTTATAGTCACAGTATTTCAGGCATTGTAGCCATTAGTTGCCTGTCATATTTTTCTTGAAGATTTCAATGTTACAAGAAAAATCATCAAACAATATTAATGCTAAAGATCTTCTTTGCCATGTTCTCTGATCAGTGGGAGGCTAAATTAAGACTGACAGGAGAAAGAAGAGGGAACATTATTTATTTGGAAAAATCAGTACAGAGAGAAACAGCCATATAGACCCAAAGCTAAGCTTGTTATCCATGCGACTTCTTGTTTGCTCCAGTATCATTTCGTGCTTTGGAAATAATGGGCCTTTACTTGTTGGCACAAAGAATAAACAAGAGATGTTTTCTATATATTGTCTATGCCTTGTATTTTTTCAGTGGGAGGCTAAATTAAAACTGACAGAAAAAAGAAAAGAGAACATTATTTATTGGATGCCTTGTTGTTTTAGTGGGAGTATAAGACAGGTTATCCGTGGTTTCTCAATATGTTTTTTTTTTACAGTTCTATCACACATCTTTTTTTTTTGGCTGTACTTGCACCTTTGAAATTGACTCCTGCTCAATGCCACCAAAAGCGATTATAGTATCTGATTTGACATGCAACAATTTAACTACTCTCCTGGGTATGACGATAAACTACATCCAGCAGCAAGACCTTTGATCAGGAGATTTTGAGGAGCGTGGAACCACCTCTTAATTGCTGATGTTCCCAGGTCCACCCTGACCTAGTGTTGTAGTACCTGTTAGGGTCCCAGCTATGGGTAAATAGTTAACCCCAAAACTGGGGTCAAAACATTATGAAAGTGTAAAAATAAATTTTAATAATCAGCAATACATTTTTTGAAAAAATTATTACCAGCAATACATTAAAAAAAAAAAAATTACCAGCAATAAAATTTTTGTCAAAATTAAATAACCAATTATGGTTGATATGCTGTAAATAAAAAAATAAAAAAACAAGCAATTTAACTAGGCTAACATGATATTACAATAATTAGTTAATATCTGATTTCTATAATGTGTATGAGTAGTCAAAAAATACAGGTGTATTTAAAATAAACATGATTTTGATAAAACTGATGTTTTACTTAACTGGATTCAATAATAATGCATGTAATATTCACATATTAGTATCATATAAAATACAAACAGCAAATATACATCTTTTCCATTATTCGGACTATTGTCCTCATCTTTGTCGCCATATTTATTACGTTTTGGCCATTGTACGCTTCAGCCTTCTTCAGGTAGTTGGAATGTCGAACTGAACCCTTTATTTCACTCACTGGGGTAGACTGTTCTAGTTCCACATGCCCTGTCTAATGGATGTCAGTTATCAGTTATCTCCTATTAATTCCCCTCTCCAAGTTCTCCACCCCATTAACCAGGTATTGAACTCACACTCTTTGGGTTCTGTCACTGGATCTAACACCTTTATCCACTGTGCCATATGTCCTTGAGGCTGGAGTGTACAATGGCTAAAATGTTGTAATAAATATGATGAAAATAGTCCAAATAATGTAAATAGTGTACATAATACCTCATCTCAGAAATATAGACAGATATATTTTCCATTGTTTACATTTATAAAATGTTTAGCTGTTTCTCATTTAGTTGTTTATGGCTGTATACATTTATACAACCAGTATAGCGTTACTAACGATACTTTTATCATTCTCTTTTACTTCTTTTAACTTATTTAACTAGAAGATGGAATAAAGAGATAGAGGAAAAGGTTAGTCTATTGTAATTTGGCCTCTTAAAAAAGGAACTGTCAGAATAAAATAATTTTTTATAAGTGAAAATTTTGGGGTGACACGATACGTAAGATCATGCGTGACAAGAGTATATATTGTAATTATACTTTTAATTAGCTAATATTCCTCAAATAAAGTTTCAAAAAAGTATATTTTATTTTTAAAAGATTTTTTTATAAAGAGATTTCCATTTTTATATATTTGCTAAAAATGTTCCTAAAATCAAATGTTTTAGAAATTTCAAAACAAAAACTCCTTCCAATCAATTTAAATTAAGTTTTGAAATACAGAATAGTATTTTGCTTATTGGAAATATTATTAAATTTAATCTCTCAGCTTGAAATTAAAACTAAAATTAAAGCTTCAAGAAAGATTTCCCATTATTAAAAATTAATTTTAAATGTTATGTATCACATTTTTGTGGTGGTATCTATACTAACAATTCTAACCTCTCTGTGTATAGATCAATTATTAGGTTGGTGCAAAAATAATGTCGTTTTATATATATAAGTTGAACGTCAAAAAACGACCTTATTTTTGCACCAACCTAATATAACAAATTTAGTATAAGAGAGAAGGAAATTGAACATAGCAAAACTACTTCTAGTGTAGCCTATTTTTTATGATTATGGAGTATTTGAAAGGCGTTTGTGTTATATTCTTCAATTATTTTTTTATAGGTAAAGCTGCAGTAGAACAACATTAGATAAAAATCTGTTATCAAAATGTTATGGAGATGTTAAAAAGCTGCCAGTATAAACAAACAGCTATTGCCATGTTCAAAAAAATGCATTTGTGTGATATATTGAAATTAAAGTAAATAATAGTTTTAATTTTTAGTAAATGGCATGTGGAACTAGAACAGTCTACCCTAGCAAGCGAAATAAAGGGTTCAGTTTGACATTTCAACCACCTGAAGAAGGCCGGAGCGTACAACGGCTGAAATGTTGTGATAAATATGGCAACAAAGATGAGGATGATAGTTCAAACAATTTAAATAGTGTAAATAAGAGTTGTTTCAAATTAGATTAATTATACTTTAAATCAGCTAATATTCCTCAAATAAAGTTTCAGAAAAGTATATTATATTTTTGGAAAATATTTCTATAAAGACATTTACATTTTTGTAACAGTTTATTAAAAATAGCCTGAAATTCAAAAATTTTTCAAAAAATTTCAAAATAAAAACTCCTTCCATTCAATTTAAATTAGTTTTGAAATACAACATAGTATTTTGCTTATTGGAAATATTAAATTTAATCTATCAGCTTGAAATTAAAACTAAAATAAAAGCTTGAATTCATTTTAAACCTTATGTATCATGTTTTGTGGTGGTACCTAAATAAAACTTAAGCATATGAAAGCAAATTTATACATTTTCTTTCTTCTTAAGAAAGAATAAACATTAGATTATTTACATTTGAAATTGTTGGCAAAACATCAGATAATTCTCAGCTCTTGAAATTTTTTAAAATGGTAAATAAGGATTTCCTTATAGTTGGTTCACATATTTTAATTTAGTAAATGTTTATAAATTTCTGAATAAAAAATTTTCATATTTATTTCTTTATAAATTGGTAAATGATAAATATTCCATTGCATTAGTTTTAATTGTTATTTTTTTTAGAAAGTTGTAAATATAAAATTATTCTTGTAAATAAATGTAATAAATAAATAATGTTTAATATTTTTGTTGTAAATTCTCAAGAACAAAAAAATTATAAATACATAATAATAAATACACTTTCATCATATATTTAAGTTTTATTTCAATTATCACTTTTTAAGACAACAAAAATTCTTAGGCTTTCCATCACTGCCCAAAGTGCTTTTAACTGTTTTTTTTTATATAGTTCTTACCAAAAACACAGCACAATTAGTGAATGTTACAAGACATGTATTGCTAGCAAGTTAGGAACGCTTTAATGTAAGGGAGAAAACTCAGGAAAAAAGGTTAGTGGAAAATGTTAGAGTTTTGTCCTCTGTGTTAAGAGATCTAAAAAAAACATTTTTTTTTTTTTAAATGCTGCTTTTTATTCATTTATTTTTTTAATAAATATTTTCTAACCATGTATATCCAAAAATGCACTATTTGAAACTGAATAAGTTTCAGGACATATATACAAGTTAAATTGAAAAACAGACAATCTTAAAGGTCCATAGATTATATTTTATTTCCCCCAGGAATGGGATTTTTCCCTCTGGTTCCTCAGATCACATGTCCAAGCATAAAAGAAAATGGTTTAAAAATTTACATATTTTTATAAAAGTTTTTGAGGAGTAGTTTTAAGTTGACGTAAGGTGATAGAGAGGGTGAGGAAAAGGACAACCAACATGTTTAAAATTAGAGAGGGAAGGGAGAGATAGCAATATGTTTAAATCTATCTTTATTAAGATAGATAAGTGTAAGGGTGGTAAGATAAGGTACCAGACATTTTGACCTATTTAACAAGTCCTTTCACAGGAAAAGGAAAGAAGACAAAAAAAAAAATGAAGAAAGAGATAAGACATAACAGAAAACGAGGGGGGGGGGGGTTGAAGAGAAGAAAAGGAAGAATAGATTATTATATATCAGTATATTGTTGTTAATTTTAAAAAAATACAGAATAATATAATTTACATTTAACATTATACCCATTATTATTAAAAAAAAAAAAAAAAATTTTTAAATATCGGGTAGCAAATTTTTGCTTTCATATCAGAAAAAAACATAGTGGTATTATGATGGGTTAGACAATAATATTTCTTTAATAATTAACAGTTTTTTTAATATATTTCCGGGCTTGTTGTTTAGGTGTTTTAAAGATTACCAACAAAATAAAATAAAAATATTAATATTAATAAAAACTAATAGTTAAAAGTTAGAATTTTAAAAATTCCAAATAGTATAAAAAAAAAATATCGAAAAGAATATTAAAAATAATAATAATAATAATAATAATATTGTTTAGTAATGTGGTTTTGTAAACTTATTCTAATGGGAAATTATGCAAGGTAAATGAAAAGCAACATATATACATACAGGGGTTGGACAAAATAATTGGAACAGGTGCAAATTCCACTCCTATATTTCAAAAACCTATTATATTAAGAACTTTAACTAAAACTTTGTAATTGCAGGTTATATCTATTGTAAATACGTTTATTTATCTAATTTACTGTCTTTGGCTTATTTATTTTTAGAATTTAGTAAAATTTAAGCTAAATGCGTGACCTCTCTGAGTTCAAAAACGGGTAAATTGTTGGAGCTCACATGGCAGGAGCCTCGATCACTAAGGTTACAACACTGTTTGGTTTTTCAAGAGCTACCATATCAAGAACTATGACGCAATTCAAGAAACAGGGTAAAACCTCTAGCAAGCATAGCAATTCGGGTCGGACTTGCAAACTTACTGACAGGAACCGACGTGCATTGAAACACAATAGTGAAAAATCATCGGACTACTGCGGCCAAAGTGACTGCTGAGTTAAATAATCATCTGAATAGTCCAGTTTCTAGTTAAACTGTTCATCGTGACCTCCATAAGGCTGGATATCATGGAATAGCCGCCGTAAGGAAACCTCTCCTCTCCACTCGCAACATTCAGAAGAGGTTGAAGTGGTGCAGAGATCACAATGCCTGGTCTGCAGACCAATGGAAGCAAGTCATGTTCTCAGACGAGTCCAGTTTTTCTCTTTTCTCAACTTCAGGGCAAGTTTATGTGTGGAGGCAGCCCCCAAAAGCTTACAACCCTGACTGCCTTCTTCCAACAGTGAAGCATGGAGGTGGATCAGTGATAGTTTGGGCTGCTATATGATGGAAATGTCGCGGTCGAATAGTTGCACTGCGTGGTAGAATCAACAGCAAAGATTACCTGAACATGTTGGGAGATCATGTTCATCCAATGGCCCAGACTTTATTCCCTGATGGTGACTGCATCTTCCAAGACGATAATGCTCCAATACATACCGCTTGATTGGTTAAGAATTGGTATGAAGAGCATTAAAGTGAGCTAGAACACAGAGTGGCCTCCCCAATCTCCTGATATCAATATTATTGAACATTTGTGGTGCATTTTGGAGCGACAAATTAGGAGCCGCTATCCTCCACCGTCGTGTCTTAAAGAGCTAGAGCAGGCATTAATGGAAGAATGGCTGAAAATTCCTCTGGATGAAGTCAGGAAGCTGTATGATTCCATTCCTAGACGTATTAAAGCTGTATGTGAGGCTAAAGGAGGACCAACTCCATATTAAATAAATTTTCTTTGAATTTAACAAGTGTTTCAATTATTTTGTCCAGCCCCTGTATATATAGTGTATCAAAAATACTTTGGGGACAAGTTCCTCACACCAAAGCAAAGACAAAAGTTCATATAAACATATGTCCGCAAATCATTATTTTGTCCAACCCCTGTACGTACACCCACACATATATTTGGTTTAGTTTGGTTTGTTTTACGGCATATCAACCTCAATGGGTTATTTAATGCTGACAAAATTTTTATTGCTGGTAATATATTTTTCTTCCAAAATCTATTTCTGGAAATATTTTTCCTTGAAGAAATCTATAGCTAGTCATCTTTTTTTTAAAAAAAAAGTATAGCCGTTTACATTGCTGGTATTTTTTTTATAAAGTATTGCTGATAATTTTTTGTTCAAAAATTATTGCTCTTAATAATTTTTTTTTTTTATTACAAAGTATTTCTGGTATTAAAACCTATTTTTACACCAGTTTGGGTGTTAACTATTTGCCCATAGCTAGGACCCAAACAGGTGCTACCACCCCGGGTCAGGGTGGACCTGGGAACATCAGCAATTAAGAGGTGCTTCCATGCTCCTCAAAACCTCCTGATCAGAGGCCTTGCTGTTGGGCGTAGTTTATCGTCATACCCAGGATGTCCCACACATATATACATACATGTAAACACATCAAGTAAAGCATACAAATACACACACACACACACACATATATATAATTTAATAGTTATGTAAAATTAAAGTAACAAAAATCAGTAAAAGGTAAACTTATATAAAAATATTAAGAGTCAGCAAAATTAACGGAAAATATGATTTTTCAGAGGTAGGTGGTAATAATAATGAGAGGAATAGCTGTAGAGGGGTAATAATGATGAAAAAGATAATATTAGATCAGTTATGACACGAGTGTGTGCGCACACATACACACAAATACATGCAAGTAAACATACATACGTGTATATTAATAAATACCAAATTACCTACAAATATAGTAATGATCTTCTAATTACATATACAAGCAAGCCCACATTCACACATATTTTAAAAAAAAATGAATTATATGAACACATAGCTACACAAATATCTTTACACACATACAGTTTAACATAAGCAATAAATCCTACATATAGACACCAGGTATTATTTCATGTCTTGATAATTTAAACTTCTGGAGTTTCCAAGGACAGGCATCCCAAAGATTAGATGTAGTTTGTTATTTTCAGTTGATGTTTGTGCTTGCATTTGAAGACAATTTCTTTGCAGTAATTCCTCAGGTCTATTATATTTGATTAAGATTTTCTCCTTAATGCAGAGGTCACATCTGTCTCTAAAGTTTCTAGGAATTCAAGCCCTGGAGATAATTCTCCATTTCAACTGTGGGGTGAAGCCATTTTCCACAAAATCCCAATAATATTTAGGCAGTGCTGTTTGATGTTCAAGGGATTCATTACTGAAGGAATGGCGATGGTTGTAAAAGCACTGCTTCCAATTCCAGCAGATATGCCAATATAAACCTTTTTCTGATTCATATTTTCTTTTGCGAAGATCATGGCTTCATACGCCACATTTTCTGTCATACATAATCCTCCCACTGGGCATTTAGTTTTTACTCTGCAATTACAGGTAGAAGTATTTTTTTGTAATTGATTAATATGAAATTCTCTAAAATCATTATTGTGGGAATTTATAATTTTCAATATGTTGTTCACACGAGTAACTAATTTTTAAGTTCATTTTATTAAAAATTTTATTCAGTGTATTGTTATTACTAAAATGTTTAACTTTAAGATTTATTTTCTGTATTAATGTTTGATAATTTGCAGAATGGAGGGTTGAACCATATAACTTTCCTTTTTCTATTCTTGGATTTATTGTCAGTCAATTTTTCTTGATAAGTTAATGTTTGTTGGAATTTACTCATTTTGAGGGCTTGATTATATCTAAATTTGCTTTCATTAAATATTTTGCAGCTAGATGACAGTTTGTTTAATGTGGCATTGACTGCATGGGTAATCTGGTTTATAATTGATTTGGATGGTTTGAGTTGACATTGATGTATATGGTTTTTTGGGGGGAGGGTTAAAGGTGTTATTGGAGACATTAAACATAACATCCAGGAAATTAATGATTTTTAAGTTAGATGATATATGTTTTAAATCCCAGAAATTGGAAGGCCTTAATGATTTTTTTTCCTGTAACTTAGAGGTTAGAGGACCATCGCTATTAGGTATAATAATGAGTTCATAATCTCTGTATAGCTCTATATTTTTGGGGTTCAAGAATCTACTTAGAGTATCGAAGATTTTTTTCTCTTACCGAGTTTTCTGTGAGCTGTCCAAGATATTTCAGATTTCGTTGGATATTCTGTATAGTGTTATTTTTGTCTCCCCCATCTTATATATCCATTGTTGCCTTTGTCTTTTTGTTCACCTGAATTCCGTGGTGGTTACAAGGGTGCGCAGACATCTCTTAATGCTTCCCCTACAGAAGTTACTCCTTCGGCATGGGCAAAGAATAGGCCCCCCACAAAAAGGGGCCAAAATCTAAAAGAGAAGTTTGATCCATATGTCAATGGAAATGAGTTATTACCAGTGCCATCTGTATTGGACAGTGAATACACGGACAACCTTTCGTAACAACGGACTCCAAGACTCGGAAACTAAATATTGTGAATAAGGAAGTGATGGAGGAGGCCCTGAAAAGCCTTCAAATTGCAGCCCAAATTCTAGTAAGAAGTAGGTCAATGTGGGACATTTTATTGCCTACAGAAGAGAAAGCCAAATTGCTGGCAGGCTGTATTCTGACTACTTCTACAGTCAGGCTTCAGACAGGATACATAGGAACTAGGAAAGCAAAGGCAACTCTACATAGGGTGCCACTCTTCATATCTGAAGACCATCTTGGTTTTTTTTCTTTTCTAAATATGGGGACGTCTACCCTATTAAAAGTAAGGCAGGAATAGCCACAAGCGATATTGAAATCACAATCACTTCGTGCCAGAAGCAGTTTACGGACATACCCAACACATTAATGTGGGAAGGTAGACCAATTTATGTCATTGTGGAGGGTTGTCAACTACTTCGTTGGGCTTGTGGGGCTGTGGGGCATTTGTCGAAGGCTTGCCCGGGACAAAATCCTGAACCACAACCCAAAAACAAAAATGAAGCAGTAACATCACAGACAACCAAGAAAATGGGAGAGTGGACGGAAGTCATTAAGAAAGGACCCAAAAGTACCACCACTTCCCTTCAGCATCAGAATGAGAGTCCCCAACTAGAGCAAGAAGATCAGCAAGTAGGGGAAGTAGAAATGTAGGAGATGCCCCCACCTCAGTCATCTTCACTGAAAAGAGAGAGAGAGAGAAAGAAGGGGGAGAAAAAAAATAAATAAAAAAGATAAGCGAGCTGACACCCCAAAAGGCTCTACCAAAACCAAGGCTCAATCAGCCCCGGCTTCACCAGTAAAGAAGCCTGATGAAAATACTACAAGAAGCCTTCCTTCTTTCTCCTCTGAAAGCACCAGTCCCCTCCATTCGCAATACTCTTCCTTATCAAACACCCCCTACCAATACCACTGCAGCCGACGGCATTTCTACTCCTCAAAACACCCCACTTTCCACCAACACAACGCCTAGTAAATCCCCAACACCTCCCAGCAGAGTTCTTCTCTTAAGAAATTCCAAAGTGGGGTAATGTCGTTTTATGTAGACAAATGGGCAATAGAAAAAGAAGACATGTTGAAGCAAAAGAGAGCTTTGTTGAAGCCCTTGTTAAAAATGACATCAGTAGACAGACTTGCTACAGAAGATCTCCGAAATTTCCCCAAGGCTGCTGGTGTAATAACATGGATAAAGAACACAGGCCGAAATCTAATAGTGTGGGATAATCTACACGAGGCAAAGGATGCCTTTCTGAAGATCCTTATAGTGAAAATGGGAACCCCGGAACTGAGAAAGCTACAGAAATATTGTGCAGGGAGGATCCCAGTAATGCACCATCCTAGATTATATAGGGCATTAAAACTAATCTATCCTCGGACATTGGCAGTATTGTCCAAGATGGTCGCAAGACAACAGAGATGGGGACAATCCATTGGAGTCCTTCCATCCAGTCTGTGTGTAGGGGAATCAACTTGAAAAAGGTCTCTCAAAATAGCTAGTTTGAATACGAGAGGCTTGAGGGATCGGAGTAAGGCCACCCACCTGCTTTGTGAATTTGTCCTTCAGTGTAGATGTAGCTGCGATCCAGGAGACGTCCTTTGCTTGCGAGTTTGATGTGCATGTGCTGTCTATTCAGTATACACAGACCAGCCGGCCAGAGGTGTTTCCTTGCTGGTTAAACATACCCTGGATGCGAGGGTGGACCTTGTCTACATTGATGTGGGAGGCTGGTTGATTATGGCTGATATTGCCGTGAACAGTAGTTCGTTTCAGATTGTTGTGGTTTATGCACCCAACAATCGGGGGAGTGTGTGTCATTTTGTTTTGGCAATTGGGGCCCGTTCCTGGTCAATTCTTCACACTTAGTCTTAGTGGGGGGACTGGAATGCCACCCAAGACACCAAGATAGACAGGGTGCAGAGAGCTAGTGGGAGGTCATTGGGTGATCATAGCCTGGTTAGATACCAGGTCGATCACCCTAGGCGAGAGATGTGGAGGTGGACTTGTAAATGGCCATCTACTCAGGTAGTCAGCTACCTGGATAGAACATTAGTGAGAAGGACCAATGTAGATTTGCTAGATTGTCCCACGTTCTACTGGTTAGGCTATTCGGATCATAGACTCGTCTGTGCCCGGATAGCGTTAGATGCTAGGCCTAGAATGGCTGGGCACTGGAAGTTCAATCTGTCTTTACTGGATAGGCGGGACTTCCAGCAACAGCTAATTAGACCAGTGCAGCAGGAACTAGTGGGAGTGGTTATTGGAAATAGGTGGTGGGAGAGGCTTAAGCATAGGATTAGATCCTTCCCCACCGAATATAGCCAGCAGCTTACACTAGATAAGGCTAAAAAGGTGAAGACATTTAAAGATAGTCTGTCCCGGGCAGAGGCTGGGGGGGGGCACTCCCTAGAGATAGGTTTAGCTAGGCAGGCTGTAGAGCATGCGGCTAGCAAGCACTACCAGGGTCAGGTAGTTAAACATGGGTTAAACAAGATGTCTAAGTAAGCCATGAACATGGGTGCACAATTGCGGAAGGAAGAGATCTGTCAAGGTTCCAATTGTTAGTTGTGAAGTTAAAACACTAGAGGGGTGTACTCTGAGGTCAACTGACGACATGTGCGAGGCGTTTTGGCAGCATTTCAATAGCTGGTTTACCAAGGAGCCTGGTCTCAGAGGCAATGAGTTTCGCAGCTATTTGGCCGACTTTCCTCAGCTTTCGCTGACAGAAGCAGCTAGCTGCGAGGGTGAGATCATGGAGAGTGAAGTCTACTTGGCATTGAAGATAGCCGGACTTAATGGTTTACCCTATGAATTGTACTTGAGGATGTCACACATCTTTGTGCCTATTTTGACTCATGGTCAACAACTTGTTCCAGCAGGGGTCCATCCCCAGTCGGATCACCAGGGGTGTGATCACGCTGTTGAAAAAGGGCAAGGATGGTGGGCGGGATTTAGATGATTACAGGCTTATAACTCTGCTAAACACAGAGTTAAAGATTTAGGCCAATATACTGGAGCGTTTGCAGTCAGTTGCTGAGAGTCTGTTGGGACCTGATCAGACTTGTGCTGTGAAGAGCCGAACAATCCAGGGTAACCTGCATCTGATCCACATGATCCTAAAGGGTGTAGGAGATGACGAGCAAGCTGTGCTGATTAATTTGGATCAGTCCAAGGCATTTCATAGGGTCAACCATCGGTATCTGGATGCTGTCCTGCAGGCCGCTGGATTCCAACCGAACTTCTGTAAGTGGATTAGCCTCCTGTATCGCTCCCCCACTGCTGTGGTACAGGTGAATGGAATGCGGTCGCGCTTTTGCACTATCTCGGTCGGTTCGTCAGGGTTGCCCATTGTCACCCCTACTTTACACTTTGGGGTTGGAGCCTCTCCTTCTGAGGGACGGGGCGTGCAGTCCGGCCCTATATGGAATCGCCGTCTCTGGTAGGGCTTGAGCCAGGGTTTCTGCATATGCCAATGACATATCCATTTTTGTGTCACGCCACAGCAACATTGAGGTAGTACAGAAGGCGCTTGAACAGTATAAAAAGGTCACAGAGGCCAAGATTAACTGTAACAAATCTTCCGGTTTGCGGTTAGGTGCATGAAAGGGGGTTCTCTCTTTCGGGGCCCTTCAGCTGGACAGACAGACCTGTCCGCAGTCTCAGAATCTGGTTTGGACCCGACCTACATCTGGAGAAAAACTGGTCAGAAGTACAGGCAAAGGTCGAAGTATCGGTCTGGACTAGGGCCCCGAATGAGGCTGTCCTTGAAAGGTAGAGCCGAGGTGTGTGCCACTTACGTCTTTCCTCTCATCCTTTACTGCTTGGCTGTACTTCCTCTTTGCAAGGACCATAGGAAGGCGATCGAGCGCCTGTTGTCCACCCTCTTGTGGGGTGGGCACAAGCAGAAGGTCCGTAAAGAAGCTTGTACCCAACGTGTAGGGCGGGGGGGTCTGGGATTGCCACACTTGGCGAGTCATCAACATGTCTTGAGGTTGGCTTTCCTACGCCACGTTTTGACAGAGGAATTGATTTTGGTGGGGAGTGTTAGGGACGTCTTCCCTAGCCTTACTACCACTCCTCCCATTTCTTGGGCTAAGCGCAGCGGTAGGTCTGGGAAATTTCCTTAATGAGTGTCGAGCGGCCTTTTCCTTAGTCCAGTGACCTTTCATGGCCTTGAAAAGTCTGGTATCGTGAATTAGTGGAAGGGCTTGCAAAAGACCATCTCTGCTTGTCGCTGGATGAGTTGTGCTCTTTCTGGTCCTGGGCGTCAGCAGCAAATTACTGCAGTAACCCCGAGTTTTCGCTTACCTGGTGAGTGATTCGAAACATGCTATCTCTCAACGACATCGCCTTCAGATGGGGCTGGCGGATTTTGCCCGTTACCGGTGTGACCTTGATTTAGAAGAAACGGCTTCACACACCTACCATTGTGCTCAGGTACGCACTTTTCTGGGACTATGTCGGCGAGCTGACGGCTCGTATTGCTCCCAATCAGCTTGTGCTCATCGATCTCGCATACGCGTGCGACAATGTGTCGCCTCCATATTCTGGGGTGAAACAAATGGTGATTCTAATGTTGCTAGCCGTGGCAAGAATTGGGATCTGGCGACACAAACGCTATTCTCATCAGGTTCTGATCAGATACTTTCAGCATCAGCTGAGAGTGAAGATCAAAACTGATAGAAAGTGTATGGTGTTGACAGATTTCAACAAAAGGTGGGTGAAAGTAAGTAATTTTTGGGTTCCCTTTGTGGATGCGGTATATGTAGGAGTAAAAGGTGAAGGGTGACTTCTTTTGGGGGATGTGTTATTTGTATTGAATGAATGGTCCACACTCCCCTCAATTTTTGGCCACGTGCCACAATTATTGTATTTTACAATAATAAATATAATCTACTTAAGAGTATCTAAAATATATATACATACTAAATCTGCTATTTCAGCTGAATTATATGATCCCATGGGAACATCGAAATTTTCATTATTCTCTTTAACCCAAGGGGAGTCATTAATTATCAATTATAGACTGTCTGGAAGCCATTACAATTTTTAGGTCATTATCAGTAACGTCAATATAATTTTTAGCAAAATTTAAGCTATTTTATAATAAATTCTCAGAAATGGAGGGGTAGAAATCAATTATGTCAAACTGAATAAATGAAGCTTTTGTCCTAGAGTTTATATTCTGGAACCATTTAATTGTATCCAAGTAACCTTTCCAAAGATTTACAGGGTATTTCTCGAGTATAGATGTGGTTATTTCGTTAAGAATAATCTTGGAAATCAGACCCAACTCGGATTTGGCTGAATTTATCAAGCGGAACTGCAGATTATTTTGAAAATTGGGTTTATGGTCCTTAGAAAGTAGGTAGGAATTTTTCATGCGAGTTGTTCCACCCCTATCAGCAATATCATATTTATAGGCAAATTTAGCAGTTTCTCTATTTATAGAGGATAAGGAATTACTGCCTATGCTTTTTCATAGGAGCTAGAGATCTTATTTAGAATGAGATGATGGTATTCAGAGGGATCAATTTTGTAGATATTTTTTGGATTTATCAGATTTAATCCATAATTTCTTAGGAGTTATTGATATGCTTAATGGCTGAATTTATCAAGCGGAACTGCAGATTATTTTGAAAATTGGGTTTATGGTCCTTAGAAAGTAGGTAGGAATTTTTCATGCGAGTTGTTCCACCCCTATCAGCAATATCATATTTATAGGCAAATTTAGCAGTTTCTCTATTTATAGAGGATAAGGAATTACTGCCTATGCTTTTTCATAGGAGCTAGAGATCTTATTTAGAATGAGATGATGGTATTCAGAGGGATCAATTTTGTAGATATTTTTTGGATTTATCAGATTTAATCCATAATTTCTTAGGAGTTATTGATATGCTTAATGTCTTTTATTGATATCGTTAATATGTGTGCGCACGTGTGTGTGTATATATGAATAAAAAAATTGTTAAAAATTACAAATAATTAGCTTAGAAACCAAAAACAAACTACTAAGAAAAATTTTATATACATACATACACACACATTTATATATATCTATATATCTATCTATCTATATATACATATATATATATATATATATATATATATATATAACACACAATGATGACAACAGGTGTGTAAAAAATAAAATTTTAAACAGAATATACCTATATAGTTCCTAAATTAGCCTCAATTAAGAAAAATTGTCCTAGTGGAAATGAAATTGTTATATTATCTTTGACACTTTAGCAGAAAGGGGGGGGGGGAGAAAAAGGAATTGGGGAGAGAGTATAAGGAGACAAGAAAATGATAAGACAAAATAACCATAACAATTGGCACATCAGTCAACTGCTGAAAAGATTCGTCCAGAGGTGCTGAATATCACTAAAAAAAAAAAAAAAAAAAAAAAAAAACCTTATTGTTAAAAAGATTTTAATCACAAAAAAAATTAAATTATTTCATTAAAAATAACAGACATTTGTAGTTGATGCCTGTACAAATATGTCGAACAGTGAGGAGATGGTAATTTTATACAGCTCTGGGATTAGTATCACAGTTGAGAAGTTGGAGAATCAGACTGATTTTGTTGTCATGCTTCAGCTGAAATGTAAAAGAAAAAGAGAAATTTAGAGAGAAATCCATTTCATGTGATCACAGTAGGATCAAGTTATTTCAGATAATCAGCTGTATTAGGCAAAGGACATCCAAACAATTCCCATTTTTGATAAATTTAAATTCATTGTTATAAATAACATTGAATTATAATATAAAATTTGACTAAACAATTTTGGTGAGAGCAATAAACTTTAGGATACTGCTGACTATAATGTACTTTTTTCTCTCCATATCATGTATAAAATTAAGGAATTTAAAAAAAAAAAATCATTTGACCCCCAAGTCAAGGCAATGAAATTTAACAATGTGATAAGGGAAGTTGTGGGGGATATTTTATTGTTGGAGAACTCGCCATGATCTTATTTAGTCATTGACTTAAGAATTAAGATTCACTCAAAAATTAAAATAGGAAAATCGTGACATTTTCATGGGTATTTCTAATATTGAATAATATAATGAAAATTTCAGATCAAAACCCAGCTGACTGTGCGATTATAAACTAAAGCCGCATACAAAAAGGATTTTCTGGTACCATGTAACTCAGTATGGCCAGTTACATGTGACTTGAGAAAGGAGATGGGCAACACCAAGTAAAAAGATTATTTGATTACTGCAGTCTGCACAAAGTTAGACTCCCCGTTTGGTTATTGGTGAAATACTATCTTCCACATCATGATACAGCTTTTAAGACTGCCAAGCTTATTGTCTAGATCTATACCTAGACAGATGGACAGATATATCTATCTACCCCCCCCCCTCCCTCACAGAGCATTATGGAGAAAAGGAATTTTTAACAGTAACCGCCCCTGCTATTAATGCACCGCTCTTCAGTTATGAAGAGAGCACTGGCTGCTGATTTGGTGTTTATATACATCACGTATATAACAGGTTAAAAGATTCTCTTTCTCCGCCATGTGCCGACAGCTTATGGATAGAGCCTCTGACTGATGCCAAATTGGTCAAGTTTTGATCCCGGCTTGAAGCAATTGATTGTCTAACCACACTGATGAGCTGTGATACAGCAAAACAGTCTGTCTGTGGAAGGATATATATATATATATATATATATATATATAGCAAACTTTCTTTCAAACATCTTTCATTACCTTACTCCTACAGAATAGAAAAATGTAAGGTTGCTCAAGAAATTGAATAAAATTAGTTAAATCTTCCCTGTGGGCCATATGGTTAGAATAAATTCTATTTTAGTAAAACCCCAACTTTAAAGCTTTTAATAGCTATTATAACCTTACTTCGTTCTCAAGTTTTTTGAATTCCTGTATACTTGTATTTTGATGGGTCATTCCTACTTGTGTAACAGCGTTTCCCCTTACGAAGGACCGTTAATTAATTTAAAACCTTTAAAACCTTTTATTCTACATTCAACATCATCACTTGATAAGACACCGGAGGTGTTGAAACAAAATGGCTATTTTTGTAGTGATTTTATAACATATTTATGTTATAATTTTTAAATAAACAATTATATATATATATATATATATGTGTGTATGTATGTATGTATGTATGTATGTATGTATGTGTGTGTGTGTGTGTGTGTGTGTGTGTGTGTGTGTGAAATAGGAGGAGCAAATGTGGATTGGAACCCGACAATAAGATAAACAAATAGGAAATGTTTATCAATCTAACAGGTTTCACTTTTATTAAAGCTTTGTCAGATATTGAGATATGGAGAGAAAAAAAAATCCAGAAGTTCTGGTATTTTGTGTTGTTTGATTTTCATTGGACAATCATGTCTCACATGAATTATAACCGTTGCATAATTATGAAGTGATACATGACTGACCAACGAAAATCACACAACACAAAAGTGAAAACACCAGAATTTCTCCTACCAGACACACACAATATCATTTGATGCCTGCATAGACAAATAGAATTCTTACAAACTTATTTACATATAGTCTTGGAAATGAACACTTGTGTTGGGTGATGGATTACAGATAGGAAGGAGAAAGTGAAGAGCTGCGCTCACATTCCAGTCTATAGAACCCATTCTGTCCTACTGTTTAATCCCTACCTAGGGGGAGAAAAGATAAATTCATACCATTCCTATATCTTTATTTGTGAGTAAGTGAATGCAACAAACCAGACTGGATTTCTAATTCAGAGCTACCATCCATGACAACAAACACACATTCTCAGAAGTCTACATCAGCAGCCATTATTTCTTAGGATTATAAATGTTATTTTTAGTGGACATGTTTGAGTTGCAATCACTGTTTCTTTTTATTTTCATAAATGGTGAAATTAATGTCAATTTTGGTTAGACAAGAAGTCCAACTAAAAGAATCTGTATTTTTTTTTTTCCTTATAAATTGTTTTATCCCAAGCAAGGTGAACTAGAATTCAGGGGGTAGCAGGGAGTCAAAGAGAATGAGAAGACTTTAGTGGAAAGGATTCAGGAAAGAACAATAAAAGGAACAGGGCTTAAGAAGACAGAAGATGGCAATTAATATTGCATTTAAATTTTTGAAGATTGCAGTTATCAGGGAAGCAAGAAATCGGGAGTTCCACAGGTGAGAGGTGTAAGAAAAGAATCTATTAGCAGGGTTCCCATTGATCTGTGTGAAAAAAAAAAAAATTCCAGGAATATGTTGAAAAGTTTCCAAGACTGAAACTGGTGTATACACATGCACAGTGAATGGTCACCAATTTCAAAACCACAAACTTTGTGATTTATCTTTTAATAGTTTGATAGACGAGATATTCAAAGAAAAGCTGCAGGTGGTTCCAATAATTCATGTCACATGGATCAGTTAAAAACAGTGAAGAAATCAAAGTGTTGAAGGCTAAAACACAACTGAATGCATACATGGATATGTTACACATTTTGTGTAGCATTCTACACAATTTGGAGTTCTACTCCACTTAAAAAATTTTTGAATTAAATACTAATTCTTACTGCTAGACATTTCAACTATCTAGACTATGCTGTTCTGGTATTGGGAACACTGCAGAGAAGAGCCTTAGTCATAGGAATATTCCCAGCACCTCTAACTGTGGTCATATAGTCCATGATAATGCAATGTGCAACCAGAGTCTGTGGTTTCATATTGTCAGCGGAAATTTCTTTATTGACTGAGAAACTGCTCTCCACTGAGGCCGTTCCATTAGAGAGTACCAGCAATCTGCTAAAAACTTTCTACAATTTTTGATATTCTTTGTTGCTAGACAAAGAAGAGTAGAACAAAGTTTCCATATGTTCTTAATGTCTGCTGAAATTCTTGAAAGCAATATTTCCAGCAGCCTTCTCCT